>OY986436.1:202573723-203173723 GCA_963920525.1 Dichetophora obliterata | reverse complement strand
GCATTATTGGAGCGTACCTAAGAAGGGACAAAAAAAAAAAGATTTTAGCATATCTGGATCAACATCATCAGAGAAGCTATTTTCATTCCCACATCCATCTCGTCTCAGCATATTCCAAAGTTGCTTTCCATTTACGTTTTGGAAACGTGCAGTTCCATACTGGATTTTTGCTTTACGAATTATAGACTTCGCTTTATTCCTATATTTTGAAAAAATCGTCCAGTTACTTTCGCAGTTATTTTCAATAAAAGATTTATAAGCCAAAACACGCAAAGTAATAACATAGACTACATCTGGTCTTTTCATAAAGGGGTCTATATCTCCGGGTTTCAGAGTTTTTTTACGGATAGGTACTATAGAAAAAGAGTCAGATATAACGTCATTAAGACATTGCAGTTTCTCATTTACGCTATTTGTTTCAAAAATGTAGTTTAAGATTGTCAGCCCTATTCCAGAATCCGTCGTAATGAATTTCCGAACGTAGAGCTACGCTACGAATACGACAAACTTGCTAATCCAAAATCCGAACGAAACTTCCCCTTTTCGAACTTACTTTCGGGAGTTCGAAAGCAACAGGTTTCAACAGCAGACAAATAAATAAAAAGAAAAATTTAAAAACTGAAGTGTTTTTGATCAACATTGTATTTATTAGCTGCGATTTTTAGTGGTTTTATTGCAATTGCAATTTTCGCACAATAAAAGGAAGATTTCTCACATAGAGAATCTATGAAAATTCGTCGAAGAATATTGCGAGATTCCATCAACACTTTGGAAATGGATTACGAAACGTAGGAAATGCACTAAATAAATTTCAACTAACATATTCACAGCTTTAAATAAAAATAATTTAACTTTATTTACCAAAAATTAATTATAAGTTTTATTTTACGACCTAATTCTATAAAAATTTAATTGTTTTCTTTTGTCGTAAACAAATCCGTCGAGGCAAGGCTTTCGTGAAAAAATCCGAAAAACAGCTGTCAAAAGTTGATACGTTCGGAATGTATAGTTGCAATGCTATGAATGTAAGAATGTTCGAATTCGATTCGGATTGTAGAATACTTCATTACGAATCCGAAAGAAAATTTACGCTACGGCGGATTCTGGAATAGGGCTGTGTATTATTCATTCGACGTTCTAATTGTTGGAAATTTATAGCAATATAATCGCGATATTCAATACATTTTTGTCATTTTTCGGCAAGGAAATCAACGCTTATATAGATAAAAGCATGCCGCGATATATTAGGACATTGAAATTGACCAGAGTACTTAAGCTTGCTAATGTCATTTAGTAAAAAGAAGTCAATAAGCGATACTGAATTCCAATGGTGATCAAAATATGTTGGTAGCTTATTGTGAACATAAGACAAGTTTGCACAGGAAAGCACATCTCTCATTGTACTTACTGCAGAAGAATTAAAAAGGTTACAATTAAAATCACCCATACAAATAATATTTTCATATCTACAGCATAAATCACACAGCATGCCTCTTAGATTTGAAAAATTGCCGTGTGGTAGATATGTGGTGCTCAGTTACATCACCACATAGAGTAAATCTCTAAACTCTATTTTACCTTTTGTTACATTAATACTTACCTGTTCGTTAAATCGATACTTACCTTTTGTTACATTAATACTTACCTGTTCTGACGTTGATTTTTACCTTAATTTACATTTCACTTACCTTGATTTATCATTAATAACGTATTATATCATTTTAGCAATTATTGAAAATACTTACACTTGTCTATAAAACACTTGTTATAAAAAAACATTTTGAATTGTATTCATTTATTATATTTTCAGAAATTTTCATTTTGAAAATTTCAGTTGTAAAAATTGTTCAAATGAAAAAGTTACAAAATAAAATTGTTATCTAAAATATATTAAAATAAAAAAGTTTTTCCTTAAATAAAATATATATAAAAAAAGCTACAAACCCTCGCACCAAAACTGGCGATCCTGAAATGAACCACATCAAGACCTTTCAACAAGAATTTATTACGACACAAACGCTTCGTTCGGGCCAGCAACAAAGTGACACCAATTCTGCTACAGAGTCCCAAGCAAACTCTAATGGCAACAACTCACTAACAGAAATTGGCACTACATCAGCAGATGGCTTAGTTAATGAGAATCGGCCAAATCAAACACGTTCCACAACCGATACGTTACCAACAAGAGCTACGCCAACGCCCACTACACCTACTGTTGACACAGCTACAGCAGCAACTGCTTCTGCACCAAGAACAGCAGCCACAGATAAATCAGCAGCAGGCACAACAGTATCCGCCAACGCCACCTTAAGTTCCTCCTCAGTCGTTACTACTGCCGGTGCCAAAACAGCTACAACCACAGCGCTCCAACAACTAACAACATCGCTCAGTTCACCAACTACTACAACTTCCACTCACTCTCGATCAGATTCGCTTAACTCCACCTCATTCTTACTCTACAAATCACCAACAAACTTGCCGCTACGACAAACATCTTCAAATCGTAGTCGTAGCTCACCAGCTTCATCGGCCAACTAGCATTAAATCAACAACAGCAGACGAGGCCACTACTTAACAACAAAAACAGCAGCAGACAAGGTCACTGCTAGACAACAACAACAAAAAAGAGCAACAACAACAATAACAGCAGCTATAACAACAACAAAGAACAACAACAACAACGTCGGCAGAAACAACAACAACGTCGGCAGCAACAACAATTTTTTATGAAACTTTATATTTTGTAAAAATCTATATTTATTTTTTGACATTTATAGAAAATGTTTTCAGGTTGCGTATCATTTTAGATTACCATGAGGCACACAACGTAGCTTCTAAAACGGACTTTAGACGATAGGGTCGTAAGAAACCTATCGTCTCACTTTCGTAGGCACTACACTACACTAGGGACATAGGTACACTAAAAAAAAAAGGGAAGAGTTAGAATTTTCAAGCTTAAAAAATAGTAGAAGCAAATCTAGAGGGAAGAATGCTACGAACACCCCCACACACACCCCTTACTCCACACCCACCTCTTACTCCACACACCGGAGAAGGAGATAACACCATTCATAGACTTTGAGACTAACCCTCTCACACCGCCAACACAAATACACACGGTTGCAGTAAAATTACCTACATTCTGGACGAGTTGTCCAGACGCTTGGTTTGCAAGTGCGGAAATACAATTCCAAGCGAAAGGAATCACAGTTGATAAGACTAAATACGAATACCTGGTAACATCGTTACCACAAGAAGTCATAGTCACTGTGCTAGACTTTATACAAAAACCGCCAACACAAAACACATACGAAGGGCTTAAGAAGACATTGCGAAAACAAGCGATTTGATAAAATCCTTTCGGATTCTGAGATGGGCAACCAAAGGCCATCTCAGTTCTATCGGTCACTTCTTCTACTAGCTGGATCAACAGTTAATGGCGATTTAATTTACAAATTATGGTTACGCAAGTTGCCAAAAAGTTTAAATATCGCCTTGACCTGGTCCGGACACGGAGAACTAGAGGTACTCTTAAAACTAGCAGACGATTTATGGAAATTCATGACTGGTAGTGAAATTTCGACCATGTCTAAAAAGCCAGCTTCCGGCTCAGAAGAAGTAATGGCAATTACCCAACGTTTCGCGGAGACCACGTCCAAAATTTTAGAAAACTTTAATAAATTGACACTGGAGGTACAAGAACTGAGAAGTGAACTTTATCACAACAAAGACCGGCCAACTCGGTTTGTAGGTACCACTACAAATTTGGCAGAGCGGCCAGACGATGCGAACAACCATGCGCGTATGTTCAAACGGCATCCACACCAAACCACAATACACCAAACACATTAAACTAAGAAACACCATCATTGCAACGGCTAATGATGGGAGTTCTATAACACTAACACGCCGTTTATTCATATTTGACGAGGACAATAACTTAAATTTCTTAATCGACAGTGGTGCTGAAGTTTCCGTATTGCCATTCTCCAAATTCAAAATTTATTAAAAATCTGATTTGACACTCCAAGCTGCTAATGGCACAGCAATATCGACTTACGGAAAAAATTATTAAACGTAAATTTAAAACTCAGACGAGAATTCCCTTTCACTTTCATATTAGCAGATATTACAAGACCTATCATTGGCGCAGACTTTCTTACCAAATATGGACTCCTAATAGATCTAAAACACAGAAAACTCATTGACCCCCTTGCAAAATTATCCGTCAACGCAATTACGAGGTATTCCGAAACACTATTACCAAAACTATTTACACTCGATGATAAATACACACAGTTACTCAAACAATTCCCTTCACTCTTCACAGAACCAGATTACACCGCACCAATCAAACACAAAACAGTACACCACATAGTTACAGAAGGACAGTTACCATTCACACGACCATGACGTTTAGACCTATCAAAATTAAAACTCGCAAAACAAGAATTCGACTTTCTAGTCAAGTCAGGAATTTGTAGACCGTCTGACTCGAAAACCTCTTCTCCACTACACCTTGCAGCCAAACGCGAAACAAATGACTGGAGACCATGTGGCGACTACAGACGACTAAACGCTATTACTGTACCTGACCGTTACCCTTTACCGCATATACAAGACTTTTGCATCAACTTACACAACACAAACTTTTATTAAATAATCGACCTGGTCAGAGCCTATCACCAGATACCGATGGCTCCTAGCGACATCCACAAAACAGCCATAACAACACCTTTCGGAATGTTCGAATTTCTCCGAATGCCTTTCGGCTTGAGAAATTCAGAACAGACATTCCAAAGATATTCACGAAGTCTTACAGGGACTAGATTTCATTTTTGTTTATTAAGACGACATACTTATAGCTAGCGAGACCGAAACAGAACACATAAAACACTTAACACAAGTTTTCCAAAGACTTTCAGAATACGGCTTAAACATTAAAACTAACAAATGCACTTTCGAAGCAGCAGACATAAACTTCCTCAGTTATAACATTTCTAAACAAGGTATCCGACCTTCAGAAGAACGTACACAGTGCATACGAGACTACCTACAACCCACCACAATCAAACAAATGCAACAATTCATAGGCACGACAAATTACTACCACCGTTGTATCCCAAAACTCGCACACATGCTAGGCCCAATTTATGACATGGTCACCGTAGCATAAAAAAAAAAAAGTGACACTGGACACAGATCACAAACCACTGATTAACGCTATACATTCACAAACAGAACGCAGTCCCAGACAAACAAGACACTTAGAATACATTGCACAATTCACACATGACATTGAACACATTAAAGGTTCAGAAAACACTGTAGCAGATGCACTTTCACGAGCTGAAATAGAAGCTTTTGCCTGCACAGACATCAACCTGAGAACACTACACAAAGAACAGAACACAGACACAGAATTGCAAGATATACTAAATATCCACAGATACAAGCTCGAACAGATACTCATACCGGTACTCAACATTAAAATTTGGTGCGAACAGAAAAATTCTTTAACACGACCTTACATACCATAGACTTTACGAAAACAAGTATTCGAACAACTACACAACATAGCACATCCTGGTACACGAGCTTCACGACGTCTACTTACACAAAGATATTTCTGGCCGAATATGAATACACACGTTAACAAATGGGCACAAGAATGCGTTAGATGTCAACGCTCAAAAATACACAAGCACACGAAGACAACACCACACAAAATCCGCATATCACACGGCCGTTTCGAACATATCCACGTTGATATAGTCGGTTCTTTGCCAATTTCAAAAGGGTATAGATACCTACTTACCGTAGTCGACAGGAACACTCGTTGGCCAGAAGCATATCCGCTGAAAGACACAAACACCGACACGATAGTCGACACTCTTCAAAGAAAGTTTATTTCACGTTTTGGAGTTCCATTGAAGGTTACCTCTGATCGAGGAGCACAATTCACTTCCGCGACCTTTAACACATTTCTCAAAAATCTCGGTTGCCAACATATAACTACTTCGGCTTACCACCCACAAGCCAACGGCATGGTAGAGCGTTTTCACCGCCAGTTAAAGGTTTCCCTTATCGCGACAAACAACCAGACAAATTGGTTCACAGAGTTGCCACTAGTTCTTCTAGGCCTTAGATCCTCAGTCAAAGAAGAAATCAAAGCGTCGCCAGCTGAGATGATCTTTGGCCAGCCGCTCAGATTACCGAAATAAAAAGTACTTCGCAACAATGAAACTTTAGACCCTTCAGAGATGCTTCCAAAAATCAAAAAAGTAGTCGAAAACAATCACACATTTCACACCATAACACAAAATTCCAACAACACGTTCCTAAGGAACTCAACACTTGTAAATTTGTGTTCATTAGAAACGACACCATACACAGCAAGCTCAAGGAACCCTATGATGGACCTTTCGAAGTAATCAACCGAAACCCAAAATACTTCACAATACTCAAAAATAACACACATACTACAGTTAGTTTAGACCGTTTAAAACCAGCATAAATTAATACAGACACAACAACTACAACACAATCTAAATGAAAGGTAAATTTTAACTTACTCAGAAATACAACAAGATTAATTTGAGGAGGGCGGATAATGTGGTGCTCAGTTACATCACCACATAGAGTAAATCTCTAGACTCTATTTTACCTTTTGTATACTTACCTTTTGTTACATTAATAATTACCTGTTCTGACGTTGATTTTTACCTTAACTTACCTTGATTTATCATTAATAACGTATTATATCATTTTAGCAATTATTGAAAATACTTACAGTTGTCTATAAAACACTTGTTATAAAAAAACATTTTGAATTTTTTTTTTTTTTTTTTTTTTTTAGACTGAACCAACGCTCAGGGGATGCCCCCTATAAATGCGTAAGCATTGTGTTGATTCGGAAGATGGGTGATAGTTAGTTGGAGGGTGGAAAGAATTGTATTCATTTAATATATTTTCAGAAATTTTCATTTTGAAAATTTCAGTTGTAAAATAATTTCAAATAAAACAGTTCTCGAAAGATATTCAAATAAAACATAAAAATGGTTCATCAAAAAAAGGTAACCAATTGTAAAAATGTATTAAAAGAAATAAGAATTAATAAAAAATATATAACCATTTTCTGGCGAACCAAAGATATATGCAGCCAACTAGAATACGTGCACACCTTAAGTTAATTTCAACAAAAATACCCTCAATAGTTCCATTAACTGAAATCTCATGTGTGATTTAGTTTTAATATTATTAGCTACATATATTCCAACACCACCACCTCTCATGTTCAAGCGATCATTTCTGAAAAAGTTAAACCCTGGAACCTTAACAGGTGTATTCGAAATATAGGGTTTTAGCCACGTTTCAGATTCTCTAAACACATCTAAGCATGAGTCCTTCAAAATATTTCTTATTTCATTAAATTTAGACGAACGGACAGAGGGTCTCAAGCTTTGTGCATTTATATGTCCAATGTTCAAATTTTGTTTTCTACTTAATAAGCTTAAACGCAGCTGTGAATTGTCACAAACAACAAGTCCAAGATTATAGTTAATTGACATTAAAAGGAAAAGAGAATGCCCTGTGAAAAACTAAGGTTATAATTATTGGGAACATGTTTTAAAAATGAAGAAAGATAAGTAAATTAACTAATAATAAAATACTTATATTTAGTGTTACTGTTAATGAATACTGTAATATCTTGATACAGTAAAAATACAGTAATAATTAAGTTAATAGGAAAAAAATGTATTATTCAATTACAATGTATTATAATGTCAAACGAGGAATTTAATTCAATTCAAATTTACAACTTCGATTTAATTTCATAATTCAAAAGTAATATTAATGTTAACAGCCGGTTAGAAAGTGTATAAAAATAGTGGATGTAATTTACACAATTTAAAGTAATGTGAATTAATAACCATCTCAAGCATGTTCATAAATATATTGCTTGGGTGGCAATGCAAAAGATTAAAAAGAGTTAAAAGTGATATGAATTAAAAATAACGTTTAGTGTTTTAGCAGATGTTATGTACAATTAACAGTGCAAATATAAAGAAAATTTAAAATATTGTGAAATAATGACAATTTAAAATTATTGATTATGCATAGCAAATATGAGTAGCAAAATAAAGTTAAAAAGAAAATGAATAATTAATTCAATAATTATTTAAGTTAGCGATTATGAGATTATCAAATTATAAGTTGAATTATCAGACAAGCCCAATGCCAAAACTCTCCCGAACAACAACATGGAGAAAACGTTCACTCCGCTAGAACTCACGTCGCACCTCGATGATCATACTCCCAACAACAATCAATCTTATAATTGATTGATGGTCGGAGCATGATCATCAAAGTACGCTATGCATTCCGATAAATAAAAACCCTCTCCATGTTGTCACTCAAAAGAATCCTAACTCTAGGCCTATCCGAATTCATCAACCTGCATCTGATAATTTTCTTAACTTTACGTAAGTTTCGGCAAAAAAAGGTAAGCTTGCTAGTATCCGTCGTAAGGTGGTCATTCAAATAAAGCCATGACTGAATATCAGTTTCTATTACATCATCCAACTTAAGGTTGCGATTTTTAAAGTAACTTCTCATAAGCGCATCCCTTTTATAGACAGTGTTAAATTTTACTAGGAGCGATTTTTTATTGTTAATAAAGCAGCAATGATTAATATCATATTCTTTAAGTTTACTCCCAAAGCTTTTCCAACATTTATTACACAATTATTTAGGTCAGCCAGAGGAATTGGCAGGCCAGATATTATGATGTCTCCTCGATTGAGTCTTTTATGTAGTGTCTCGTTCTCAGCTTCCAGGGTTGAAATCTTATTAGAAGTTGATTCGTCAACCAGCTTAACCATTTTGATACAATTAAGGATTTCATTCTTAACTTCATTTAGTTGTTTAGACAAATCACTCTTAAGCTGTTCCATGATTTGATCGCATTTTGTTTGTACGTTGGCCATGCCCAAGCGCAACTCCTCTCGAAAACTCAATTCCTCATTAGTAGCTTTTTTTGAGGGTCACTAATACAAGTTTTGCACGTAAATCCGAATGAACCTTTACTTTTAATCAAAAAAACTCATTTCTCCAGCACACACCCAAAAAAAAGCGGAGTAAATAAATTCATATTCAGAGTCAATTCAACTCTTTTCGTGCATGGTATTTTGCCAAAGCTGTAAAAACTATATTTAACTCCGTTTGTGTGTTCAATTTACTTCAAAAAATGGTTTTGCTTGAAAAGTCGTACTGACTCCATTTTGAGTTGTTTTAAGGTTGAGGAATTGAGAATTTTTAAATTTTGAGTTCACTCAAAAAAAAACTAGAATCAACTCATTTAAATGTATCATGAAGCTTTAAAAATAAACAAACTCACCCACAAAAGAGTCAATTAAAGAACCCGTAATTTCTTTTGTGTTTAATTTTTTTTATTTATTTCTTATTTGAATTGAATACAAAGGAAATTAAAGACATGGTTAACGCCGAAAACAGAATCTCTTCTCTATACTCACAGAGCAGCTTATCTACGATTTGGCAATTTTGAATCTCTGTAATTTCTTATACAACAAAACTTTTTTTACTTTTGAGCTTAAATTCCGCACAACTCTCAAAATTTGTTTCAAATGTGTGATCATTTCATTGATTTAAGGAGAATTTTTAAAAAAAGGGATTTTTGTATTTAACATATTTGAAGAAAGGGATAAATATTTGCATTGATTTTACGATTGATTGCTGTAGTTTTGGTCGTTGAATAAGGGAAAAGATATTTTTTAAGCATTTATCAAAATGTAGTAAGGATTAAACAACAGGGTGATCGCTAGGTTTATGAAAGTTTTTTAAAAGATGAGTTAGTTGTGTTCCTATACTAATGCAAAAATGGAAGTGGCATTTAATTTAATATGCTTAATTCCGATATATATTGATGCTAGAATAATGAAATTTGGTACAAAAATAGGTAGAATATTCTCAAGGCGATTTGTGTTAATTGATTTGTGTTTGGGGTGCCTAAATGTCGTCATACATACATTAAAAATTTGTTTATTAGTGTTTAAAGTAGTTTCGTTAATAAAATATGGTAATATGTGACTTTAGTACGTTCCAAAACTCATGAATACCTTTAAAAAAATGTATGTATCTTGACTTATTGTAAAATAACTGTTGTATACCAAATTAATACAATTGTTTAGTTTCCTAAATTTTCTATAAAAAATACATCGCAAGTTAAAAAAAAAAATTGCAGTATAAAGAATAAGATAGATTTTTGTAAAAAAAACAGAGAGAAAGAAAGAGATAGCTTTTCAAACGAAATACAATACAAAATTTTCATAAAAAGTATTCTGTTTATTCAATATTTTCATGTCATTGGTTGGTGTTTCATTTAGTAATACTGGTCTTAATAGTTTGCGATGTATGCGGAATATGTCCGTGATTTGATATTTACGAGATAACGGGAAAAAATTCACCTATGGTGATCTATTGTGTAAGTCCCCATACAAAAAAATTTTTTAAAAATGGCTTTTATAATTCATATCAAAACATCTATAATCCCTAGGGGGGTCAATATATGAGCTGGTCCTATTAATTTCCCCCCTTAACACTTCTTTTGAAATAACCTTTTCTCTATCTGCCACCCTTCTGGGGATCCCGATACAAAAAACACAAAATAAAACAATGTTTATTATAATTAATATAAAAAAATCGATGACCGTTAGAGGGTCTAATGTCTGGTCCTACTGAATTTTTCATTGAACATTTCTTCTAATCACACCAGCACTCTATCTACCACCCTTCTGGGGGTCCCCATACAAAAAATATCATTGCTTGTGTACACATTTTTTCGTGACGAGATTAAAAAAAAATTTCGTGACGAGACTCGAAAAATTGTACCCTCTATATCAAATAACCGCATAATAAAGATAAAGATAACGAAAACATATAACTCGCAATAGTAAAAACGGCCCTTTTTTATCATTATGCAACACTTAATTCTTACAGCACACTTGATTTGCTTGTTAAAATATTTGAGTACTTTCTCTTCATTCAAAGTAAATTAAACAAACGGAAATATTTGCTCGAGCAGACTTTGTTTCGTGCTAAAAATAACTCCGTTTCAGCTTTAAAATACAAATACGTTCTTCATAGATGGTTGCAATAAGTTTTAATGGAGTTAAAAGGACAATTGTTCGGAGAAGATGCAGGGTTAATTTGAAACTGCTTTTAATTTACTCCACGCTTTGAAAATGAGTTGTATCAAGCAAAAAAAGTTTTATATTAACAAAAAAATATTGATGTAATTCATTTTGCGTTTTACGGCGACAAAACGTTATTAACTTCTCAAAAACTCTTTTGACTCATAAAAAACTTGGGTTAACTCCGCACATTTTTTTCGGTGCAGGAAGAGTGGAACCATGATACAAAGAACTACAGATAAAGTATTGCGCATGTCCGCCATCTTTGTTGTGACGTTGTTCGAGCTTGTCAAAGTGGATAAATAAAAACGTAGTCACAATATATTTAAAGGGGATAATTTATTTATAGCGATGAAGAAATATCGACATTTTCTTATTGAAACTTGGTTTATTGAAATGAAATAAATTACATTATAAATATATTTAAAAATAAATTTAAGCAAATTTATTTTTCAGCACTATTATGGAAAAGAAAAGCATATATAATAGTGGTGTTTTCTCCCATTTGTTCTCCTACACAAAAAAATAGCTACGTTACTTGATGTGTTTGACAGCACTTTGATAGCTTCTTTGTTTTCATTTTCTTGTTCTTCTCGTTTGTTGAAAAATTGTAAGTTCATTTTATGGCCCGAATTAAAACCGTTGTTATTCTCATAAAAGCCCTAAAACTTTAGAACTAATTTTAATTACATAAATATAATTAAAAATTATAATTTACGCGTACTGTAAGTGCACAATATTAGAAAATGAATTAAATATTTCTTAAATGCTTGCAATTGTGCTGCTTGCTGCTTGTGTTTACTTTTTGCTTTTTCACATTTTCTTTTGTATGTGTTCACCACGTGTTACAACTGACAAGCTCGAGTGACGTAGTGCGCAGAAGATTTCATTTTTTGCGCACGGAGTAAGCTATCTGTATATCTTTGTTTCATGGAGTGGAACCATTGTCTACATAGTATGCAACCAACACTCGCTTGCTCTCTTGATATATTTTTTTTGCAAATGCAGTGACTACCAGATTTAGATGACATCTTAAACAGGTCAATTAAACGTAGCGGGCAATATGACAGCACCAAGAAAAGTAGCTAAGAAGCAGGATCAGGGACAACCGATACAACAGCACAGAAATAACAGCGAGCGGGAACCACAGCAACAGGAAAGTAAAGTAGTGTAATATGTTTAACACTGGTAAGCAGACAAACACAGCGAGGTTATGTTGACACCCACATTGAGATGTCAAGAAGTTTTAATATATTTAGAATTTAGCACTGCAATAATCATGGACAGGAACCACAGCGATATGGAGCAGATTAGTGGACAGTATTCCCCGTTTATATGCACCCCGCATAAAAGAATTCTCTGCTTAGTAGTACTTAAAGCAGTGCAACTTTATTTTTAGGCTTTAAATGTACACAATTTATTTCTATATATGCGTCCCGCTTATAAACACTCCCCGGTTAAAAGCACTAAAAATCTAAATGCCAATTTGCATTTTCTATACAAAAAATTTCGTTTATAATCACCGACATAAAATAACTTTGAATAACTACGAAAATGTAAAACGTCTTTAAACTTTTAATTACAATGGCAACACTTCTTTACTATTGATAAACAACAAGTAAGAGAACGTCTTTAACTTTTCGCGAAAAACTACGAATTGGAAAGCACGGAAAAAAATGAGCTATGTATTAAATATAAATGTTCTCGGGCAACAATAAATCGAATAATTCCAGAAAAAGAAAGCTTGACGGAAAGAAGTGTTTCGGAAAACTTTAACAGGAAGCGCAACAGATGCAGCAGCTCATCCGAAATAGATCGTGCCGTAACGATCTGGTTTAACCAAATGAGAGCACCTGGTGCTGTGATTTCAAGCCATATGGACCTCAAAGAGGCTAGTCAGTTTTCCATTAAGTTGAATAAGGACTTCAACCCAAGCACTGGCTGGTTATGGCGCTGGCAAAACTGTGAAGGTGTACGTTTAAAGAAGCTGCATGGAGGGGGTGGGTCTTCTAATATTGAAAGAGCTAACCAATTTTTTGAACTGCTTCCTGATTTAATAAAAAATTATGGCACTAATAACATTTTTAATGCCGATGAAAGTGGTCTGTTTTTCAAAGCGTTATGAAATTCTACGTTAAGCAGAAGCAATGGTAAATCCAAAGGATTCAAGATAATGAAAGAGCGGTTGACAGTTTGTTTTTTCTGCAATGCTTCTGGCGATTCCAAAAGAGTTTTCGCTGTCGGAAAGTCAAAAAATCCGCGTTGTTTTAAAAATAAAACGTTGCCAATACAATACTTTTCACAACAAAAAGCTTGGATGACACAAGAAATATGGAAATCAATACTGTATATATTTGACAAAGAAATGCGAAGTCAGAATAGAAAGGTTATTTTATTCATCGATAATGCCGCACCTCACAAGCCAGTGATTTGCAAAATGTGAAACTTTATTACCTTCCCGCAAACCCCACATCAATTTCACAGCCTCTAGATCAAGGAATAATCCACGCCTTCAAGGAATATTATCGTCAAAATATAATAAGAAAGCAACTGCTTGCTGTTGATGTAGGAAAAACTATTATTTAAAAAGTCAATAAATCTTTGACGGCGATTCATATGATTCATCGTGCTTGGTGGATGGTAAAACCTGAATCCATTATTAACTGTTTCAAAAAAGTAGGTTTTGTTACTAAACTATAAACATTTTTTAATGTTTTAATGTATGTATGTATTGTTTACAGTGTAAATTTGTTCATGAATTTTGTGAGCTGCAGAACATTGAGCAAAAAGAATGATATAATGGAGTTTGTTACACGCGATGAGTTTCTTCAAAGAGAATTTGAAAATTTCACTCAATGTGATGACAATTTGCCTTGCTGCGGAGAGTCCACCGATGAAGAAATAATTGCAGAAATAGTTTCAGATGCAGAAATAAATATTTCGGATTTGTCTGAAGATGATTCTGAAATGATAAATTTAGAAGATGATATTCCCTCCAATGGCGAAGTTTTTCATTCCATTAATGTTCTTCGAAAGGTTTTGATTCCCAAAAATAAATTTTTAAAAGAAATTGAAGATATTGAACAATACTATTTCGGGTTGAGTACGTTTAACAATATTCAGTCAAAAATAACAGACTTTTTCAAGAATATGTAAAAGCAATTTTTAATATCTTCATTTCATATCTGTCTAATAAAAGATGTATGGAGTATGTACATAAATGTACATTTATAAAACTGATCTCAATGACCATGAACTTACTTTAATGTGTACAATACATACATATATGTAAAATAATTTTTCTTAAATAAATTATTTTTTATTTTTAGCAAAGAAATCAAATTTTCTCTTTCAATTTTGTGCTATCAAATTATTAGGAATGAATTCAGATAAAAGCATCGATAGTTTATATAATCCCGCTAAAGTTCTTTTAAGGAAATCCCGCTTATACAAGACCAGAATTGGTATTCTGCACGACAATCTTTTATGAAATCTGTTTTAAATCATAGCAGATTTTTCGAACTGTCAAAAATCTTTTACAAAATCTTTTATTTGGTATTCTGCATGACAAAATCTGCTATGAAATCTGTTATGAAATACAACAGAATAACAGATACCTTTTTCTATCTTTTATCGTAACAAATTTTTAGAAAGTGAACATTTTGGTCTGAATTCTCTTGAATTGGTATTCACATGAACAAATCTGTTATGAAATCAGAATAACAGATACATTTTTCTGCCTTTTATCAGAATTTAATTTTTATTCTGTGTGTTCAAGGAAGAGAAAGTAATCTGTTTGACTAAGCATAAGCACCGGTCGCAAAAATTCACCATATGATTGAAATTTATCAAAATCAGATGAAAATCACGCCCACCTTCCATACTGAGTTACTATAAAATCGGTGAAATCTCTTTAAATGCCACTAAAACTAATGTAATTGCTTCAAATTTTGCACATAAGCTTTTGATCTCGAATATTCACCATATATTTAAAATTTGTCAAAATAGCATAAAAACACGACAACCTCCCACAAAGTAACTAAATGAAAACTGTTAGGAATTACATATCGCTCATTTCGTGCAAGACCGTCACAACTCAAAATTTGGGTTTTTTGAGTTAAATATACAGAAATATGCATTGTTATCATATCTTCAATTTGAGTGAATTCCAGACCGATTTGCTGTTAATTGACGGTTTTACAGTCACTTGTGTCGTTTTGTCTTTTAGCGATTTCTTCACTTTTTTGTATCAATAACGTTTCATTTCTATTTATACCAAAATTTATTTTAAATTTCTGCACAATTTTTCAACAAGAACGTCTTATTACACCATAAAACGATTTTTAAATAAAAATCGAAGCAAGTAACCTAATATTTTTTGTAGTAATAAAGTACCAACTCAAAACGTGACATCTCTCTAGCTCAAAAGTATGTCATCATATTGTAGCAAAATCGTCACAACTCAAAATTAAACACTTTTTAAAATGAGTTTTTGTAGTAATAATGTCAAAACTCAAACAGACACTTGCAAAAATATTGCTCTAAAATTCACTATTGACGCAAAATGAAAAATGTATAATATTTTTGGTAGAAAATATAATGGGTAACAAATATTCTTAACAATTTTCAGTCTACCTTTAAAATTAATACTCGTGATATCATTTCAAAATTTCATAAGGCTCTCCTGAAAAATACTAAATTTTGAGTTGTGCCAGTCTTGCACGAAATGAGCGATATGTTTATTTGGTAATAATTCTACTTTAGAGCCCACGCCCCTTTTTTTTTGTATTTTGTCATATGTATTTTGGTCTCCTAAATGCAATGGTGCAAAAAGAATTTTCGGTCTCTTAAGGTTTGGAAGATAAAATTCAACAAAGCTACGTTTGCCAGGTAAATAATTGTAGTTTTTCTTATATTTTACTACGAAAAAAACAAGATGCAGGTTATTGTCTGATTTTCAGTCTTCTTAATGCAAAAGGTGAAAACATGTTTGTCTCCTATTGTTTAAAAGATACAAATTAACTAAAAAATGTATTGAAAATCGCCGCGATAACTTCGTATAAGGGGAAACTAGCTTCTACACACTTAACATTTTAGTAATATTTTACTTTAACCCATTTCCAGCCAAGCCAAAAAATATTTTTGGGAGTTCAGTTTAACATACCACTTTATAATGATTGGAGTCCAAGCAACTCAAAAAAATGCAAATCAATTTTTTCTGACAAAGCGTTTTCCAGGAAAATGGTGTTCCTGGCCTGTATTTGGCAAAATTTTAATTAAAACTTTTTCCAGAAAACTTAAGAGTAAAATAATTTTATTGAAATAAGAAATGGTTAAAATCTGAGAGAACATTACATTTTTGTTAAAATATTTTAATTAATCCATATTTAAAGCTACTGGTGATGTTTTTCGAAGCACTTAGTGTGTAAGTGTACATTACATTTCTTGCACATATTGATTGTTTTCTTGTGGCACACCTTGCAACGTCGGCGAAAACCTTTTTCTTGCAGAACCACTACGTGCTCTCCAGATATCCGTGGTAGCTCACTTGGGAGAAGAAAATCGTTATCGACTTCACTAGGATCATCCGACTTATCAGAAGTTAATAACAAAGCTGATGTGATTGCAACGCGAAAATCTTTTTGTGGCATCGGTTTTATCTTTCCAAAAGCTGCAATGAAGCAGTGTAGTTTCCACGCATTTCCACAATGGCCAATACTATTTTTTGGATCGAATACTGATCCTATAATTTTGAATGGCATTGTCGTGTAGATCAACTCCACCCATACCCTGATTGTAATTGTGAAACATTGCAGGTTGTTGGTACATTACGTATTTTCCAATTTGGTCTGAGCCATCTTTCTTCACCTTTTTCTTTTGCCATCTTTTTACAGCGTGTGTTGGGCTTATGCTGTCGTAGTTGGTGGCCATTGTAACTTTTTTATTGTCCTGCCAGCGGCAAATAAGTATTTTTTGAGTTCTATCGAAGGCAGCATCGAACTCACCTGACAAAAAAGAGCATATGTATTAGTTTGAAAGAAGAATCAAGTGAATTCTACCTCTCGGCAACGCCTTCCCGGTTTTTAAATTTGCACCTGCAATTCTATTATTTCTCACAGTACCAGTGGAACACAATTTTTTTTCCCTCAACAGACACATCAAGTAGTATGATGTAAAGAAGTTGTCAAAGTAAAGTTTGTGTCTAATTGGATAGTCGATGTTTTCAACCAGTCGCAGAATAGTTTGCGCGCCCAAACCAAGCTTCGGATCATAGCGGTCATCGGCTCCAGCATATGGAATAGCGTTATACAAATATCCAGACGAAGAACAAAGACACCATATCTTGTAGCCAAATCTGATCGGTTTGCCACGAATGTACATTTTACAAGAGTGGCGCCCGAAATATGGTACCATCTGCTCATCGATTGAAAGTTCCTCCGCCCAGATACCAAATTGCAAAAACTTTTGGTTCATTATTTCGTACAATGGTCGTAACTGAAAATGTAAGAACATATAACCATATGACCATATTTTTTAATATTGGACTTGAAGGATGGACTTACTTTAGCCAATTTATCCTTAGCATCCAACTCATTGTTATTACAGAAATGAATGTATCGTTTGATTTGAAGAAATCTGTTTCGAGACATACATTGTTTTACAACTGGAACTTCCAATGTTGGCTCTGTAGACCAATAATCTGGAATAGATGGCAAAGTGTGATAACCAGAAAGCAGCAATATTCCTAAAAACCGTTTAAGTGTGATGTCATTGAATACGAATGTGGCGTTGTTTTGTTGTGCAGCGTATGTAAGGGTATTTTCGACAATAGAATTTATAACTTCTTCGTCGAAGAATTTGTGGAATAGTTGTAAAGGAGATAAACCTTTTAAATCATCATATAATTTTTGCTGCATATCTCGTAATGGTTCAGGATCTGGACAAATGTCGTATGAAATTTTGTTAGCATTTCTCCAATTAGGTTTACCAAAAGCGTCCATTGGCTTATAAGCTGGCCTGTCCGAAACCGATTTTAGTTTTCGTGTTTTTGAAAAACGTTGCTTTTTTGTTGGTGGATCATCTTTTTGATTCATATATTTATGTCTTTCACATTCTTGTGGAGCACTTTCTTCTTCATTAAAGCTGTCAATGTCACGTTGCGCTTCGTATTCGAGCGTACCAACTACTTCCACAAGAGCAGAGACATTGTCATTCATTGCAATGAAATCATCGTCCAATTGTTCTTCGTCAGTGACATCATCAACTTGGTCAGGTGGAATTACGGTGACAGTATCAATTTCTTCATTTGAAGATTCATTTTCAAGAATCTCTATAATTTCCACCATATTCAGTTTTCTTTTCGGCCGTTTGTTTTCCATCTTTACTACAATAGCTTAATTTTTGATACAACTCTGCACTTTTCAAACTTTTTTAAAAAAATACTTTACCTTCTGTTTATTTCCAGCAAATTGAACAACAAATTTAAGAATAACACAAAAATATATGGTAATCCGCCGCAAATAAGAAAATTTAAAGAACCTGTGCGCGCCAAAAAAGGTTTACAATGACAAGTGTAAAAAAAAGCTTTTTCGTCTATTCAGAACGAAAATAAAGCTTTTTCGTTAGGTTTGAACTAAAAAAGCTTCTATGCACTTTTTTGCACGTAAAACGCTTTTAGAAAAGCTAATATATAGACGTTCATGCCAACTGCATAAAAAAAATTCTGGCAAATACACGCCAGTGTTCCTATAAAGGAACAGCCAAAATTACTGCCATCTAGTGTTCGTCCTTTGAACAATATCTTATAGAAAACTATTATTGTTCATGGTTTAAATCTTGCTAAGAACACCCCATAATTAATTTTGTAATTCCACACGTTGTTCTATTTTTAAATATTTAATTAAAAATGTCCTTTTTTTAAGTTAATTTTCAATCTGCACCCTCCTATCGGGGCGTGGCTAGTAGAAGCCATTTGAAAGTATTTTTCGAAACTTTAATATTCAAATATTTGTAATCAAAAATAATTTTATCGACTTATTCTTTTAAAACATTTTATTTTAATTTCTTAAAAAACATAAAATTATTGTTCCTATATAGGAACAGCGGAGCGAAATAGGTTAAGCTAAAATGGCCTTTTTTAAAATTTTTAAAAGTAGCTATACACATACATAATATGGAGATACATGCAAAAAGAGCCGCTGGCGAAAATTCATGTTTTTATATATTAAGCTGAAAGTCCAAATTATTTTTTCCATTTTTTCTACTTCTAACCCCTATAACTTCTAAACTAGATGAGAGCGGCCATTAATTTTTTTGAGATTTTGAATTAGAAGCTTTTAATACTTCTGTTCCAGGAAAAATAGTTAAAATAATTAATTTTAAACTTTCGCGAATTTTATCTCCTAAGCCATTCGAGACCGACATTTTATTTTTGCACCTTTGGACTAAGGAGGCCTAAATAGAAATAAGAAAAAATATTTACAAGAGGGCGCTAAAGTAAAATCATACCTTTATTTGTGTAAGAAATTCAGCATAAAATATAATAATAAATGTTAAGCTGAACTTAAATTGAGAAAGGAATTTATATTTCTACTTTCTGGAATTCTAAACTTTGCTGCAACTTTTTTGTTTAATTATTATCTCGGCGAGCACCGCCACCACTACGTCAACCGTTTCTGCCACGAAAGATGCTGTTGAATTTACTATGTTGTACTATTGTAGAAGTCGTTGTCTTTTCGTTTATAGTTACTACGCTCATTTTTACGTCTATTATCCTGTCGATTGTATGAGGAACCTTCAGCATAGCCTCCATCATAGTTACTAGTTCGCTTCCTCCTGCATTCAACATCTTGTCGTTGGTAGGATGACCTACCACTTTCGCCGCGAAATTCGAATTGTCATTCGAATAGCGTTTTGGCCACCGCAACATGCTCGTATCCAAGTTGCTCTTTATGTTTGTAACCTACGCGGTCAGCTCTGCCTCTACCTCTGCCTCTTCCGCTTCCACCATCACCATAACTGCGTCAGTCACGACTTTTATTGAAACTTAAGCTTCTGATCTGGGTCGTCTTCCCAGTCCAACATTGTTTAAAAACAAGCAAATTAATCACATCAACAATGCTAGTTTGTAATGCGAATGCTTTCTGTACGTCTTTAAGGCTAATTTTGTAAAAATATTTGCAATTTACACGTTAAAAGCAAAACTTCTTCAACTTGCATTAATTTATTTTTAAATTTATTGACACCAATCAGCTGCTTCATAACAGCAGTTAACGGAATTGTAATAGATTTTTGTTTTCGAAGATTGATAACAGGGTACCATAAAAAATCGAAAGGCAGAATACCAGTTTTAACAGATCTTTTATGGTCGGAATCTTTTATGATTCATAACAGAAAATTCATAACAGAATAACAGATTTGGCAGAATAGGCCCAAATGTCATAAGTTTACAAGGATTTTTTAGAAACTTTTCAGGAACTTATAATGTTTATTAATCTAATAATATATTATTTCAAATATAATAGTTTTTATGCCTTTTATTTATAACTTCAGCGATATTTCTAACCGACCAGCAAATTTTACTTACTTGCGCATCGCGTTGCCAACGTTATTTTTGAAGTTAGTACGGAAACAGACCTAATGTTTTGAAAAAATTAACGTATATTTTTTTTAAACAGTAAAGAGTATTTTAAATTGTATTTTGCTTATGTAACTAATTTTTTTTAGCATAAATTTTTTTGTAAAAAAAATGTCTTTGCCTTAAAAAAACATAAAAACTTCAAAAATTTGGGCGGTTTGATAAGCTATAATAAAAAAGGATTCTTTGATTTTTATGCAGCTTTTTTGTAATTTTATTTGAAGTATTTACTTATGATTTCCAAAATATTTTCGTTTTTTCATAAAAAAATAGTTAATAGCGACTTTTTGCGAAAAATGGTCAATTTTGTATTGAAAAATATTCAAACTTTAGCAAAAAGGATTCTTTGATTTTGATGAAATGAATTTTATTTAATGTATTAGCTTTAAAGTTCCAAAATATTATTTGCGAATTTTCATAAACAAGAAAGTTATGCAGCTTTAAAAAAGTGACTTTTTGCGAAAAATGGTAATTTTGTATGGAAAAATATTCAAAATTCAGCATATTATTACAGATGAAATTAGTTCGGAGGTAAATTTATTTATTTATTTATTGGCCAAGCAATTCAATTTACTTATTCTAACAGGTTTGTTTATTTATGGAAATGGGGACTTGGAAAGATTTTTCTTAAAAGTTAATTTAGACATAAAGGGTGAATAGTACTCGCTGATATTATTGAATTCTCTACAGCACCTATTTATCGGCTCATTTCTTGCGTAGACAGTAAACCTCTGCACGAGTGCGCTTGAAATGCAATTCAGAACACTGATTTGTGGAGCAAGCGTTGGTTATGTTCGGCTTTCATTAATTAGAACAAACGTAACACTACAGAGAGCACTCGTCGCGTGAGCAGAACAAAATCAAACGAAAACCGAGTCAATGTTATGCTTGAGTCGACGGAGAAGAGCGCAGCAGAACGAAATGACTTGAAAGTTATGTGATCAACAGCAGAACGTTTGGAGTTATGATGTGTTGCTTAGGTTTCATAGTTTCTGCATTTCCTTCTGAAGTAAAAATTATCTAAAACGCCAAAAAAAAGGAATTTTCTTATTATTTATTGAAATTATAATAAGAGACTTTTTTATTTATTATGAAACATAATTTTTTGAAGCGAAGCTTTTTTTAATTTTTACAATATTTAATTCAATAAAAGTTATTAAAGAATTAAAAATAAATATATTTTTAAGTAACAACAAAAAAAGTAATTAAATTTTATTGTGTTGCTTATGAGGATATTTTCTTGTTGTTTTTACTTTTACTATTGGTGGTGGTTTTGTTGATTATTGTTTTTTGCATTCTTATGATGTTGGATTGTTGTTATTGTTGTTTTTTCTGTTGATGATTATAATGATGATTAATTTGTAAATATGATTACTAGTAATGATGTGATTACGTTTGTTTTTGGCGTTGTTGTTTATGGTAGTATTGGTGTTGTTGTTGGTCCATTACGATGATGTTTATGTTTTTCATTGTTATTATTTTGTGGTAGATTATAGTAAAACTGAATGATATACCAGAAAAATATGATTTGGGAGGGTATTTCTTCAATTATTTCAAATATAATTTGTGTAGAAATATTTAAGGTAATTGAAAAATAACGCCAGTTTTTTATGCCAGGGCCGTAGTCAGGATTTACCCATTATGATGAAATTTTTTCAAAATTAAAATATAGGCAAAATTATTTGTTTCATTTAAATTTTACTTTAAGTTTTTTATACATTACATATAGTTGCGAACAAAATAACAGCAGTCGTCTTATATTCAGATATGTTTGGATAAATAATAATGGTCTACAAATTTCGTATACGGTAAACCCTTTCTTATTCCTATATGTACGTTTAACCCTGGTTTCAAATCTCTACTCAGTTTCCTCCTATATTGTAACATTTTCAATTTACAGGGTGTTTAACGTTTTTGGCACGTGTTTAGTATTATTGATCTAGAATCTGAACTACTCACCATAAAATAAAAAATATCATTTTGTATTTTAGAAAAAGTATCAGCTTTTCAATCCATACATCAACACTATCATGCCATGTGCGGTAGCGGAGCAAAAATTTTGAGATTATCGAACGAAATATCAACAAATTTTGTATCTTTTGTTTTACGATAATCGCCAGTGAGCTAAGCCATTTTGCAAAAACCTCTAAAATTCATGTTTTTCGTAAATATATTGACTGGTGTAATAGTTTTTGCAAACTTAAAGTAAAAATGAAATGAAACAAATAATTGTACCTATATACTAATTTTGAAAAAAAATTTCATCAAGATCCCCTCCCATGGGTAAATCCTGAGTACGGCACGGTATAAAATACTGGCGTTTTTTTCTAAATTCGAGTTAAAATGATGGAAAAAAATACCCTCCTAAATCACATAAAATAATACTTAAATTTGCAAAATATCACAATTTGAACATAAAAATCGAAAATATGCACTTAAAACTCTTAAATATTCGCTAAAAAAGGTAAAATATGCAATTAAAAATATTTTTCTTATTTTTTATTATCGGTTAAAAAATAAATATTGCATTTAATTAACAAAAAAAAAAAAAAAACAATTAATTTTTAAATACCTACATATAAAAATAATTTATAAAAAAAAAATAAAGTGCATTTAAAAGTACCTAATAATTCAAAGTTATCTTTTTCCAAAATATTTCGAATTAAATTTTAATGGTTGCAAATCAAAAAAAGCAAAATATGCAAAAACCACATGAATTTATTGTATAAAAAATATACGCAATTAATATGCAAAAATAAGCATTTTTTGTAAAATATGCAAAACCATGCATTTATTGCAAAATATTTAAAAATATGCACTAACTATTGAATGCCATTTAGAAGGAACTTTCATGATTCGCAAAGATAACTTAACCATTTGCGCTTTAAGATGCCCAGTAAAAACTTGCATTTGCATGAAATTCATAGCCCTTAATCTCGTTGCCAATGTTCTGCTGCGTTAGGTGTGATAGATGCTTTCAGGTGTGATAGCGGCGAACAAGTTCTGCTTTGAAGCCGACGAGTGCTCTGCACTGCTCGGTTCTTGTCGTTTAATGAATTGGTTATGTTCTGCTTCACTAACAGAGTTATGTTATGTTCTGAACTCGGCACTTTTGGCTCTTCTGTTGTAAAAAAAACGAGTTCATTTGTGCAGAGGTTTAGTAGACAGTGTAATGTTGATATTAATTTAATAGTCGTGTGTGTCGTAAGGGGCACTAAATTTAGAAGGCTAAGCCTGTAATCGGCAATATATTGCACTCACGGGGGTTATACGTGTCCCTAAGCGCAAAACGCAGAAATTGCTTTTGAATAGATTCAAGTCTTTCAAGTCTTTCAGGATTCCAAATAATGCATCCATATTCAAGAAGAGGGCGCACTAACGCACAGTATAATGCCTTCGTGACCCAAACATTTTTGAACTCTTTTGCACGTCGTTTTATAAAACCAAGTAGTTTGCTGGCCCTAGATACAATTTTATTATAATGTAAGTTGAAACGCAAATTGTTGTCCAAGACTACACCAAGATCAACAATATGGTTGACTCTTTCAAGTTCAATGCTACTGAGGAAGTAACTTTTTCATTTGTTTCTAAATTTTTACGGGAGAAGGTAATTACGCAGCATTTCTTAACATTAAGATAAAGTTTATTTTGATTGCACCAGTGCTCAAGAGATGACAGTTTCGACTGTAAGTAAATTACATCTGTTTCCGATTTAATGACATGGTACATTTTTAGGTCGTCTGCATACATTAGATGTGGGATATCGCAAAGAACATCAGATATGTCTGAGATAAAAAAAATATTAAAGAGAAGTGGACCAAGGTGACTGGAATTTATAGGAACTTAAAGCATTTGCGGTGAAAATTAGAATAGACACAGCAGATTTTGAGAATTTAAATGAAGGTTCTAAATTAAAGTTGGTATGTAAATGGGGTTTTGATGGAAGTTCCGGCCATAGCCAATATAAACAAATATTCACAGAAGAAACAAACACTGATGAATATACATATGGTGCTCATAGATATGGTCCCATTAATGCTCGTAGATATGAAAATGGGTACCAAAGTTTGGGTAAATCCAAGGCCATCATCCACCATGTATTGCAGACCAATCAAATTTATATTCCAAAAAGAAAATGCACACTTAGTTCGTAGCATAGAAAATGATATGAATAATAAAATCAGCCAACTCCAAATTACCAATATTACTTCAGAAAGCGGTCGTGGGTATAATGTTCAATTTGAAATGTTATTTACAATGGTAGATGGTAACATTTTCAACATTCTATCTAACACAAATTCTTCATAAAAATGTTTCATTTGAGAAGCAACTCCTAAACAAATGAATAAGGAAAATGTTTTAAATTTACCACCTAAAACAGAAAATTTCAGATTCGGTTTCTTCCCCTTCACTGTTGGATTCGAATTTTCGAATGCCTTCTGTATACCAGCTACCGACTTCCAATTAAGACTTGGGGCAAGTACGAGGTAAAGAAAACGAAGAGTTGGTAGCGAAAAACAAAAAAAAATTCAAGCTGAGCTTAAGAGCAAAATGGGTCTCTTTGTCGACAAACCAAAGCCAGGATATGGGTCTACTAACGACGGAAACACAGCTAGGCGCTTCTTCTATAACCCTGAAATAAGCTCACAGATATGGCATAAACAAATATTTGATTGAAAAATTTGCTATTATTTAGAGAGTTTTGGCCATGATTCAATTATTATAAGGTTATTCGTATTTTTTGACGTATCCTTATTTTTTATAAACAAACATATTTTGACAATCTGTTAACAGTGTTTTGTGCTGTTGGAAAAAAGGTATGTTTCAGTGTTTCGTTGTATAGTTTTCTAGTATAGTAGTTTTTCAATGATTTCTTGCCAAGTTAATAAGAAAAAGAAACTATGTAGGTGTTGCGTCGTAAATGTATGCTATTTTGTAAGCATATTCTAAGAATTTAGAAAGCTCCTTTGCAAATTTAAAATAAAATGTTATTTTTGCCATTGCTCAAAACCTAATTAGTGAATTTTATAAAATGAAAGTGTAATTTAGAAGAAAGTTAGTTAAGACAAACAACAAATTATAAAGAAATACTAGTGGTATTCAATGAACGCCGTATTGTCGATGTAAACAGCGTATGTTCGGTAAGCTTACAGCAGCATAATTTGCAATAATAAAATTGTAAGGCATTAAATATACGCAGCTTGCGGCACAAAAACGTGGTGTATACATAATGTGACCAACATTTTCAAAGCAAAAAGAAGTACACGCACAGACTTTAAAAAAAAACACAAAAGAAGTACATAGAATAAATATAGAAGTACAAAATAGAAGCACATCCACAAAAAATAATAAAGATATTAAAAGATGCATGAATAAATCTATTAAACAAAAAGTTTAATTTATAAGAGATTCAAAATTAGATCCTCCTTACAATTCATTGCTTAATAACGTAGTAGTCTAGTGTGACGAATTCTAAAAATCAATTTTTTTAATTTTTCGCAATAGAATATAAAAATTAAATCTTAAAAATAAAAGTCTTAGACCTAATTTGAAAATATTTTTTCAATTAGCCGAAACAAGAAAAAGCGTCGTAACATATATTAAAGTGCTGTAAAAACTTTAAACACGTTTTTCTCGAAACTACGTTTTCAAAACTTCGGGGAAGCACTAACTAAAAACTATTCGACCTATTTGGCTAAAAATTTCACCTGTTATTTAAGGCATACATAGCAAGCATAAACATTGTAAAATGTTTTTTTACAAGTCCGCCATTTTTTATTTGTTTTTTTAAATATAAATATTATAGGGTAGTGCACTACAATAAAGCCTGCAGAACTATATTATCTTTAATTTTTTTATTTCAGATGAACACGTAAGGCTGGATTCTTTCCCAAAAAAAAAAAACACACCTTCTTTCGAGTACTCTTCTTTGTTATAGATAACTATAAGCAAATTTATGTAAAATCAAAGAAAATTCTTTTGCACACTTTATGACATCAATAAAAACATGTTAAAATTTAAAAACGATCGCATATTATTTTCTTATTTAAAAAAAAGTATGAAAAAAGTCAACATTTCGGTCGTCACACTGGGCTACTATCTTAAAATAAATAAATTTACTTGAATCGAGAGCGGTGTATTTTGAATAGATTTATGAAAAAATTTTCAAAATTATGTACAAAAGAAGTACAACAAGTAAAAAGAAGTACTTTTAGCGTACTTCGATACAATAAGTACAGCGAGAAAAAAGAAGTAAAACACTCCCAAAAAGAGTACGGTTGGTCACATTATGTATACAGTACGTATAATGCGTATTATGCGACAGTGGTTTCATTTTTGTTTGTACGAATTTTTGTTTCTTTTTTCATTTGTGATGGCAATTTATTTTTAATACAATTAGGCAATTAACTTATTTAGAACGCGTCACTAAACGCTCTTGTTTAGGTTTCATAGTAAGGTTTAATGTGTTTATTAAAATAAACGAACAAAACTATATTTATTTTAGTATTTATAAGGTTCGTAACATATTTATAACCCACTTGCCAGCATTGCATGTTTTAACAAAAAAAATAATTTTTCGACATCACTGTAAAAAAGAGCATACTAAATGAGAGAAGTATGAGACAAAGCGATCTTAGTTTTTGTTGTACATTATTAGTATACCAATTGATTCTAATGCACAGTTAACTTTTTGCTTGCTGCTACAAATTTTGATGCATTTTTTGCGTAACATATTTATAACCCACATTCGATAAAGTGTTTCCAGAGTAAAGGGACGTATATTTTAAAGAAAAAAAATTACTCTTTCTGCAAAAAATAATTATTTTCTGCAAAATGCCACGCGGAACTAATTTAACAGGTGAAGAAAAAGGAAAAATTTTGGCATATAAGGACAGTGGGCTTAACATAAGCGAGATATAGCGGAACTAATTTAACAGGTGAAGAAAAAGGAAAAATTTTGGCATATAAGGACAGTGGGCTTAACATAAGCGAGATATCCAGAAATATTGGCAGAAGTCGACGAGTTGTGAAAAACTTTTTGGATGATCCGGCAAACTATGGTGCTAAGAAGCGATCCGGAAGGAAACATTCCCTTAGTGACCGCGAAAGAAGGCTAATTTTTCAAAAAGCCAGCAATTCTACTGCGTCCTGCTCCAAATTGGCCTCGTATGTGGGGAACAAAGTCAGTAAGATGACCATTTGCAGAGAGCTTAAAAGGTGCTCACACATTCGCAGCGCAAAAATGGCAAAAAAACCTAAACTGCTACAACGTCACAAGACTGCGCGCCTAGAGTTCGCTGAGAAACACATGGACACCAATTGGCAATCCGTAAGAAGATAACAATTGACACTTTTATATATTATTTAACGGTATATCATCAAAATAGCTAATTTTTTCGGACGAGAAAAAATGGAATTTAGATGGCCCTGATGGATTCCGTCACTATTGGCATGACCTACGTAAGGAGCCACTATACTTTTCCAAAAGAAATTTCGGTGGCGGATCAGTAATGGTGTGGGGTGCATTTACTAGCCGCGGCACTCTGCAATTGATGTTTACATCTTCCAAAATGAAAAGCTCGGACTATGTTGCTGTGCTGGAGAGAAGCCTAATCCCTTTTTTAGAAGAAAATAGAGAGATACCTTTCCTGTTCCAGCAAGATAACGCCCGTATTCACACCAGCGCTGAAACAAAGTCCTTCTTAGCAAGGTGTTCTGTTGAAACTATGGATTGGCCGGCCTGCTCCCCAGATCTCAATCCAATTGAGAATATTTGGGGAATTCTTGTCAGAAGGGTTTATGCCGAAAATCGTCACTTTGAAAGTGTTGAGGAGCTACGACGAGCCATTGAGGAAAATTGGGAAAGCCTTGAAATCAGTTTATTGGAGAATTTAATTCGATCAATGAGGAAAAGAATTTTCAAAGTAATTCAGGCCCATGGAAGCCATATATCTAAGTAATTG
Source organism: Dichetophora obliterata (assembly GCA_963920525.1). Classification (NCBI taxonomy): domain Eukaryota; kingdom Metazoa; phylum Arthropoda; class Insecta; order Diptera; family Sciomyzidae; genus Dichetophora; species Dichetophora obliterata. The sequence goes on along the minus strand of OY986436.1, from coordinate 203,144,909 downwards.
CTTACATTCTAGCTTTAAGAATCACTTTAATACTTAATTTTAAAACAAAAAACTTTATATGGGTTATAAATATGTTACGCAAAAAATGCAGCAAAAATTGTAGCAGCAAGCAAAAAGTTAACGGTGCCTTAAAATCAGTTGGTATTCTAATAAAGTACAACAAAAACTAAGATTGCTTTGTCTCATACTTCTTTCATCTGGTATGCTCTTTTTTACAGTGGTGTCGAAAAATTATTTTTTTTTTTTAAAACATGCAATGCTGGCAAGTGGGTTATAATTATGTTACGAACCTTATTTCTTATATATTTACTAACTTAATTTTCATTGAAGTTAGTAAATTAAAATAATTTAAAAAGTTATTAATGCACTAAGAAATCGGAGCAATAAAAGTACTGGAACAAAATTAATAGTACCAATTAGTATGATATTTGGGCAACCGTGTTTATTTTTAGCTCTAATGGCATTGCTCTCATGATTTTTTTCTGCTCTCATTTTCAAATAAGCATACCAATTTGAGAAAACGTCAAAAATACGAATAACCTTATAATAATTGAATCATGGTTTTGGCAAGTGGCTTCTCTATAGATCTGACTTCTGATAACTTCAAATTGTTATTAGAAGAAACTAGGGAGTTGTAAATAAAGTTATATGGCTGGTATTATATGGCGGGCAGTGTTCATAAAGTTCTTATGCACAGATGTGAAGTCATTTAAGCATTTTCCTTACCAATCGGAACATTGTCCGAAGAGGCATTGGAAGCAAGGCACAATGAATTTAAAAAAAATCGACTTAACCATACCCGTAAATGCTCAAGGGTTAAGTCTAATACAGATATAATGAAAATATTGTTGCTGACATCTGAGCCTATCTTAGCATCCAAAAGAACTACCAAATCAAAATCAAATGTAATTATTGATGAAGAAGTTAAGAAGTTTATTAAATTAGTTGATGACCCTTGTATTGTTTGTAGTGATTCTGGCGAAGAAGTCAGAAGCGATGAATGCCAGTAGCGATATACGTTTTTTATTTTTTGGACATATCTGCCTACATTTATTTATTTACTTTATTTTTTAATTAACATAGTTAACTATTTTATTTTCCTGTTGTAAGTAGAGTTTTTAATTAATACAAGTGGGAATTATTATGGGACAACAGATTTACCTGCCATACAAAATCATGTTAAAATCAATATACGTCCAAGGAAAGTACCCCTAGGGTCTTACCGATTTCAATAATTTTGAATACACATCTATTACTCTCTTTGTTTAGCCTTCTACCCGAGTTTTGTTAAAATATGACAACTTTTGTATGTACCTGTCATATAAAATCAACTTAAAAATTAATATAGGTCTAGGGGAGGTATCCATAGGGTCTTACTGATTTCAATTATTTTTTGTACACTTCTATTACTATATTTGTATAACCTTGTGACCGAGTTTTGTTTTGATTAGACAACTGGTGTATGTACCTGTTATAAAAATCATATAAATTTTTAATCTAGGTCCAGGGGAGGTACCCCTAGAGACTGACCGATTTACACCATTTTTAAAATTTTTCTTAATTAGCTTTCTAAGCATACAAAATTTCATTTTGACAGGAGCACTCATTCTATTTTTGTTCCACTTTTGAATGGGATCAGCGCACTGTGCGCCTACTTTAAAATGATGTTGAGTATTAGAGGCAGATGACCTTGCAGTTAATAGACTTTTGCTCATAAAAGTAGTCCTTACTATGACGTTTTCAATGATATATAAAACTTAATAATCAGACTACAAGCAACCGAGTTATAGACAAAAAACCGATTTCGCTGTTTTTTCCACGCCCATAAAAAAATTTTTGCACTTCTGTATTTTGTTCGACATAACAGTTAATGTGAGGCGGTAACATTTTTTTTATATAGATCTATACGGCTTGTTGAGCATCCCCTGCAACGACTTCTGCAGAAGCTGTTGGGATGAAGAGGAGGAAGAAATTGCAGTACATTTCCTCTGCACTTTCCCAGAGCTGGCTCAAAAACGATTTCTTCACTAACCCTAAGAATCGTAGAAATACCGATTCCTAGGCCTTCTGACCAGCTCAAATTTTGTTTAAATAGAGAAAAGAAATCCACCCTTTGGCACCATAGTGGACATAATTGGCAGAGCTGGAATGTAATGATTTCTTTTTAATTTAATTCCACCTCAATTCCAATTCCTTGAAATTAGGAATTCAGAGTGATTCCAGAGTGATGCATACGCAGGCCAGTCTCTGCACTTTTGTTAGCATATTCCTCATTGTGGTTAGCTTGGTTCTTTCAGCCCATGCTATTGCACCATAGGTAAGGATGGGTCTCACCATAATGGTATACATCCAGCGAAGAATTGTTGGAACAACCCCAGCTTTTCTCCGCTAGGTTCCTACATACCTTGCGTGCGCGAGTTACATTTATGCAAGACAATTTAATTAAGCCAAATGCCATTGACCAATTCATGCTGACAATTCCAAATAAACCACCTAGATTAAATAAGGAAATAAGCATGAATTGACAATTCAGCATTATGACTGAGGAAAGCATTTTAATGCGGAAAGATTGCGAAGTAATAAAGTTATGAAATTTCCGCATTAAAATAATAAAAAAATTAATAAATGCAATTCAAGAGAATTGCAACATTTATATTAAGTTGTATAATAAGCATTTTATATTAAGTCATACAAGAATGTTAAACTATAAGTATGAAAATGGAATTAAATAAAAAGACAGTTCCATTCTCACGCTTGTAACGAATAGTCAAAAATCGTGTTTAAGTTTTTTTTTAAAAAGGCAAACGGCCCAACGGATGATATAATTCGCGCGTTGCTTTGTTTATAGTTTCCTCTACATGTCTTCTCCAGAGAAGCTTTGAATCTAGTGTGAGTCCTAGGTACTTTACTTCTCCTTTGAAGGGAATTTCCGTACCATCCATTCTCATAGTTCGGAGATTTGGCAGGCTTCTTTTGTTAGTAAAAGGTACTATGGTAGTTTTTGTTGGGTTGATATTTAATACCACTGTGTTTCACTATTCCTTTGCTACTGACAGTCCTCTCTGTATAAGTTTACAGGGCGTATCCTTGAACTTCCCTCTCGCTATGAAGGTATGACCTGCGGTTAAAAAATTTTTGTAGATTTTTTTTTCATAAATATCTTCTAAAATCCTTCAAATATAATGCCTTAAAAGGATTTTTTAAAATTCGAATTATATTTGGAGTTACAGAGCTATATATACACTCGCGCCGAAGTGCAGTAATAACACTTTAAATGCGTTTTTCTAGAAATCACTTTTTTCAAACTAGGATGTCGTTTTTCTCGAAGAACCAGAAGTCGGATGAAGATGCAGCGGGCGGTGTTTTGTAGGTAATCACGTCAGGCAGGTCCTGAACTAGGATAATTGGGCTAACTCTACTACCGGGGGGGGGTGGGGCAAAAAACCCCAAAACAGCTAATTTTTTACCTTTTATAAAAAATCGCGCCATTTTGTCAATTTTTGATATTTAGGAAATATCCTGCCTGACTTTCTTGCAGATTGAATTAAAAATAGGGAGCAGTTCAACTGAACGTTATAAAGTTTTATTTAAGAGTATACATTTTAAATAAAAATATTTGACTCATAAAATATCTGAACAAAACTAATTTGATTTTAGGAGCTTTCGATCAAGTGAGTTTTCAAGAAGGCAACAACAACACCAACAACAACAACTCTGTATAGAGTCAATCACCTAGCTGACTAGACAGTCTGTTTCGGAAATCGCTACATATTCCTCTTCAGTAGTCTTTGAGTGATTAAGCTGTGATCAACTCACTGTTTAAACTAGCATATGAATGTGCAGATCCTCTAATTCATTCTTTTGAATTGTATGTCTGCTATTGTTTAATTGTACTACTATATTGTTTAATTGTGCTATTGTTTAATTGTAATATTGAAATAAATGAAGAAGCAACTATGACAGATGGCAACCCTTGATAAAGTTGATGGCGGTGATCTAAAATGGCCTACTGCTTTGAAGTGTCATATGATTAGCAGCCATACAATTCATAACAATGAATTAGAGGATCCGCACATTCATATGCTAGTTTAAACAGTGAGTTGATCACAGCTTAATCACTCAAAGACTACTGAAGAGGAATATGTAGCGATTTCCGAAACAGACTGTCTAGTCAGCTAGGTGATTGACTCTATACAGAGTTGTTGTTGTTGTTGTTGTCTTCTCGAAAACTCACTTGATCTAAAGCTCACAATCTTAATTCATGTAATTATTCAATAGATCATAAAAACTAATTAATTTGATTTTATTTGGTAAAGTGGAAAAACTGCAAGTAGTTTGCTAGTATCTTTAACACCCTTCCTCAAACGGATTGTATCCCAGCTTTGTTTCTGAATTTTTCCAGTTTGGAGGCTGCGAGTGGTTTGGTGAGCATAGCTGCAATCATTTCTTCAGTTGGACAATAAATACATTTAATGTTCTTATGATCCACATGATCCTTCACAAAGTGCATTCTTGAGTCGATGTGCTTTGTTCTGTTAGTAAATTTTTGTTCCTTGATTAACCGTAAGCAGCTCTGGTTGTCCTCAAAAATAACTGTTGCTGATGTCTGGCTTATTTGCATATCATTCAGCAACTGATGAATCCAAATAGCTTCTTTACATGCTTCAGATAATGCTATAAACTCAGCTTCTGTAGATGATAATGAGACACATGTCTGCTTCTTACAACTCCAGCTTATTGTACCGCCATTAATCTGAAAAATATAGCCAGAGTTCGATTTTCGCTCCAATCTGTCCTCAGCCCAATTAGCATCAGCGTAGCCTTTTAAACAGTATTTTTCATTTTTCTCATCACTTAAACGCAAACGTAGAACCCGCTTGATTTCTATCCAATCTTCTTTGTTCGGACAGCTGACTTTTCTTGCTAAAATTGAAACACTCGCAGATATATCGGGTCTAGAACAAACGCCTAAATATAAAAGTGAACCGATAAGTTTTTGATAATAAATTTTATCATTATTATTAATTAGGTTTTCTGATTCGGTTTTTCCATATCCTGGATCCAGAGGATATTTCGAACCCTTTGCATTTTCTAGTCCAAATTGTTTAACTAAACTATCAATATATTGCTTTTGACGAATATTAAAATTAGAATTTTGATCTCTAAAAACTTCTAAACCTAGATAGTGATGAACTTCACCAAGAGTATTTTTATAAAAATTGTTCTTGAGTAACTTCTCAACATCCTTAATTTTCGTTTTATCTTTACTTGCAACCAAAATGTCATCAACGTAGATTAAAACATAAGTAAGAGACATGGGTCGGATGTTCCTTGAACAAATCCCCCGCAAATCAAAACGTTTTGCAAAGCCTTGTTCCAAACATGAGCGGCTTGCTTTAAGCCGTACAAGCTTTTGTTGAGCTTACAAACAAGATTAGAATTCCCTTCCTCAAAACCAGGCGGTTGCTTCATGTGAATAGTTTCGTCTAGGTTTCCGTGTAAGAATGCTGATTTTACATCCATATGAACTACATTCATACCTTTGACACCTGCTACTGACTACAAAGTTCTTAGTGTGGTCTGCCGAACAACTGGCGCAAACACTTCATCATAGTCGCAACCGTATTTCTGACTAAATCCACGAGCAACTAATCGAGCTTTGTAACGTTGTACTTTCCCGTCGATATTTCGTTTGATTTTATATATCCATTTACAGCTGACGATGTTGACGTTACCTGGGGGAACGACTAGATCCCATGTGTGATTATTCTTCAACGCAGCAATCTCTTCCTTCATCGCAATAGTCCACTCATTCTTCTGTACAGACTTAATTGCGTCATTGTACGTCTTTGGCTCCATTGAAAATGAGTTTACCGTCCATCCCAAACGATCTGGCACTTTACCTTTCGTGCTTCTATTTGACCTACGTAATGGTTTAACAACGATTTCCGGACTTATACTCACAGGGCTTCCAATGTTAGAAAGCTCTTCCGTGGCGTCATCTAAGCTGCAAAACGATGTATCATCTTCTGAATCAAGTTCTAGAGAAGGCTCTATATCGCAATTTACGATGCCGTCTCGTCCGCTTTCAGTCCTTTTTCGGCATAGTACTTCGACAGGTAGACTCAAGTCGGTATCAGCGCGTGGCTCAATAGTGTCCTTCATTCCATCGTTATAAATAAATTTAACATCTCTACTGATCGTTATGTTTTGTCTTTACATCAAGCAAGCGATAGCCCTTAGTATTGTCATCGTAACCAACAAAAGTTAAAATTTCAGCTTTTGAATCTAGCTTAAGACGTTTTACCTTTGGAACTAACGAATAAACCTTTGCGCCAAAAATGCGAAAATGTCTTATGTCGGGCTTTTTACTCTCCCATCATTCAAAAGGAGTGCATAGTATAGAACTGGATACTAAGCGATTTTGTAAATAATTTGCTGTCATTAGCGCTTCACCCCAAAGCTCATTTGGTAATTTTGCGTCAGTTAGTAAACATCGAGTCATCTCAACTAAATACCTATTCTTTCTCTCCGCTATTCCGTTTTGTTGCGGTGAATATGGTACTGATGTTTAATTCCTCTGCTTTCAAGATAGCTACGAACTTTGTGTGAAGTATATTCACCGCCATTGTCAGACCGGATGATGCAAGGGTATCTAGAAAACTTTGTCTTAACGAGCTCGAGAAAATCTTTTAACTTGCCAAATACCTCAGATTTTTCATGAAGCAAATAAACTATAGTATAACGACTAAAGTCATCTATAAAGGTCAGAAAATACCGTTTTCTCCCTGCTGTAACTGTCTGCAAAGGACTACAGACGTCCGTGTGGATTAAATCAAGTACACGATCTGACTTTGTTTGTGAATGTTTGTTAAACGGTGTTCTCGTCATCTTACATTTAACACATACTTCACAGGATTTTCTTACCCCCACAATCAGTAATATGAAAATCGCTTACCGTTTTTCCATCTTGCATTGCCTTAACAGCGGCAATATCTCGATGTCCGAATAATTTATGCCAAAAATGCTGGCAATTCTGCAACTTACATTCTGATACTATCACCTTGTGTACTGACTGTTGCAGAAGACGGAATAATCCACTTGATGCGTCCGCGACGCCGATTTCCTTTCCATTCTTCATATAAATAATGCACAACGTGTTTTTAAATAAAAAATTATATCCAATTTTCAGCATCTTGTTAACGGATAAAAGATTACCCTGAAACGAAGGAATATATAAAACATCTGGAATGTCAAGATGTAAAGAATTCATTATGGCTATACGGCAAGTCCCTTTCCCGGTAGAAATGACTATTTCTCCATTTGCTACAGTGACTTTTTCTTGAATTGATAAATCAATAGTTAAAAAGTCTGATTTCCGTGCACTTATGTGACATGTTGCGCCGGAATCAACTACCCATGAGCCGCATTCGTTAACCATCGAGAAACACTGATTACCATTCTGGTCTTCTTCTTGATTCTGCGCTTCATTTGCTTGAAGCTTTTTCTTTTTTTCTTCAAATTTTCTTCACTGGAGCATCGTCTTTCATGCGCTGAATATGACCAAGCCAGCGAAGCCGCTCGATTTTAATGCACTTGACTATGTCGATGTCAGCGTACAGCTCATACAGTTCATCATTCCACCGTATTTGGTACTCGCCATTGACGCAGATTGGTCCGTAGATCTTACGAAGAATCTTTCTCTCGAATGCTCCTAAAGTCTTTTCATCTGAACTGCTCAGCGTCCAGGTTTGTGATGCATAAAGTAGGACGGGCATGATGAGCGATTTATAGAGCGTGATTTTCGTTCGTCGAGAGAGGGCTCTGCTTCTCAATTGCCTACTGAGCCCAAAGTAACACCTGTTGACAAGAGTTATTCTTCGTTTGATCTCAATGCTGATGTCGTTGGTTGAGCTTATGCTGGATCCCAGATAAACGAAGTCCTTCACAACCTCGAAGGAGGTATTGTCAACTGTAACGTGGGTTCCAAGACGCTGGGACTGTTTTTTTTTGTTGACACCAAGTATTTCGTCTTATCTGCATTCACTGCCAGACACATTCGACTTGACTCTTTTTCTAATCTGGAAAATGCTGCACTGACTTCGCGCGTATTATGGCCAATGATATCGATGTCATCAGCATACGCAAGCAGCATAAAACTCTTGTAGAAAATTGTGCCACTACGTCTCAGATCAGCAGCTCGGATGATCTTTTCCATCATTAGGTTGAAAAAGTCGCACGATAAGGAATCACCTTGTCTGAAACCTCGTTTGGTAACAAATGGTGGGGAGAGGTCCTTCCCGATTTCAACTGCGCTGCTGGTGTTGCTCAGTGTCATCCTGCAAAATCGTATTAGTTTTGCAGGAATACCAAATTCAGACATGGTGGAGTACAGGTGCTTCCTTATTGGGCTGTCGAAGGCGTCTTTCTCTGCAGTGGCGTCGCGACACTCCTGGTCGTACCACTGGTTTCGGCGGGGGCGGTGGTAGCCAATCACCTCTTCAGCAGCCGCACGCATGGAGTTGGAAATGTGTGTCCACTGCGCGCATATATGATCGATTGGAGGAGTGCTTTGAAGCAGGAGTGAAAGTCGAGTGGCGAAAACATCGGCTGTCTGTTTCGATTGCAGCTTGTCGACGTCTAGCTTTCTCTGTGTAGGGTTGCGTGTATTCTTAGCTGGGCACAGACGTGTACGGATCTTGGCTGCAACAAGATAGTGATCCGAGTCAATGTTTGCGCCACGGATCGAGCGTACATCCAATACACTGGAAGAGTGCCTTCCGTCGATCAAAACGTGATCAATTTGATTTTTGGTTTTTTGATCAGGGGACATCCAGGTGACTTTATGAATATTGAGATGTTTGAATCTAGTGCTACTTACGACCATGTTTCGTGCTGCGGCGAAGTCAATCAGCCTCATTCCGTTATCGTTGAAGTCACCAAGCACGATTTTTACGTCGTGACGGGGGCAGCGCTCGTAATTATTTTCAAGGCGCTCGTAGAAAATTTCCTTGATCTCATCGTCCTTGTCTTCTTTCGGAGCGTGCGCACATATTAGGCTTATATTAAAAAATTTAACCTTGATGCGGATTATGGCAAGTCGTTCGTTCACAGGTGTGAATCGCAGGACGTGGGGCCGTAGTCTCTTGCCAACTACAAATCCGCTCCAAACTCGTGCTTCTCCGCATGTCCGCTGTAGTAGATATCACAGGGTGCATGCCGAATGCAACCCTGTCCCATCGCATTTCTTGGATAGCAGTGTTAGCAGCTTTGTATCTTTCCAAGACATCAGTCAGTTGGATAGAGGCACCTTCCCAATTAAGGGTTCGGACATTCCAGGTGCATATCCGTAAATCATTATCAGTTTTTCGTTTGCGGTAGTCGTCATCACATTTGGGGATCAGTTTTCTTCTATTCTTATTTGTTTTCATTAAAATGGGTTTTTACGGGTGGGCTAACCCGACGCACAACCTGTTTTAAGCCTAGGAAGGCCCGCCGCTCAGATTAGCCGCCAAACTAAAGGTTGTCAGTTTTGACGTTGCCTAGGAAACACCACGTGGAGGTTTGAGTCGACTTGAGGCGATTTCACAAAGATTATGCTGGCCTCGCCAGATTGAGACAGTCAGACATGTTACATTGTAAAGGTTCGCCCCCAGTTTCCCTTTTCTTGAGGACATAATCCCAAAAATTGGATTTGGGACTATGGCCAGTTTTAAAGAGGTCACAAGCACAAGAAAAAAATAGGACGTAGTCCCAAAATAAACTTTATCATAAAAAATTTATTTGCCTTGTACAGAATTTTGATAAACCACATTCCGTACAAGGACAAACTCCCAAGCGGTCAGAACCCCCAAATCCAATTTTTGGGATTATGTCCGCAAAATAACTGGACGCAATCCCAAATTTGAAATTTATGTCAACACAGGAACACTCTCAAGACGTGGCTTCAGTTTCCCTGAAAATATCATAAAGATCGGTTTTGGAGTCTATACGTGATATACAAACATACTCAAAGAGTCGTCATTATTTATCATTCTCTTGTCCGAAATAAGTTACTAAAATTATTAAAAATAATTTACAAAAAAATAGCTATAATTTATTTTTATTTATAGGAAAATATTCTTCAATCATACACGTTTGCCCAAAATGTGGTAAGGAATTTAACAAAAAGTTTTATTGGAATAATCACATGATCAAAAAGCATGATCTGCGAGAGAGGAGTGGTTTAAATTTTTACAAAATTTCCGATACAGAATCACCGAATTATAAATTTTCCGACTGTAATGCGGTTATACAAGAATCATCATCGTCTTGTACCGATCTTCTATTCCAGCACGCAACTATGGAGCACATGCCATTTAAATGCTACAAATGCAGTAACTGTGGTGAGCAGAGTAACAGCAATGAAAGCATAATAGAACATTGCAGTAACTGCTTTATGACCACCGAAAGTGAAGTTGCAAGCAACACGAAAACGAAATCAAAAATAAATAGAAAACGAAAGTTATCTACAAAGGATATTATTGACAATACAGGAGTCACAAAAGAGACAGATGGACCTTTACACAAGCTTTTAAAGCAAAGTGACATCAACAAAAGCATGATAGAACACAGCAATGATGGAAATAGTACCGAAGTAAATATCAGCGATGAAAGTAAAGATACAAGCAAAACAACAAGAGCAATCATAAGCTCAAAAATAATATTACCTCTAGAGGTGAAGAAAAAGACTCAATCAGATTGCTTAAAAATTGATAAATATAAGGTGGGAAAACTTGCTATTACCTCCAATAAATATAGCGAATATATAACTTATGCATGTCCCGAATGCAATATACCATTTGCCACTTCAAAAGCATGGCACACCCATATTAGTACAGATCACGATTTCTTTGCAGAAAATCGTTTAAATATCACTCCAATACCAGGAGTCACAGCTAAAGCAATTTGTAATGAATGTTGTGTAACGGTACATGGTGGTCGTTACGATTGGCATCGTCACAAACTAAGGCATATGCCATATCAGGCATTTGTATGCAATCTTTGTTTGAATCGCTCAAAGTCACAAAGTGATCTCCTCCGTCACGTAAAATGCCAACACTTTACTGCTGGTGAATTCAAATGTATTTTCTGTGATTTAGTCTTTAAGACATCTTACGAAAGTTCCAAACATGCTAAAGCAGAGCACGCTGATTCCGAATATCCTGAAAATCTTTGTCATATTTGTATGAAATTATTTACTGTTCGTGAGACTCTGAAAATCCACATGAAGCGACACGAATTCAATCGTGAGTTATTTGAGTGTGGATTTTGTGAACGGAAATATTTAGATATTAGTATTCTTAAAAAACATTGGAAGGACTGTCATCCTTTCGAATCTGTGCTGTTAAACCGGAGGGGAAAAAAGTTCGTGGTGCAGAAAGATACGCGTAAATTGCGTAATTGTATTAAAAAGATATTGCCATCACAAAATTATTTGAAGCATTCCAGAAATTTTAGATCCATTAATGGTAAGCGCATTTGGAATTTTTTTAATTGTTAAATTTAATTGAAACACTTCTTGTCAAAAATAACATTAACCTTCCGTTACTAACATGCTGTAACATGACAGACCGAACACATTCTTAAAGCTTCCTGTAGGCCAAAGTTGAGCTTATTTAAGTACACTCACAGAACTAAACCCATTGCCGCAACCGAAAAATTGCCCTACTTACTTTGTCGATTGTCGGCAATTTTCTAAATGCAATTGCCACAATCGCCAACTTCCCAATTGAGCTAATTGCGTCATTCCGTTGCGAGAACGGAACTGCAGACAAGCTTTTGAGCCATTCGGTTGTGCACAACGAACTGTTTATTGCGCTTACCAGATGTCAGTTATATGAACCGAGTCTTCCCATCGTTTCGACTTACGAGTGTGAAAAATAAACGATGAAAATAAACATGCTTTGTTGATGCTAATTTTGCAAATTTGTATATTTTTAAGAAGAAATAAATTAGATTTATTTCAACTGCAGAAGTTTTATTTATTAAAAATTAAATCACTTCACTTTGAACACTTAACCAACCACTTGCAGCGAGAATACCGACCGAACCATAAACAAAGGCGCGACGAGCAACATAACGAGTGTAAAAATCAAACGACGGAAACAAGGATTGCTTTGTTGTTTCTTATTGTACATTTGCAGTTATTTAAGAAGAAATTAATTTAATAAATACAGACTGCACAAGTTATATATATTATATATTAGATAAAATATATTTTTTAATTAATTCCTTTACCTAAAAACACTTCAACAACTTGCACCGAGAACACACACTAGAAATCAACCGAATACTGAACAAAAGAGGAACGAGCAACACAGCGAGCGTGAAAAAAGCGACGGTTGTGGTTAAGGTGACCACATGTAAGTTATTTTTATTGACTATTCGTCTGTTGCAATTGACTTTGGTGGCGGTGCAACTGAATATTGAAACACCGTTGCAATTCGGTGGTAACGCAAGATAAATTCTATTGACAGAATTAACAATGCGGATATTTCAACTACTTCTTTTATCCGTAAATCTGTAATTGTACTGGTCAGTTGTTTTGGATAAATTGAGATTGCTTAGACGGGAAGTAAGTTGAAATGGCAAATTCCATTCAGTTCTTGCAACTTAAGCATAAATATTGAGTGTTAACCGAATTGTTATTTAGGCATGAAGTTACAATAATAAAATAAGCATTTACGTCAGCCGAAAGTCGATTATGCTTATTTAATTACAGTTAAAGAAACAGAGTTTTAATTGAAACAAACACTTTATGAGTACCCCACTTCAAATGTATTTACTATAACCTAACGCCAACAAATTATTTTTGTGAGTGAATGTTTTATTTAATGAAATTTTGTAATTTCGTTTTCTCATGTTTATTTTACTATTCAATACAATAACAACTAATACGAATTAAATACATATATAGTCCAAACATTTGTATTTATTGAGAAGAAATTTACATTTTCTGCACTTCGGTATGATAGACCGATGTTAGTAACCATGTTTTGAAATTCATGTTAGTAACGGAAGGTTAAACCACGGTCGCATAGAACGCATTATACATACAAATTACGCTGCTGTAAACTTAGCGAACATACGCTGTTTACATCGCCAATACGGCGTTCATTGAATACCACTAATATACAGTTGCGGTCAAAATAATAGCAGTGCTCTTATATTCAGAAATGTTTGGATAAATAATACTAGTCTACAAATTTTCGATCCGGTAAACCGATTATCATTCCTAGATGTACTTTCAATACTCGCTCGAAATTTGTACACAGTTTTCTCCGATATTGCAACATTTTCAAGATACAGGGTGTTTTACGTTTTTGGCACGTGTTTAGTATTATTTATATAGAATCTAAACTACTAACCATAAAATAAAAAAAAGATAATTTTCTATTGTAGAAGAAATATCAACTTTTCCATCAATCTATCAACCATTTTCGTATTATGTGCTGTAGCGGAGCTAAAATTTTCAGATTACCCAACGAAATATCAACAAATTTTGTATCTTTTATTTTTAGCAAAAAAAAATCGAGCTAATTTTAATTTTGAAAAAATGCAATTAAATTTTTTACTTAAATTGTTCGCACAAAAAATAGTTTGGTACACTGGGCATTTTTATTTTTTTTTAGCAAATTGTATTAGATTTAGTAAAAGAAATGCATTAGTTTTGCTTTAACTCATTTAATTAACCGAATGTACATTTTACTAAATGTGCCGAAAAAGGTAAATTTATACCTAAAAATTCACTGCTACCAAGCGAACAAGTAAATTACTAGCAACTACGAGCACGCCAAATAATTGTAAATTTCTAAATAACCTATTGAATAAATCCCTACTTAAAAAATTCGAAAAATTCGAAATTCGAATTTGTTTTATAAACAGTTGTAGCAAACTATTATTTATTAGATCTTCTACGAGCTTCTATTGATCAACAAATGTTTGAACACAAATGATTAATTGGAGTCTTATTATTATTATTTATCTATTATCTTAATATATAAAAGGCAACCGAGCTGCTCCGTGTCCAATATCTCTCAAACTGTTCAGCCTGAAAGTATGCACATCTTCATACATAAAAAGCAAGCATGCTGCTCCGCACGGAGTATTTCTCAAATTGTAATTACTTTTTTTACAGTAAAGTAATTTTACAAGACACACTGTTCTCAAAAATGTTCATGTTGAAAGTATGCACAGAAAATATATTTGATACTTATCAGTGACAATGTTGGGTTTTTATAATAGTACGTTTTTGATCTAACTACCTCTTTTTTCATCCTTTTATAAAAAAGTTATGACGAATTTAATGAAATTTTTTTGAGTCGATTGTACCAAAAATACAGCCGCAAAACGACACCTGAGTTGCTACGTATATAAACAAATTTTTCAACACTGCTTTAATACGTAAAGTGTTATGTAAAGTGGTACATTTGTATTTTGCAAAAAACAAGTGTATAAAAAATCAAGCTTTAAAAAGAGAAAAAAGTGCTTTCGGCCAAAGGCTCTAAAAAGTAAGTGTGCGGAGGTCCTGTCGTAGGACAGGCTTTTATACTAGTTATTTTATAAAAACCTTTGTGACACGAACGGATGTTCCGCAATAACACGAAAACCACTAAACCTATTTAGACAATAAAGGTACCAAACTATTTTCATTTTAACTGAATCGTGGTAGGATATGTAAGATTTGCCACGCCTACTTTAAAATGATGTTGAGTTTAGAGGCAGATGACCTTGCAGTTAATATACTTTTACTCATAAAAGTAGGCCTTACTATGACGTTTTCAATGATATATAAAAAAAAAATAATCAGACTACAAGCAACGGAGTTATAGACAAGAAAACCGATTCCGCTGTTTTTTCCACGCCCATAAAAAATGTTTGCACTCCTGTATTTTGTTTAAGGGCTTTAATTAAGGGCTTAATTTTAAGGCATCATACAACCTGTTTTTCATATTAGGAATATGAAACACAATACTTCATATTTTTTGGTCACCCTAATATGGATAGATAATTTACTAAAAAATAGCTATAATTTATTTTTTATTTATAGGAAAATATACTTCATTCATACACGTTTGCCCAAAATGTGGTAAGGAATTTAAAAAAAAGTTTAATTGGAATAATCACATGATCAAAAAGCATGATCTGCGAGAGATGAGTGGTTTAAATTTTTACAAAATTTCCGATACAGAATCACCGAATTATAAATGTTCCGACTGTGATGCGGTTATACAAGAATCATCATCGTCTTGTACCGATCTTCTATTCCAGCACGCAACTATAGAGCACATGCCATTTAAATGCTACAAATGCAGTAACTGTGGTGAGCAGAGTAACAGCAATGAAAGCATAATAGAACATTGCAGTAACTGCTTTATCACCACCGAAAGTGAAGTTGCAAGCAACACGAAAACGAAATCAAAAATAAATAGAAAACGAGTTACAAAGGATACTGTTGACAATACAGGAGTCACAAAAGAGACAGATGGACATTTACACAAGCTTTTAAAGCAAAGTGACATCAATCAAAGCATGATAGAACACAGCAATGATGGAAATAGTACCGAAGTAAATATCAGCGATGAAAGTAAAGATACAAGCAAAACAACAACAAGAGCAATCATAAGCTCAAAAATAATATTACCCCTAGAGGTGAAGAAAAAGACTCAATCAGATTGCTTAGAAATTGATAAAAATAATGTGGGGAAACTCGCTATAACCTCCATGGCGATCTGCTCCAAAGCAACAGTTGTATTTAATAAATATAGTGAATACATAACTTATGCATGTCCCGAATGCAATATACCACTTGCCACTTCAGAAGCATGGCACACCCACATTAGTACAGAACACGATTTCTTTGCAGAAAATCGTTTAAATATCACTCCAGTACCAGGAGTCACATCTATATCAATTTGTAATGAATGCTGTGTAACGGTACATGGTGGTCGTTCACAATTGCAACGTCACAAACTAAAGCATATGCCATATCGGGCATTTATATGCAATATTTGTATGTATCGCTCAAAGTCACAAAATGGACTCCTCGCTCACATACAAAGCCAACACTTTAGTGCTGGTGAATTCAAATGTATTTTCTGCGATTTAGTCTCTAAGACTTCTTACGAAAGTTTGAAACATACTAAAGAAGAGCACGCTGATGCCGAATATCCTGAAATTTTTTGTCATATTTGTATGAAAGTATTTAATACTCGTTATTCTCTAGATAGTCACATGGAGCGACACGATTTCAATCGTGAGGTATTTGAGTGTGAATTTTGTGAACGAAAATATTGTCGTATTAGTATTCTTAAAAAACATTGGAAGGACTGTCATCCTGTGGAATCTGCGTTGTTAAATCGGAGGGGAAAAAGGTTGGTGGTGCAGGAAGATACTCCAAAAGACGATTCCAACTCAAAACCAAATTAAGTAAAATTTCCTTTTTTTTACCAATTTTTCCAATAAAGAAAAATATAAAAAAGTTTTATTTTTATAAAAAAATTTAAAAAATAAAAATAAAAAAATAAAAATAAAAATAAAAAAATAAAAATAAAAAATAAAAGAAAATAAGAAAATAAAATATTTGACCATATCCTAAATTAATTGTTGTCTAAACTTGGTATTACTTTTCATTATTAATATCATCGTTAATAAAAACAATATTTACATGTTTACATAATGAACTTGGTTTGGTTATTCATTCTAGGTCATTTAGAATAAGTTTTAAAAAATATATATATATCGATACGTCCAACGTATAGGTTGGTAACTCCACCTACCAACTTTTAAAGGGACAGTGATTATCAGAATCTGCGCATTAGACTCCATCTGGTGACAATTTTTTTGAACATATAGCTTAAAGTTTAAAGAACTGGGCAGCCATTTCTACAACTTCGGTAAACTTAGGTAAGTTCTCCACGCAAAATCTTAACACCTTAAGTTATGCATGGTTATTTTGCTATATATAGCAAAAACTTTTTTCTGTTTTATTTATTTACTAATTTATGCATGGAAGAATAAAATGGTTTGTACTGGTAACAGAGCTGTAAAAGAATGCAATCAGTTGGCAACTTTTTTCATTTAACTTTGTTTACTGGGAAAGCTTGGCGGGAAAATGGACATTTATGATCAGTTGTTGAATTTTGTATTAAAGTGCTTACAATCGAAGCCCATAATGTCGATTGCAAAGAAAATGCTGGCAATGGGTTCACTTAAGTCGGGTTATTTAGTTTAGTAATTTAGTTTTTTCCTATTTATATAATAGCTGCGTTTTTTTCAACATCCAAATCCGATTTCCATACAAACGAAATCCTGCTATGGATGTAGATTTTGTGAACTTGTAGTTTGAACCGTCACAGCCAGGTGGCGTATGATAGAGGCTGTTCAGACTTGCCTCATTTCGACGTCTACTGGCAAAGGGAAAAGCGGGAAGGTGGCATGTTACGTGAGGCAAGAATTTTAAAAATTTTGCGACTCATTTTGACGTAGGTCAGAGTGAAGTTTGTTGTGTTGAAATTTTTGCTCTTTTTAGTGTGTTCTGGCGCGAATTAATTTTGTTTATTCATTGTTGTTCGCAAATTAATATTATTTAAATTTTAAAAACTTGAGCATTTAATAATTCAAAAGAAAACAAACGAAAAAAAAACAATAAACGCCAGAATAATGCAGCCTCAAAGTGAGGCAACAGTTTGTGTGTGAACACCTGATAGCTAACTCATGTTAAAATGAGGCAAGTAAGTCTCCTCATTTGAGGCAAGTCTAAACAGCCTCTTAAGTGGTCAGAAAAAGTACAAATAAAAAATAAAAAATACGCAAGCAAATGTACACAAATGACATGGCTGATGGGGATGTGCAACTACCAGCAAAAGTCGACTTCGACTTTTTCAACCGTTGAAAATGTAAAAGTCGACTTCGACTTTTTCAACCGTTGAAAATGTAAAAGTCGACTTTTCGACTTTTTGAACTTTTAGAAGTCGACTTATCAACTTTTTTCGGCTTTTTTTAACATATTTTTGTACCGGTTTTGTAAGGCAGTTAAGAAGCAAATGATTCAATATGAAAAATGTTATTTATTGTTAAAAAATAAACTAAAACATGATACTTAAGTAGATAAATAAAATACAATAAACAAAATATTTTTTTCTTAGTTTTTATATAGCAATCTTAGTTCTTATATAGACAATCAGACTTTTTATAAATAATTTTGCCGAGTAATCGAAAGAGGGAGAGTTAATTTTCAAGATAAAGTTGGATAACATTTTGGAAATTTTTATTGCCAATTTCTTCATCAACGTTCAATATTTATGAAAGTAAAAAGAAACTGACGTCTCTTTCTGCTATCTTATAAATGCAAACGGCCTTTCCCGATTTCCCAAGAAAAATTATTTACATTTGGGCTAAATATCAAACCCTAACCGCCAAATTAACGTATGCGTTATAAACCAAATTTTACAAGAGAAAAATTTTCCTTATTTTTTTTTTTTTTTGGCATAAGCGGTAATGTAAATTTTATTTTTGTGTTAAATATAACTTTAGAACAGTTTAACATAGAGATGTGAAATTTTTGGAGTTGTACTTTGTTGTCGTACTATCGTTTGCATTTAAAAATTAATTTCGGAAAAGAGGCGCTTACGTTAATTCGGCGGTTAGTGCTCTATATATTTGTGCACAAGTGAATGCACAATTAAGGGAACCACATGTCTTCACCAACAGAACGTAAAAAAACCAACATGTTAAGATGTTCTGGCGAAAGCCTGTTTCGCAATTGGTTCGCTGTTGGTTCGATGGTTTCGAAGTTGCAACAATTGATAAATATTTTTTTGCAACGGCCCGAACAAAAGGAAATTCAGTTTTCATGCATTTCCAGACAACAAGCGGATTTTTATTAAGTTTTCGATCAACGGCTGGGCGAGCCAGATAAAGGTGCAGCTAAGTGGGCATCCCTTCAATTTCATCAGTTGTAGAGTCAATATTTGTTTTAACCACCTCATCCAAAAAACATAATATGTCACTGTTATGGGATTCTTGATTATTAGATGTCGATACCACTATCACAACTTCTTCATTTCAAATTCTTATTTGTCTCATCTCGGCATTCACAAGGTCACCTAAATAGAGGGGAGGCGGGAGGGGGGGTAATATTTGCTGTAATTATTTTTGTACTGCTGCATACAATGGTGAAAGATTGCTTGAGAACACTCACAGATATTTTGAAATGCGAGCTTTTTGTACCTAGGATCTAGGAGTATTAAAGAAGCGTATGGTTTTACCAATTCAATATTGTAATTTTTTTAAGATTTCAATGGCAAGCACTCGTTTTAAATTCTTGCCGATTTGGCTTAAAGCAGAACATTCTTCTGTTTTTTATAATGAAAAATTAATCGATTTGAGCGTAGTTTGAATGTTGTGAATATAAACTTGTATTAACAGCTCTTTCTGGCAAAGTAACAATTGTTACCCAGTATTCTTGATATTTCTATGTGTTTGTTATAATGGTTTTTTTTTTCAAAACAAAATTTGAAGCTCAAAAATAATAAATTTTTATAAAAAATTGTTACCTGACAGTGACAATTTCATTAAAAAATTTTGTTACGCGTTTAACGTAATCAGATGATACGCAATTCCTTTGTCACACTTCCACTTACAGTCTCTTTTTTTTATTTTGGCGACCACTATTTTACATTTATCAAATCAAGAGTTGCCAACTCAGCTTTATTTGTTGTTAAACAGCTATTTCGTTTATTAGTTTAGAGAAGACAGTTCTTAGTGAAATGAAAAAAGTCGAATGTAAAAGTTGAAAGTAAAAGTTTCAATATCAGAAAGTCGATTGCCAAAAGTCGAAAATTATCAAGTAAAAGTCGACTTTCGACTTTTTTCATTTTATGCGAAACAAAAACCTTAACGCTAATTTGAGAACTGTTTTCGCTTAACTAATAAACGAAATAGCTGTTTAGCAACAAATAATGCTGCGCTGGTAACTCTTGATTCGATAAAGAAAAATACAGCATTCATCATCTGTTGTAAGCCGCTGCAGGCCGAAATTTCCGCGAATGCAGGCGCTTCATTCTCCAAGAGTACGGACATGAACTTACACCTTTCACTGTACCGGCGCTTCCTGCCAACTTCCATACTTTATTCAATTCAGTTTAATAAATACTTTTATTCGATTTCTTTGCTTAAATTTACAAATTTTACAGCCAGGTGGCGTATGATAGTTTAGTGGTCAGAAAAAGTACAAATAAAAAATAAAAAATACATATTATATGCCAACACAAGTCGACTTCGACTTTTTCAACCGTTGAAAATGTAAAAGTCGACTTTTCGACTTTTTGAACTTTTAGTAGTCGTTAGCGCAGAACGTTTTGCTTTCTGTTTATATATGGATGACCAAAACTTTTGGAAACGATTCGGAATTAGGGATGTGCAAGTCAAAGTCGAAATAAGTCGAAAGTCGACTTTTACTTGATAATTTTCGACTTTTGGAAATCGACTTTCTGATATTGAAAAAAGTCGAAAGTCGACTTTTACTTTCGACTTTTACATTCGACTTTTTTCATTTTATGCGAAACAAAAACATTAACGCTAAGAACTGTCTTCTCTAAACTAATAAACGAAATAGCTGTTAACAACAAATAAAGCTGCGTTGGCAACTCTTGATTCGATAAATGTAAAATAGTGGTCGCCAAAATTAAAAAAAAAGAGACTAAGTGGAAGTGTGGCAAAGCAATTGCGTATCATCTGATTACGTTAAACGCGTAACAACATTTTTTAATGAAATTGTCACTATTTGAAAAGCAGGTGACAATTTTTTATCAAAATTTATTATTTTTGAGCTTCAAATTTTGTTTTGAAAAAAAACCATTATAACAAACACATCAAGAATACTGGGTAACAATTGTTACTTTGCCAGAATAGGGCTGTTAAAACAAATTTATATTCACAATATTCAAACTACGCTCAAATGGATTAATATTTTATTATAGACAACAGAGCAATGTTCTGGTTTAAGTCAAGTTGCCAAGAATTTAAAACAAGTGCTTTCCATTGAAATCACAAAAAAATGTACAATATTGAATTGGTAAAACCATACGCTCCTTTAACACTTCTATATCCTAGGTTCAAAAAGCACGTATTTCAAAATATCCGTGAGTGTTCTCAAGCAATTTTTCACCTTGGTAAGCAGCAGTACATAAATAATTACTGCAAAATTACACTCCCCCTCCATTTAGGTGATCATGTGAATGCCGAGATGAGACAAGCAAGAATTTCAAATGAAGAAGTTGTTATAGCGGCATCGACATCTAATAATCAAGAATCCGGTAACAGTGACATAGTATGTTTTTGTTTGAGGTGGTTAAAACAAAAATGGACTCTACAAAAAATATTTATCAATTGTTGCAACTTCGGTGCCATCCGAACATTGGCGTCGGAAGCGGGGTAAAGGGGGGCAGTTGCCCCCCACTTTTTTAGCTAGATAAACAATTTAAGAGGAAAACTTCAAAAGTTATTCAAAATATCAGTTTTTTTTACAACGATAATATTTTTGTATTATATATTTTCCTCTTCTTTCTCTCTTCTTCATAAGCATGCTTGCGAATAACCATTTTCTTTCTCTGTGTTTGCAAAGATAGAACAAAATGTAGAGTTTCTACTGCAAACCCACCACTTCAGTTTAAAAGCACCCTTAAGTATGTAGCTTAATGCTTGTTAATTTTGCAACTCTGGTAAGAAAAAATTTGACATGTTCTTAGGGGCTTTCCATATTGGACGACAAGTTAGATAAGTTAGATGGAAAACTAATGGGAATATTTGATTGAGCGTTCGAACGATTCAACTTGTAAAGCAACATCATTAATTGCAAGCTCTAATTGCAAGCAACTTTTAGATGCCCTAACAATTTTACAAAGTTATACAATATTGTACAATCGGCAGAAAAAAACCAAAAATTTCGACTATCGTTTTAGCCTACGCATGGTACTACATGTTGTACAATCTGCCCTGTTGGTCCAATGTTTTGGACCATGCGAAAGCCCCTACTGTGAATTAGCTGATGAAAATCCACCTCGACGCTTTGAAGAAACATCAAATCCGGTTCCTTCAGTACAGTTGCCACTATATGATCGGCTACGAAAAGATTATTTCGAAATTTTAGATCTTCTTTCAAATGAGATAACGGCTAGATTCGATCAAACAGGTTGATATTTTACTTTTTTTTTATTTTTGCAAGTTTACACCAGCTTCACTCAACCGACTCACTTTGAAGTTGAAAAACTTATTGCTTTGCTTTTGACTGTGCCTGCATCAGCAGCTTCATCTGAGCGTTCTTTTAGTGCACTAAGACGACTTAAAACGTATCTTCGAGCAACTATGACACAGAAACGACTCACTCATGCGGCACTTATACACATTCACAAAAATAAAACCGAAGAATTGAATTCTATGGAGGTGGTGAAAGAGTTTGTTTCTCGCAAGGACAGAAAGAAAAATTTTGGAATAATTTAAATTGATATAACTTTTTGTACCTTATTGCATTTAAACCTTGTTAAGATATACCTTGTCTTGCTTTATAGAAGCAACCATTATTTCTTATATTTTCATATTACCATATGAAAGATCCCTAAAAAATGATCTCTAATATTGAAATTGGAAGAACTTTTAAAAATAATGAAATTTTAATATTTTTTATATATTTTTATATTTTTTGTATTTTAAACTAAAATAAAAAATTTGTTTATTCACATTCATGTTTCTTTGAAGAAATTTTGGTGAACTTTTTTTTGCACCACCATTTGTACTGCCCCCCAGATGAAATTAGCTTCCGAAGCGCTTGCATCCGAAAGGTTATTTTCTCATGCTAGTCTCATAGCGAACCAATTGCGAAACAAGCTTTCGCCAGAACATCTTAACATGTTGGTTTTTCTACGTTTAGTTGGTGAAGTCATGTCGTTCCTTTAATTGTTCTTTCATTTGTGCACAAATATATCGAGCCCTAGCCGCCGAATTGTAAGCGCCACTTTTTTGAAATTTATTTTTAAATGGCAAATGATAGTACGAAAACAAAGTCGTCAACTCCAAAAATTTTACATCTCTACTTAAACTTTTCTAAAGCAATATCGAACACAAAAATAAAATGTACATGTACCGCTTATGCAAAAAAAAAAACAAGGAAAATGCTTCTCATGTAAAATTTGGTTGTAACACTTACGTTAATTCGGTGGTTAGGACTTGATATTCAGCCCAATTATGAATAATTTTTGCTCGGGAATCGAAAAAGAGAGCTTACATTTTTAAGATAGCAGATAAAGACATCATATTTTTTTTTACTTTCATAAATATTGACGGTTGATGAAGAAATTAGCATTAAAAAATTCCAAAATGTTCTTAAACTTTATCTTGAAAATTAACTCTCCTTTTTCCGATTACCAGGGAAAAATTATTCATAAGAAGTCTGATTATCTATAAAAGAACTAAAATTGCAATATTTTGTTTTGTATTTTATTTATTTACTGAAGTACCATCCCTGCAAGACACGACTAACCGAAACTTCAACACAATCTCAAAAAAGTTTGCAATCCACACTAACACATGCATACACTTCTTCTACTGAAATGGCACCTTTATATACAGCTGTGTGCAAAATAATAGTAGTGCGTCAAAGTTTTTTAAAATTCTATTAAAAAATAGCCGTTACTGATTTTATAAAAAAAAAAATGCTGATATGGCAACACTGTTACTGTGATTCAACAATTGTAATTGTATTGTTGTCCCTTTCTAATGGCTTTATCCAATTCCCGTTAGTTTTTCGGAATTGTATAGTTTTAAATCTGTGCAAAATAATAGTAGTGCCACGTGTTTTTTTTTTAAATCATATTTCTTTCAATATTTTAGCTAAGATATTTCTGTTGAATTGGTAAGTTATTACTTTTGATCAAATAAAATTAATTTCAATAACTTAAAAAATATATTTAAGTCAAAATGGGCCGCGGAAAACATTGTACTCCTGAAATGAGAAAACTTATAAAAAAATTATTATCAGAAGGTAAAACTTACAAATTTATTCAAGATACTGTAGGGTGCTCCCCAACAGTGATTGCCAATTGCAAAAAGTGGGAAGAAAAGCCAGAAACACGCGGTCGAAAGACTAAAATACAGCGTTTTGAGGTAATGAGCATGAAGCGAATGGTACGGAATGATCCATTTCTGACATCTTCCAAGCTTAAGCAGGATTTAGAATTGGAAGTTCATACTTCAACTATCCGCAGAAGTCTTAAAAAGCAAAATCTGTTTGGCAGATGTCCTAGAAAGGTGCCTTTGTTGACTTCAAGACACGTCCAAAACAGATTAAAATTTGCGCGTTCTCATTTGGAGTGGCCAGTGTCAAAATGGCATAATATTTTGTGGACAGATGAGTCCAAAGTTGTACTTTTTGGCACGCCCGGGTCCAGACAGTATGTTCGAAGACCGAAAAACGCAGAATATAACCCCAAATATGTTCTTAGAACTGTTAAGCACGGCGGCGCAAAAATTAATCCCACTACTATTATTTTGCACACAGCTGTATGTCGGTTAAGTAACTAGTTATCTAATTGGAATCAATACCGTAATTTTCAATATATCAACCCTGATTTTAAACAACAAGCAGAGACAACATGAATAACGCCACCATATATATATGTTTATCCTGTTCGTTCGTACGAAAACATATATAAGTGGAAAATTATTAAAAAGAAGTGCAATAAAAAATCAAATTGTATTGCCACTCGTCCACGTGCTGCCGAACCGAAGCTAAGTAAAATTTAAATAAACTTATTATTATCTTTTAAATAAGCATTTGATTGAATTAAAATGAAAAGAAAAACAATGAGTAACTGCATGAGCAGTGAAAAGAAAAAATTTCAATCAAATGTTAAAAATTCCAAAAGTTGGATTCATTTGCAAAGAAAACGGAGTGCAGTGCTAGTAAATTCAGTGATAGTGTAGAAAATAGTGATTGTGTAGCATCCTGCTCCAATGCAGTACCCATTCCATGTCTCCAATTTGACTCTGATTGCAATGATCCCATTTCAACTTCCAGATCTAGCCCAAGTCCAAACTTTCAGTCAACTTCAAATCCTAACCTCACTTTTAAAACCGATGACGAAAATGAATCTTGTTTTAAAATGAAGTCGTGGGCTATAAGAAACAACGTATCGCAAAATACAGTTACTGATCTGCTCAAAACTTTAAGGGAAGTTGGATGCGTTGCCTTTGTCTGCAAAGAGTCTACTTGGAACAAGCAGAAAAGCAATTCCAATTCAGTCTATTCCAGTGGAGATTTTATATATTTTGGCATCCAATCCTATTTTCATTCAAATAGTTTCCCATTCCTCGAAAGTACAGAAAAAATTGAAATTGATATTGGAATTGACGGACTTAAATTATTTAAAAGCTCAAACAGGTTCTGTGGCCAATCCTTGGTGCAATAGTTGGTTTTCCAAAGGAAAGAATTTTTACTATTGCCTGCTTCTCAGGAACAGAAAAGCCATGGAATATTAACGATTTCATGCAGGAATTTTGTGACGAAGTCACTTTTTTACAAAGAAATGGTGTAGAGATTGGTTTGGAGCAGATCAAAAAGGAATTTAGAATTCGTTTGTTCACTTGCGATTCCCCAGCTCGATCTTTTATATCTAGTGTCCAATCACAAAATGGCAAAAATAGCTGCCCTAAATGCAATCAAGTGGGTAAATTTTTGCAAAAAAGAGTATGTTTCGCTAAAAAGCAAGCCGTTTTAAGATCTGACTTATCTTTTAAACAAAGAGCTGATGTAGCACACCATAGTATTCCTTTTAGAAATCAAGAGAATGCTTTAGAAAAAGCAAATTTTGGGATGGTATCTCAATTCCCATTAGACCCAATGCACCTCGTCGACCTTGGTGTTGTTAAAAAATTACTTCAACTTCTTCTTAAGAAAGGTAATGTAGCAAAAATGAACGAAAAGTTTCTCAGCCTTTCCGGTAATGTTCCATCCGAATTTGGTCGCGTTTGTAGGAATTTTGATGTTATAAACATTTGGAAGTCAGTAGAATTTAGGCAGTTTTTGTTGTATTTGGGAATTTTCGTTTTAAAAGATTGTGTAAGTGACTTGCTTTACTACCACTTTCTTTTACTCTATAGCGGTATTAGGCTTTTATCAAGCGAAAGAACATACCAAACTGAAGAAAATCTTGCCAAAAAAATTTTAGAAGAATTTGTTGATTTGTTTGGTAATATTTACGATGATCATTTAGTCAGCTTTAACGTTCACGCTTTGCTGCATTTGTCTGACTGTTCAAAGCAATTTGGGCCATTGGATAATTTTTCAGCGTATAAATTTGAAAATCATATGCAGTACTTAAAAAAACTTATAAATAAGCCTAACAAAATTCTTCAACAGTTATTCAAATATAACTGTTTCTGGCTTCAAGAAAGAAATAATCCGTCATTTTACCAAAATTCTTCTAAAATAGGGTCATTTGTCATAGACTCAAAAAAAGAAAAAGATTCTTATTGCTTTATTCGGAAATCAGGCCCTTTTAAAGTTATAGAGATGCTTAAAGAAGCAGGAGAGGATGTTCTGATTGGATATACTTTTCAAGAAACTGGAAACTATTTCCAAAAACCACTTGAGTCATTTTCCGCATTAGGCATAGTTATAGCATCTAAATTAAATAATGAAAAAATTCGAATTTTAAAAAAGGACATTCCATATAAATATTTCTGTATTCCAAATGAAAATAAGTTTCTACTCATACCTCTCCTGCATCACCTTTTCCACGAATTTTTATACTAGTACTGCACTTTTTCTTTTAGAATATCTACACTAATAATTTAATTTTCCACTAAATTTTAACATTTAAATTTATTTATAGTAATATTAAGAAACAAATACATATTTCTTTTATTTTCAGAACATCGTTTTATTATAGACTACAAAATGCTTGATGCGGATAACGAGGACACATTCGTTGAGGAAGAACTGACTATGTCTCAAAATGTGGCATGTTCGTCTGCACTTAAAGAAAAAAGTAAAGTATTATATTAAATTTTAAACGTAAATCACACAAATTTTTTCCAGATGAAAAAAAAGCCTTCCATTCAAAAAAAAAAAAAAAGTTTTTAAACACATCATCACTCAACTCAGAAAATATTGAGAACGACAATGCCGCCAACTCAGCAAATGGCGTAAACGACAGTTTCAAAAAAGGAAAGAACAATATATTAAATTTTTAAATTACGTAATTACTTAACTAACTAATTACTTAATTACCCAATTTAACTGCAATGGCAATTTAAGTAACGTAACGCCAGATCAAGAAGCCTAATAAAAAAGACCAGAGAAGATTATGTCATTTCAAACACTTCTAAAAAAAATGTATACACAAATTCTGGCCCAATTCAGAGTTTTGCAAATTTTGTAATTCAAGTCAAAAATATTTTCAGTTTTTTTTTTGTAAATTAACGCTTGCACATATTTTTGCTTACATCTTTAAATCTGTTGGGTTTATTGTTGTCATTATTCTCTATTACTACGCATATATAAAAAACCTGTTTAAAAAGTATACTTTTTTATTCCTTCCTTTTAATATTTCTTCGTACAAATCGTCCGTAACGCCAGTTTGGAAATGCCCAAATGTATCATGAACATTATCATCAGATCAGAACTTGTCATTTTTATTAAAAGTTTTCATTTTTATTTACAGAAGCAATTTCAATCCTGAGATCGATACTAACCAAGCAAGCCAACTTAGAAGCACGGATGACCAAACTTGAAATGGCGTTTAACGAAAAAGTATTTTATTTTCTTCATATCTTTCGTTTATAGTTCTTAATTTTTTTTATAGATGATTGACAAAAGCGAGCAAATGGCCCAGATAAAAACTATGCGAGAATGCAAAGTTCTTATAACAAAGGTTCAGCATTCTGTCTGCCGAATGACCGGGGAAATGGTAGATAGCGACCAGCTAGAAATAGCAGCTATTTTCCCACTAGCTACTATATATGCAGCTCATGACATCGAAGAAAAGTTGGAAAACGATGACTTTAAAAGTTCAATGGTAGTTTGATAATGCATATTTTAGCCGTTTAATTGTCATATTAATTGAAATTTTTACTACAGAAGACATACATATACAAAATAAAAGGAGCAGTTGAAGAAATAGATTTAGTTTTAAAGTCAATAATAACAGATGAGTTGTTAAATTATTTTAACTGGAATGGAACTTGGGGGAAAAGATCTTTAATGCAGCTTAAGCTATTCAACGATGTTTTATTTGGTAAAGAATACTCTTGCAAACTTTCAATCCTAGTAAAGGTATATACATTTGAGGCTGAGTTCCTAAATGCATTTATGCAATTTATCAGTGTATTTTATTTTCAATTGGTTCTAAGTTTAAATACTTTATTTGTATTCTTAAAAATAGTATAGTTGTGCAGTTTTGGTTTATAATCTTCGAACAAATTCAAAATAAAACACACTGATGAATTGCATTAATGCATTTAGGGACTTAGCGTGTATTTTACAAATATAAAATAGGACCACTTTAAAATGTTTGTACTAAATTTTGCATACCTTTATTAAGTATATTTTGTATTTAAAGTATTAAGTTTTAATATTTATTTTATTTTAATAGATATATTTCACTCCGATGGACGGAAAGGTTTTGAAACCAAAATAAAGAAGTACATTGAACGAAGCCACAATAGAACCAAACAAAAAGTGTACAAAGAAACAAAAATACTAAAGAATCACAAATAAATTAATACTATAACTAAAAAAAACTGTGTTCTGTACTGCTAGGCGTTTTGCATTTTTTCGGTTACTTTTTTCGTTATTTCAATGGTATTTTTAACCGGTACTAATTACTTAAATAAATAAGTTAAGTAACTAGTAATTTAACTAGTATTTACAACTGCTTAGATTGCCATTAAAACTGGTTACTTTATTAAAAATTTAACTGGTATATATAATAGATGTCGTATTGCGTGAGCGAGACAACTATATTTTGAACAGTGCCTCAAAAAACCTTAGCAAGAAAAGGATACAAATAGGCCTATTGCGTAGGGCAACCAAACATAGTTGCGTAGCCAAATAAGCAACCCAACTTTAAAGCAACCGAACTGTCATTTGGTATTTCGTATCACAACCAATTTCATGTTGCTATTTTCAGCGAGTTGCCAAAGAAAACAATAACGAGCTGTCAAAAAGAAAACAGCTCATGTTAAAAATTTTATATATTTAATAAGTTTAAAATTGGAAAAAGCCATTTATAGAAAGAAAACAAATAAATATGGATATAAGTAATGATTTATATTTTGATGACGGAAACGGATGCAGTGATGTTGAAGTGTTGCGTATAAGAAGGAAAATCAGAGACAAATCCAACCCTTTGGAACTCTCAAACTGAAATTAATATAATACTGTAAATACAAAATTACAGTACTTCAAATAATGCTTATTTGAATAAATTTTACAGGTTTCTTAGTTAGTTCCGATTAAGCAAAGAAGCGTTTTGTTATGTACTGGACGAAATAAAAAATTTTAAACACCGCTTTCCAGCATAAGCTCTGCCAATCGCTCGAACTGTTGCTTTTTTGTAATTTTTATGTTTCTATGAAAATAAATAATCTATGAATAATCCACATAACACAAATTTCCAAAACTTACGCTGCATCCATTTCTCGCTTTTGCACAACGCCACCAGCTTGCAACAAGTAATTAGCAGTTGCTGACTTTTGACAGGTTCCGCAACCAAACCAAATAACAGTGGCTATCGATAATAACACAAAAACTTGACAAGCAACTGTAAAAGCAGCGAGCTGATCAATTGTTCTGAGTGTTGCCATCGATAATAAGAATTTGGCAACCGCAACTCAACTGAGAGTAAAGTTGCCATACACAATAGGCATAAAAATCTCACGTACACAAAAGTTTCGGTTAAATTTTTCCCATGGCTCTGTATAAAGTGATAGAAAATGCTGACTGAAACTTCCGTATTGCTTTTAGTAAGATTATCGGTAAAATAACGAGCAATATAATCTTCGAACCAATTAAAAATTAAATAGACTGATGCATTGTAAAAATGCATTTTGCAAATAAGCAAAATTGATAAGCAAAACAAGTGAATATCTTTCTTTACTTCTTTGGTCTTGTCTGCCAATTTTATTTTGTTTCTGATTTCAATATTTTTAATTTTTGTCTTAAATACTCTTTCTAACTCATGATTTAAACATCCTTTTAATCGTTGGATTTCGATGATTCGAATTCGTCCATTTCACTAATTCAAATTTTTTTTCATATAATTGTGCATAAGATGTTATGTTTGTTGCAGTGTTAAATAAAGTAAAAATACAATAAAACTTTTAATTATTTGTATTTTAAGTAACTATGGATTTTATTAATGCATATTTGAATATTTTTTCTAGATTTTAACATACTCATCTTAAAGTTATATGTAGTACACCACAATTACAAACATAAATAGTATTAAATATTTAGATAAAATTTAGCATTTCAATATTTAGAAATATTGTTGACTTTATATGATTTAAATACAAATTCCAAATGTTTGATAGTTTAAAACATACTTGACCAAACGGAAACAGCTGAAAACAAAATCAGCAAAAATCTAAAAACAACTTCAGTAAACATGCTTTGTTAGTGGAGACTTCCAGCAGGCTGTTGGACTACATATAATAACATAAGCATAGAGACTAAAGTAAAGCAAAAATACAACAACAAATGTGAAATTTTGAAAATTGAGAAAAACTGAGAAATTGACACTTCAAATCTCATCGTCCCGGTGGTGCAGTGCGTTAGTGCTCGCTTGCACGGGTATCACAAAGATTTCTGATGAAGCCCTTAGCCAGGCCGAAATTGCAATAAGATCAGCTAGTGATTTTTTGCTTTTCATATTGAAAAACTTTGTTGTTGTTGTTTCTTTGGAAAGATTCGTTAAAACAATTAATTGTTCTAACTTTGACCTTAAGCTCAACAAACGATTTTAAACTATCAAACAACTAGAATTTGTATTTAAAATCAAGTATGATTTAAACTATCAAACATTCAGAATTTGTATTTAAATCATATAAAGTCAACATAATAAATATAGAGGTCATTTAGGAAAAAACTTTAATTTAGAAATATTTATTTATTTACACCGTTCTTTTGTTTCCCTTGCATTCAAAATGCTTAATATCCACGGATTTTTGTTTTGTTTATTTTTCGGTTTTGCCTGTTATAATTAGTCTTCTTTGTACTTAATTTTACCTTTAGCAAAAATGGCCTTTTTTATTTTATTTTTATGTGTATTTGGTACTAAAAAAGCTAATAGTGAAACAATTTAAGGGCCGCTCTCTAGTCGTTTAGAAGTTATAGGGGTCCAAAATTTTAAAAAATGGCATGAAAAACTTGTGATAATTTTTTATTTTTTCCTACAAAACTAGTTATTATTGGTATCAAAAAAAGATTATGCTCTTACCTATTCAACGAGCCATCTATCTTAAAAATCCATGCATTACTTTTGAAGATATAACAGCTCATATATACATTTCGTTAAAGGGCGAACCATCAAGTGTGCATTAGGGTTGATATTTTCGGTACAATTGTACTTTTTTGGTACAATTTTAAATTTTTCCTACTTTCCTACTACCAAAGCGTTTTTGGTACATTTTATTTACTCAACATTTTTTTACTAAATACTGGATTTAGAGCTCTTAGTGAGCAAGCAGAATTAAAAGAATTAAAAAATTATTTATTTCTGAATTCTGCCATTCTGTAAAAACTATTAAAATTTAATTTAAAGAGTAAATTGTCTCCAAATATATAAAATTGCTCAAATTCTTACAACTTCCCATTCGTCAGCAAAAGTTAAAAGAATATTTTCTATTCAAAATTCAATAAAAACCAAATGCAGAAAGAGACTGCATATTGCAACAATTTCTTCTTTAATGAAAACAACGGTTTTTTAAAAATCTAGTGAAAAAAATGCCACAATATTGATATCAGAAGTAATATATCAAAAGAAAAAATTTCAGAAAATTTGACTGAAAGTGAAGATTGCTTGACATAAAGATTTTCCCATTAATTTCTTTCCTTAACTTAATATAGAAAAGCACTATCTAACAAATGATTTTTTTTTAATATCAAGGCCGTAGTCAGGATTCACCCATGGGGGGGTTTTGATGAATATTTGTTATTCAATATTAAAAAATTAAAATATATAAGTACTTTTTTCATTTAATTTTTAAGTAAAGTTTTGTATATATTATATATGTAAGTATATTTATTAAGGTGCCTCGATTTCCATTAGAAAAAAGTTGCATTTGTAGCCCTCTACAAATTAGCCTTGATCTATTTTATAACGATTCCCAAAATATATTGACTGTTACGATAGTCGCCAGTGAGCTAAACCATTTTGCAAAACCTCCATTCATAATGTTTTTCGTACACATATTGACTAGTATAATAGTTGTAAAAAAAACCGTCAGAAATTAAAGGCCGGAAAAAACTCTTCCAATCTGCATCAAAGAATTTTAAAGTTTTACAAAAGCATTGAAGATTTTGATTTTTGAATTTTTTTCATTTATTTTCACAAAAATTTAAATTTAAAAAAACCGTCAGAAATTAAAGGCCGGAAAAAACTCTTCCAATCTGCATCAAAGAATTTTAAAGTTTTCCAAAAGCATTGAAGATTTTGATTTTTGAATTTTTTTCATTTATTTTCACAAAAATTTAAAAAATTTCATTGTTTCTAATGCAATCCTCACTTTCAAGAAATCGTTGGAAAGGTTTTAAGTGCTTGGATTGATTCAAGACTAAAATTTCTTAAATTTATACATATTAAAGCTAAAATATTAATTATAAAATAAACACCTTCTGAAAAATATTGTGAGAAATAAAATAAAATGAAGTTATTTAAATTTTGAAAGTTTTTATGTGGAAATAAAATAAATGTCAAAATAAAAGAATGTCAAAAATATGTGTGAACAAAAGCATTATCGTTAATCCGATTGCAAAAATATACAATTTTTATTAAAATTTCGACCCTCTGGGGGGTTTTAACCCCGAAAAACCCCATTTGCTACAGCCTTGGATTTTAGTGATATCTTTCTCTGAATATTATAGACCAATTGTGCTCCTTTAACTGATTATAAAAAACTTTTTTATCAATAAAAAATTCATAAAAACATTTTTGTAATATTTACGATGGTGAATTAAAATAAAACGTTCGTTTAGTTAGCTGGTTAATTACCGACTGTCTTTTTATTGATTGAATTATTTCTTATAACTAAAACTTAAAGCTAAACAATATAAGTAGTGACACAAATGATTCACACCATAGTTATTAGCTATAGCTATTTGACACTTAAGCAACCATGTAAGCAACCATACTTACTGAGCATGACTTATTGGCAATATCCAAGTGTCAAGTGATAAGATTGGTAAACGTGAATCATTTGTGCATTGTATTTTCACTACAATTTGCCATTTTTGTTTATGAACTGAATTGTTAAAAATATTTAAATTAAAATAAAAAAAATGTATTTCATACTTTCTTTTTTCATTTAGTACAATTTTTTCAAAATTTTTATACCAAAATGAAAAAGTTATTTATCAACCCTGGTGTGCATAATACGTAAAATATGATATCTTCTAAAGTAATGCACGGATTTTTAAGATAAATGGCTCGTTGAAAAAAGGTAACAACATAACCATTTTTTATACCCGTAAAAGAAAAATTTGTTGGAAAATTACAAGTTTTTCAGGCCAATTTTTAGAACTCTGAACCCCTATAACTCTTGATTAATATAAAGCCTACTGCACTACAAATACTTGAATTCACAAAACAAACAAACTGATGCAACACGTCGCCGATGAAAATTGCGGAAAGCCGCGTTGCGTTGAACAGGTTGAGAACGTGTCGAGAACTTGTTGCGTGCACGTTGCTTAATCTGAAGGTTCCGGTATAAATACACAGGCAAGCAACTTGAGTTGGAGTTGAGTTGACCAAGTGTGGAAAAGGCCATGGCAGAATAACCAGGTAGGGTAAAGAGATTCACCACACCGACAGCTAATGTCAAAATTAATTTTAGCGGTGCCACTTTTTAGTATTGTTGATTATTGTGAGACAAATGCTAGTATAAATGCAATGGGGAATTTATACTAGGGTAAATGGGATAAAGTAAGAAAAAATGTATATTTAATGAAACAAATAAGTGATTTTAAAGTTTTATTTTCACTAATTTATTATTGCCCATTATTTTTTGTTTTGTTTTTAATTCTTAATTTAAATATAAATATTAATTTAAAAAAAAATCAAAAACACAAAAGCGTGGTTGTTTGAAACAATGAAATTAGAGCAAATGGCTTAATCTACCTTATTACATCAGCAAATTCTAGGACGCTGCTTCAAATTTTGCTTATAAATAAAAACGTGTACTTCCCCGTTTTCCAGTTTAGTATAAAGAATAATATGAAACAGACTCCGCTCTCAGTGCGCATAAATATGCAGCCCATGGTAGAAGAATACAGGTAGATGCACCAGATAAAAACACTGCCGAAAATAACAAAACGAAGGAAAACTTTTTATTTATTTTCTTTTGTTTCCATTCGTCACACAGCTGAATTTGACAGACATGGCAGTATGGAAGAGAGCACAGTCAGCGCTGCAGCTTCCTCTGTCCTTATGCCATGGAGCAGCGTACATCACATGTGAAAATACATGCACACAAAAAAACATATACACAACAAACGAAACTAAGCAAACGAATCTAATTGGCTTATTGGAAAACAAACGAAATACAAAGAAACAGTCAAACTGCTGTAAAAACACATAAAGCAACATCTGTTAATGGAACTTTAAAAATCACGTTCATCAAACATCTCATTGGGCTACTTAAAACTACCAGACTTTTGGTTTGTAGAGCTTTCATGTAAAACAACAACATTAGTATATAAAAACAGGTTGGTAAAGTATGGTATTAATACTACGGGGGTTTTTAGCCACACTGAAAACCACGCAACTGTGAATACCCTTAATGATTCAATCATGGATTTTTCTTTGAAAATACGGCAGCACTGTATTTTGTGATTTTGACATGACTTTGACATTAGCTGTCGGTGTGCTGAATCTCTTTACCCTACCGACGATTCTAAAAAAAGTATCAATGAAAAAGTCACAAATGTATCAGAAAAAAGTATCCACATATTAAAGTACTGAAACCGAATTTTTTAAGCTTTAATAATAATTCCATTTATTTAATTTGAAGACTAACAAATAGCAAAAGAAACAAAGCATGTACATATATAAAATAATAAGTAATAATATTAAGACCTAGTGCTTCAATATTTTAAATATTTTTACGATTTTTTTTTTAACTGTTAAAATAATGAACAACGATATTTAAACTTTAAAGGTATATTGAAAAACTCATAAAAAATTTTTGATTATGTTCAAAATGGTGCTCAATTAGAGCCTTTCAAAGAAAGAGCTTCGGCGCTGTCGTTAACATTTACTCTTCTATTAATCTAAAAAATTAAAACCAAGAATACAATTAATTACTATGAAATCAGCTATGGCCGCTATCAGCTATCAGCCGGGACTAAAAAAAAAAACTGAAAGTTGGCAGAATGACGCGCTTTTGAAATTTAAGTTCTAAAAACAGGGTTTTTTACTGGTTATTCAGTGCAAAATATACGATTTTTTGACATCTTGATAGCGAACATACTAAAATTTCAGATGATTCAGCTGAATAGTTTTTCTACAATACATTGCCGAAAAAAGTATTTTTGAGATAAATGAGTGTAAAGAGAGTGAGTATGGGTATTTCTGCTGTGCGCTCGATACCTGCTAAAACGGCTGTAGAAGCGGAGATAACGTCAGTATCCATACAAAAATTTAACAGTAAATTTTCAAAAACTATACTTATGAAAGATTAAAAAGAAAAAGAAGATACAATTTTAGATAACCGGTGCCTGCCTTTTAAAGGAACATATGTACATTTCAGTACTTCAGTCTGTTATATTTTGTGTTATGTTTAAAATTTTTATAAATGATGTTTATTACATTAACTTTAAAGGTTTGATATTTAGACAAAAAACAATATATAAAACAGAGCTGTTAAATTGCGATCACGTTAATAAACAATGATATTGTATTATTACAGTGACTCACACTGAAAATGGTCCACTTGTAAACACACACTTTAAAGCGTAAAATGTCTAAGAAATCGATAAGTAAATAAAAAAGTAAAAATGCCAAAGTTGTTAGTTTGTTGTATTTTAATAAAAAAACATAAAAAAATTTATTAATTCCATAACATTTTCCAAAAAATTAACATTGAACGAAATAAAAGAAAAATTCAGGTCACAGTGAAAATGGTCCACTTAAGCTTATGTACATTAATTTAAGTATTCATAGAAAAACTACATATTATTAATATTTTGTTGGATAGCCTTTCTGATGAATAACAGATTTAAGGCGACTTGGAATAGATTCTACTAGCTTTTTTGTATAATCCGGGCTTATTTTCTCCCACTCCTCCAAAAGGACCTTTTTTAAGTCATTTTTGTTTGAAATTTCGTGTTTTCGTATTTCAACTTCCAGTTTCTGCCACAAATTTTTAATTATGTTCAAGTCCGGTGATTGGGGAGGAGTTTTGATTACTCTTGGACAATGATACAGAAGCCATTCTTTAATTATTCCTGCCGTATGCTTTGGATCATTATGCTGATAGAAGTGAAAGGTTTCTTTTATGCCGAGTTTTTCAGCACTTTGTTTAAGATTATTTTTCAAAATGTTTAAATATTGCATTTTCTCCATAATCCCTTCAACAAAGTGCAATTTTCCAACACCAGCAGCCGAACAAGCACCCCAGACCATCACATGCCCGCCACCATGTTTAACTGTCGGACGTAAATGCTTAGGATTCTGTAACGGCACCAAATCTCACTTTTGGCGTTTTTGGGGTTGTTCACGATGTGGTGTATTTGTTATCAAATCTTGGTACAAAATTTTCAATCAATACCACGTATCGTGAACACACCTTTGATACGGCCTTGTATTTGGTTCAAAATACACACGGTATTATCAAATGCGCAGCATCGTGAACGACCCTAACTCGACAAGTCGTCAAAGTGTTATTTGACAGTGATATTTTCGAATGTGACAGCTGACATATTGTCAATTGTGACAGCTGACATATTGTCAATTGTGACCGCTGACATATTGACAATTGTGACCGCTGACATATTTTCAATTGTGACAGCTGACATATTGTCAATTGTGACAGCTGACATATTGTCAATTGTGACAGCTGGCATGTTGTCAAGTGTGATAGCTGACAGGTTGTCAAAGTTGACATTGACATTTTCTCTCTTGCTGACTTGACAGCTGACACACTTTTAAATTTGCCGGCTGACATCTTTTGCCAACCCAAGTTAATTGCTTGGAAGATTCTGCCAAGGTGTCTTTTGCCAGTTGTGTCTCAATCATTGTGTCACACAGCGGGTATGAGTTACAAAGTTGTATCGTACACTTGCATAGTGCAAACGCTCGGATGAAAGCTACTTGTGTGAAAAAGGGCATTGAGATTCGTCAGAAAAACACGCGGTAGGAAAGAAAAGGATTTCTTGGTTTTTTTCGGGCAACATGTTTGAATTGTGGCTTACGATCTGACAAAAATTTTAACGCAATTTTGTTTTGTTGAAATAATTTTCTATCAATGCTGTGCTAAAGGGGAGACTGATTCAAGTGTTAAATTTCCGCTTATTATGGGTTGCACTTCGCAGCGTACTGGCTTCTGCAGCGTAAAATCCAACGTTAACCTACTAAATAACATGTCACAAAAATCTTAAAAAGGACACTTCACAATCAGTACGTAGTCGCAATAAACATAACAAGGCCACCGATAGCACGAAAAAGACAATAACAAATAAGAAGTCAAACGGTGGTATTGTTGCTGCCGCCAACCATTTAACACCACCAGCCCAAACGGCCGTTGTACCAACAGCATTGGCCCGTAAGAAATCTCAAAGCAAAATCATCAAAGAAAAAGAGCGTGCCGAACGGGAAACCCTAGTTCTTTGGCGGCGTCCGATACAAACTATTTTGTATTGTTCATTTGAAAGCGTGGCATTAATACAAACCTACAGCAAAAAGCATGAATTGCAAGCTGATGTCAGAAAATATTGAATTCGTTGCTGACCGTTTGTTGAACGAGCTGG
This sequence comes from Dichetophora obliterata, assembly GCA_963920525.1. Lineage (NCBI taxonomy): Eukaryota > Metazoa > Arthropoda > Insecta > Diptera > Sciomyzidae > Dichetophora > Dichetophora obliterata. Next base: position 203,106,625 of record OY986436.1, on the reverse strand, counting down.
GTGTTGACAAGAATTACCATACACTAAATCCCTTCAGTTTTATGGAGTTGATTTCTTTGGATGGTAAGACAAATTTAACGGCTAAAATTCAAACACTAGCGGTATTTTTTTAATCTTTATCTCAAAAATATTTCAAACCCAACTTTAAAGCTATCGAGTGGTTTTTGACTTGAGATTTTAAAAATTTTTGTATTTAAACAGAACCACTGAAAAAGAGTACAAAAATTTTAAAACACTTTCCTTTACACTACAAAAAAAAAAAAATTTAAAAATAACAAATCATAAGAAAAAAATCCTTAACAAACGCAAAACCAGTGTTTTTTTAGGTAATTTTGACTTGTACTATTTTTATGTTATTTTTTTTTGCAATAGAAAAGCAACGTAAAAGTAAAACAACTTAAAATTCCAACAAAATTTAATTTTAATCATACATTTATTACTATCCATTTAGTTAAACATTTTACGTTATATACATTTCTATTATATAGAAATTGTAAGAAACAAATGTAAAAGTTTTTTTTTATTGTCTAATAATACATTAAAGTATTGAACATTTCATTGTAACAAAAAGGGTGAAAAAACCAAACAACAAAAATACGAGAACTTTTAACGCAGTATTTTAGTTTTTGTTATATATAAGAAAATAGTTGATTTTTGATATTTAAATAATGCGCATTATTTTTCATTTCCTGCAATATTTTTTTTTACCTGTATATGACGTGTTTTTGAGATTTCGTATTAATCAAGTTTTGCAAAACTTTTTTGCAATCATCTTTGACGTCTAGTTAGAATATTTAACAAGTCTGAGTTAAAATCATCTTAAAAAAAAAAAAAAAAAAAAAATCTGTCACTTATTATGTATATGTAACAATGCTCTTACTATGAGTAAACATAAAATAAACATATAGTATAATATATCTACTGGACTGTTCTTATCTACTGTTATAATAATAAATGAAGCTGAATCTGGAAAAAAGAGCATACAAACACATTTATATAAAGAAACAAAACTGAAAAGTATCTCTTTATAAATTGTTATTAAATAATCAGCTTTTATATAAACACACAAATTTATGTATATAACTATAAAACAGAAATAAAAATATATCTTATGAGTTAAACTTAAACTGTACACTAAATATTAAATAGTGATATTAAATTTAACAAATAACAGTTTAAAATTAAAGTTAAGTAACTAAAATTAAACTTAAAATTTACCTATACTTAAACTTAAATTAAACTCGGTTATAAAATGAATTGCTAAAGGGTTTATTTATTTTGGTCGGGGGGAGAAGATGTCTGCTTTTGGGAGGGTTTCCAAGATATTTAGCCCCTGAACCCTCACGGAAGGGTGGGAAAAGTGTGGGCCGAGCTCGTCCACCAGAGCTCAACGAGTAGGTGTTGGATGATTGGGCCAGGGGTGCCCAAACGGTTTCCTTTATTTTTTTTTATATTTGTTTTACTTGATTTTTAATTCTAGTTTCAGAAAATTTTTTTTTGTATTCTTTATTTGGAATCACCGACGTGCGATGACTTATGCACGTGACATTTGTACGGCAAGGGTACACGTGGACGGCCACAAGACCCCACCCCACATCTCACCGAACTGCTAGCAATGGCTAACTAGCACGTGCAGCCGTGGCCAACCTAGTGTCCGCGGGTCACTGGACCGGGGCGATGGTACCACCTCTGTGAGTGAGCGGCCTTATAAATACTGGTCATCGAGAACCAGGGGCGCTGTAAAAAGGCGCCCTCAAACTAAATGCAAAGGGCTGCCCTCTCGCAGAGATGGTAGCACCGCTCCACAACAACCAAAATTTTAAAATTTTGAAATTAAAATTTATTATTGAATTTTAACGTCCATGTTGACTCAAAATTCTCGCCTCCGTTACAAATTGGCGCCCAACGTGGGGCCGATAAAAATTTTGTAATTATCGACTCTCTCCGTAAATATTTTTTTGTGATGTTCGGTAGCGCGTCGGTGATTCCAACCAAAGAGTACATTGTTTTTTCTAGCAGTTTTTTTTTCTATCAAAAATTTGTGATTTTGTTTTTTTTATATTTTGAATTGGATAGTCAGGGTTGGCTGCTGGAATATCCGTCTGTGACATTAATCTGCATTCGTATCCGCAGTCAAATCACTGAAATGATTAATTCCTTTGTGTTTGATATGAAAACTGTGATTGATATTAAATTTCAATTTTTAAATTTTCAATAGTTAAATTTATTAAATAATTTTTTTGTTTTCTTGCGTGATGATATCGGGTTCGGAGGTAGTGTCGAGTGTTGCCTGGAATTGCGATGTTGTTGCGTTTAGTGCGCATGTCGACCGCTTCACTCGGGACTATTTTTCTGGACTTCGTGTCATCACGTGAGCCCATTTAAGTTGTAGTTTCCGGTTAATTAACAAGTTTTTTTTATTATCTATTGGACCCCCTGACTCAATCAACCAACAACCGCTCAAAATAATTTCAAAGCAAATCTCTCTCTTCTAAGACCAAATAAATAATACCTATACATTTATATTTATAAATTTTTGATTTTTTTTACCATGCCTTTGCATCATAGCGATGAAAATTTGCCTGCTCAGTTGGAGATGGCGGAAAATTGTTGCAGCATTTGTTCGCAGTCCTTCGACAAGGCTGACGACATGGTGTCAACACCGTGTAGGCACATTTTCCATAGGGAATGCATCTCTACGTGGGTAACAAAAGCGCACAGCTGCCCACTATGTCGCACTTTGTGCAGTGTGAAAAAGTTGAAGCCATGCCAGCCGACTCTGGTGGTCGATCCTCCGTTGTCACCTGGTAAGGCAACGGAGAGCCACGGTGCAGTCCGTAAAGAACGTCCGGCCACTAGAAGCCAACGAAACCTAGGTTTCAGCCAGGCACAAAATTCAAATTTGAACATGTCGGGAATGCAACCCGTGCAAAAAGGGTCAGTCGACCTATACTCCCGTCAAGCTGCTGGCGCACATAGCGCACCAAATCTTGCTCCTACTGATAATTTTCAGCCTTCAATGGCTCAACATCAGTATGCGGATAGTGATTTGCAGCACTTGATCAATGAGGCAGTTCGCACTGAACTCGCTAAATTGCAAATTAATCAAGTCAGACATACTCCTTATGGAGTTCCATCCGGTAGCAACCCCTTGCAGAGTTTTCATCAGGACTTGGGATCAATGCCAAGTATAAATTCGGCACCGAATGTTTATAGTGTTCCTCCACCAAACTTTATGCCCGCTCCACCTTCAACTTCGGGTCACAATCAACAGTTTGTCCAGAGTATGCCAGCTCATTACACACCGAGTAGTATGCCGCCTAACAGTGGGTATGCTCCAGGACCTGCTTCGCAATTTGTACCGTCAGAGAACGTTGCCAGTTTGATTTCCAATTGGAAAGTCACGTTCAGTGGCAAAGAAGATGCCTTAACAGTTGATAAATTTATTTATCGAGTGCACGCTCTGACGATGCAAAGTTTGCGAGGAGATTTCGGAGCATTGTGCTGTCATGCGCACATGTTGTTCGTTGGAAAGGCGCTGGAATGGTTCTGGCGTTACCATCGAAGTGTGCCTAGGGTTGAATGGGGTGCGTTGTGCTCAGAGCTTCGTAGCCAATTTTGTGATCGCAGAACTGATCTAGACATCATGGATCTGGTGCGAAATAGGAAGCAAAAGTTTGATGAAAAATTTGATGAGTTCTACGAAGCAGTCTTGCAATTGACTGATAAATTACAACGGCCTCTTGACTCTCAGGTTTTGCTGGAAATTCTGCAAAGGAATTTGCGTTTGGATGTTAGGCGTAGTTTGTTGTATGTTCCCATACAAAGTGTTAGCCAGCTTCGCGCGTTTGTTCAGAAACGTGAATTGCTTGATGAAGAGTACGGGAGGAATTCTCGCAACTATCAAAATCAGCGTCAGGTTTCTGAGCTGGCATGCGAGTCTGGTGACGCGACCGCTACCCCTATCAATAGGAATAACGATAATTTTTTAGATTTGTCAACCGCCCCTCATTAACTTCTGAGGTGGCCTGCCAAACTGAGGCAATCCCGGATGTACCAAATACCCAAATTCGAATTTTAACACGTGAAGAAAAGGCTGCTACTGTGCCACAACGGACGTTCAAACCGTTGCATGTTCGTTGGCTCGAATATAACGCTGCGCGTCGACGTATATTTCAGAGCGAGGGCTCCATTCAAATCCAATGCAAAAAGAAACGGCGATCAACTGCGAGATTGAGGCAATTTTGGAAAAAGGTCCGAGCCTTGAGAAAGTTTGCGTGCTCGGCGGTTTTGTCGTTTGCTCCTGCGAAGGATATTCGTCCTTACGCACCGGTCTCATTAGCCGGCGAAATGTTAGTAGGATTGATCGATACTGGCGCTACTATCAGTTGCATAGCCAATAATTTGGCAAAAAGACTATTGTCTAACCAGTCGCTGAAGTGGAAAAGGTTTTCGATCAATCTGAAGACGGCGGACTGGACGAGTCATGCTTCTGCAGGAGTCCTCGACACCACCATCACCTTTCGAGGAGTCACCAAACCCCTCACGTTTTTGATAGTTCCAACTTTGTCTCAAGACTTGTATTTGGGAGTTGATTTCGTAAAAGCATTTGGCTTGGCTGGAGATCTCTTTCTGGAAAATTACAACGGCTCTCCTGTTAGAGAGATTTCTGAAGTTGATTCCAACCACCATGTGTTGACTACTCGTCAGCAATTTCGACTAAACGCCACCATTTTAAATTTTCCATCTTTTTCTGAACAAGGCTTAGGCCGCACCAGCTTGATTAGTCACGTCATTGACGTAGGGCAAGCAAAACCAGTCAAACAACGACACTTTTCGGTTTCTCCTGGGGTCGAAAAACTTCTTTTCGCTGAGGTCGACCGCATGTTGGCACTTGGTGTCATTGAAGTGTCGCAAAGCGCTTGGTCATCACCTGTAGCCTTGATCGTCAAACCTAATAAAGTGCGCTTGTGTCTCGATGCGCGTAAGGTAAATGCGGTTACTGTGAAGGATGCTTATCCCCTGCCTCTCATTGATGGAATTCTCAGTCGGCTTCCTAAGGCTCAATTCATTTCGAGTTTGGATCTGAAGGATGCCTTCTGGCAGATTCCATTGGATGCAGCGTCAAGGGATAAGACAGCCTTCACAGTGCCCAATCGACCGTTGTACCAGTTTGTTACAATGCCATTCGGCCTATGTAACGCACCGCAGACGATGTCTCGCTTGATGGACAAGGTCATACCTGCTCATTTGAGAACACAAGTTTTTGTATACTTAGACGATTTGCTTTTGATAACCGAGACCTTTGACGATCATTTAGCTTTGCTGCAGGAGGTAGCCATCTGTATTCGACATGCTGGTCTGACGATAAATATTGAAAAAAGTAAATTTTTACTCAAACAAATTCGTTATTTGGGTCACGTGATTGGGCATGGAACCATCAGTACTAATCCAGAAAAGGTGCAAGCGATTCGAGATTTTCCCTTGCCAAAAACTGTGCGACAGCTTCGTCGTTTTCTCGGTGTCTGTGGATGGTACCGACGGTTCGTGCTAAATTACGCTTCCATTTCGACACCGTTGACCAACATGCTGCAAAAAGCGAAAAAATTTGTTTGGAATGAGGAGTCGATAGCAGCTTTTGAGACCCTCAAAAATAGCCTTAGTAGTGCACCTGTGCTTCATAGCCCTGATTTTTCGCGTCCGTTTTCAATCCAATGCGATGCCTCTCAGTATGGAGTCGGAGCCGTTCTGGCTCAACGTGATGATGATGAAAATGAAGTCCCGATTGCGTATATGTCCCATAAATTTAACCAAGCGCAACGAAACTATACCGTTTCAGAACAAGAATGTCTTGCAGCGGTCATGGCCATAAAAAAATTTCGAGCTTACGTCGAAAGGCATGAATTCGAAGTGATCACTGATCACGCGTCTTTAAAATGGTTAATGGGCCAAACCGACCTGCATGGCAGACTTGCTCGCTGGGCTTTGAAACTTCAAGGTTTCAAATTTAAAATCATTCATCGCAAAGTAGCCAAAACGTAGTTCCCGATTCTTTATCGAGAGTGCATTTGCCGGAGGATGTCGAAATTTCAGAATTGACAGAAACTGCAGTTACGACTTGGCCAGTTTTGGATTTTTCTTCTGCACATTTTAAAACAGAAAATTATCTAAAGCTGGTTGACGAGTTTCAAAAAAATAACGAGCAACAACCAGACATACAAGTTGTGGACGGCTTAATTTACAAGCGTTGTGAATTTGCAAGTGGTGATCCCACCCAAGAAGAACAGTCATGGAAACTCTGGGTGCCTGAGGAATTGAGAAGATCTCTCATTGTTGAAGCTCATGATCACCCAATGAGTTCTCATGGTGGAATTCACAAAACGCTCACGCGACTCAAAATGTTGTATTTTTGGCCAAGAATGGCAAAACAAGTCCGCGACTATGTGCTGGCGTGTGAAGTCTGCAAACTGACCAAAGCTCCGAATTACGTACTTCGTCCACCCATGGGACAACAATTAACTTCTACCCGCATATTTCAGAGACTCTACGTTGACCTTTTAGGGCCTTACCCAAGGTCGCGCTCAGGGAACGTGGGTTTGGTGATTGTGCTTGATCACCTGTCGAAGTTTCATTTCTTGGAACCAATTCGGACCTTTACTGCCAAAAAGATTGTTGAATTTCTAGAGAAGCGAGTTTTCGCAATTTTCGGTGTTCCCGAAATTATAACCTCTGACAATGGCGTACAATTCCGATCTAATAGGTTTAAAGATTTAGTACAAAAATATGGTGTCAAGCATAATTTAACTGCAAATTATTCTCCTCAAGCAAACGCTGTCGAACGTGTGAATCGTTCAATAATCGCAGCCGTTCGCGCTTATATTCATCCGGACCAAAAAGATTGGGATGAAAATTTATATGCGATAAGTGCCGCTCTCCGCAGCTCAGTTCACTCTTCTTCAGGTTTTTCACCATATTTTGTTGTGTTCGGACAAAATATGATATGTCATGCTAAAAGCTACGAACTTCTGCGAAAACTAAACATGCTGGAAGATCCCACAGCCGAGGTAAAACCTGAAGAGAGAACTGAGTTGATTCGAGAACAAGTGAGAGAGAATCTGCGTCAGGCATTTGAGAAAAATGAGAAAATTTACAACATGCGCTCACGTCCCGTGAGTTTTGAAGTTGGTCAGATTGTTTACCGAAGAAGTTTCGCCCAAAGCAAGGCCTCTGAGCATTTTAGCGCAAAGTTGGCAAACGTTTTCGAGAAAGCTAGGATCACTAAGAGGATGGGTTCGGCATACTACGAGCTGGCTGATATGGCTAACAAACGGCTTGGTGTTTTTCATGCGAAAGACATTCGAGAATAGTGCCTTCAGTTCTTGTAACGCGTGCTAGACGGTTTCGAATAACTGCTTTGTAACGGCACCAAATCTCACTTTTGGCGTTTTTGGGGTTGTTCACGATGTGGTGTATTTGTTATCAAATCTTGGTACAAAATTTTCAATCAATACCACGTATCGTGAACACACCTTTGATACGGCCTTGTATTTGGTTCAAAATACACACGGTATTATCAAATGCGCAGCATCGTGAACGACCCTAACTCGACAAGTCGTCAAAGTGTTATTTGACAGTGATATTTTCGAATGTGACAGCTGACATATTGTCAATTGTGACCGCTGACATATTGACAATTGTGACCGCTGACATATTTTCAATTGTGACAGCTGACATATTGTCAATTGTGACAGCTGACATATTGTCAATTGTGACAGCTGGCATGTTGTCAAGTGTGATAGCTGACAGGTTGTCAAAGTTGACATTGACATTTTCTCTCTTGCTGACTTGACAGCTGACACACTTTTAAATTTGCCGGCTGACATCTTTTGCCAACCCAAGTTAATTGCTTGGAAGATTCTGCCAAGGTGTCTTTTGCCAGTTGTGTCTCAATCATTGTGTCACACAGCGGGTATGAGTTACAAAGTTGTATCGTACACTTGCATAGTGCAAACGCTCGGATGAAAGCTACTTGTGTGAAAAAGGGCATTGAGATTCGTCAGAAAAACACGCGGTAGGAAAGAAAAGGATTTCTTGGTTTTTTTCGGGCAACATGTTTGAATTGTGGCTTACGTTCTGACAAAAATTTTAACGCAATTTTGTTTTGTTGAAATAATTTTCTATCAATGCTGTGCTAAAGGGGAGACTGATTCAAGTGTTAAATTTCCGCTTATTATGGGTTGCACTTCGCAGCGTACTGGCTTCTGCAGCGTAAAATCCAACGTTAACCTACTAAATAACATGTCACAAAAATCTTAAAAAGGACACTTCACAATCAGTACGTAGTCGCAATAAACATAACAAGGCCACCGATAGCACGAAAAAGACAATAACAAATAAGAAGTCAAACGGTGGTATTGTTGCTGCCGCCAACCATTTAACACCACCAGCCCAAACGGCCGTTGTACCAACAGCATTGGCCCGTAAGAAATCTCAAAGCAAAATCATCAAAGAAAAAGAGCGTGCCGAACGGGAAACCCTAGTTCTTTGGCGGCGTCCGATACAAACTATTTTGTATTGTTCATTTGAAAGCGTGGCATTAATACAAACCTACAGCAAAAAGCATGAATTGCAAGCTGATGTCAGAAAATATTGAATTCGTTGCTGACCGTTTGTTGAACGAGCTGGGTGTTGACAAGAATTACCATACACTAAATCCCTTCAGTTTTATGGAGTTGATTTCTTTGGATGGTAAGACAAATTTAACGGCTAAAATTCAAACACTAGCGGTATTTTTTTAATCTTTATCTCAAAAATATTTCAAACCCAACTTTAAAGCTATCGAGTGGTTTTTGACTTGAGATTTTAAAAATTTTTGTATTTAAACAGAACCACTGAAAAAGAGTACAAAAATTTTAAAACACTTTCCTTTACACTACAAAAAAAAAAAAAAATTTAAAAATAACAAATCATAAGAAAAAAATCCTTAACAAACGCAAAACCAGTGTTTTTTTAGGTAATTTTGACTTGTACTATTTTTATGTTATTTTTTTTTTGCAATAGAAAAGCAACGTAAAAGTAAAACAACTTAAAATTCCAACAAAATTTAATTTTAATCATACATTTATTACTATCCATTTAGTTAAACATTTTACGTTATATACATTTCTATTATATAGAAATTGTAAGAAACAAATGTAAAAGTTTTTTTTTATTGTCTAATAATACATTAAAGTATTGAACATTTCATTGTAACAAAAAGGGTGAAAAAACCAAACAACAAAAATACGAGAACTTTTAACGCAGTATTTTAGTTTTTGTTATATATAAGAAAATAGTTGATTTTTGATATTTAAATAATGCGCATTATTTTTCATTTCCTGCAATATTTTTTTTTACCTGTATATGACGTGTTTTTGAGATTTCGTATTAATCAAGTTTTGCAAAACTTTTTTGCAATCATCTTTGACGTCTAGTTAGAATATTTAACAAGTCTGAGTTAAAATCATCTTAAAAAAAAAAAAAAAAAAAAATCTGTCACTTATTATGTATATGTAACAATGCTCTTACTATGAGTAAACATAAAATAAACATATAGTATAATATATCTACTGGACTGTTCTTATCTACTGTTATAATAATAAATGAAGCTGAATCTGGAAAAAAGAGCATACAAACACATTTATATAAAGAAACAAAACTGAAAAGTATCTCTTTATAAATTGTTATTAAATAATCAGCTTTTATATAAACACACAAATTTATGTATATAACTATAAAACAGAAATAAAAATATATCTTATGAGTTAAACTTAAACTGTACACTAAATATTAAATAGTGATATTAAATTTAACAAATAACAGTTTAAAATTAAAGTTAAGTAACTAAAATTAAACTTAAAATTTACCTATACTTAAACTTAAATTAAACTCGGTTATAAAATGAATTGCTAAAGGGTTTATTTATTTTGGTCGGGGGGAGAAGATGTCTGCTTTTGGGAGGGTTTCCAAGATATTTAGCCCCTGAACCCTCACGGAAGGGTGGGAAAAGTGTGGGCCGAGCTCGTCCACCAGAGCTCAACGAGTAGGTGTTGGATGATTGGGCCAGGGGTGCCCAAACGGTTTCCTTTATTTTTTTTATATTTGTTTTACTTGATTTTTAATTCTAGTTTCAGAAAATTTTTTTTTGTATTCTTTATTTGGAATCACCGACGTGCGATGACTTATGCACGTGACATTTGTACGGCAAGGGTACACGTGGACGGCCACAAGACCCCACCCCACATCTCACCGAACTGCTAGCAATGGCTAACTAGCACGTGCAGCCGTGGCCAACCTAGTGTCCGCGGGTCACTGGACCGGGGCGATGGTACCACCTCTGTGAGTGAGCGGCCTTATAAATACTGGTCATCGAGAACCAGGGGCGCTGTAAAAAGGCGCCCTCAAACTAAATGCAAAGGGCTGCCCTCTCGCAGAGATGGTAGCACCGCTCCACAACAACCAAAATTTTAAAATTTTGAAATTAAAATTTATTATTGAATTTTAACGTCCATGTTGACTCAAAATTCTCGCCTCCGTTACAAATTGGCGCCCAACGTGGGGCCGATAAAAATTTTGTAATTATCGACTCTCTCCGTAAATATTTTTTTGTGATGTTCGGTAGCGCGTCGGTGATTCCAACCAAAGAGTACATTGTTTTTTCTAGCAGTTTTTTTTTCTATCAAAAATTTGTGATTTTGTTTTTTTTATATTTTGAATTGGATAGTCAGGGTTGGCTGCTGGAATATCCGTCTGTGACATTAATCTGCATTCGTATCCGCAGTCAAATCACTGAAATGATTAATTCCTTTGTGTTTGATATGAAAACTGTGATTGATATTAAATTTCAATTTTTAAATTTTCAATAGTTAAATTTATTAAATAATTTTTTTGTTTTCTTGCGTGATGATATCGGGTTCGGAGGTAGTGTCGAGTGTTGCCTGGAATTGCGATGTTGTTGCGTTTAGTGCGCATGTCGACCGCTTCACTCGGGACTATTTTTCTGGACTTCGTGTCATCACGTGAGCCCATTTAAGTTGTAGTTTCCGGTTAATTAACAAGTTTTTTTTATTATCTATTGGACCCCCTGACTCAATCAACCAACAACCGCTCAAAATAATTTCAAAGCAAATCTCTCTCTTCTAAGACCAAATAAATAATACCTATACATTTATATTTATAAATTTTTGATTTTTTTTACCATGCCTTTGCATCATAGCGATGAAAATTTGCCTGCTCAGTTGGAGATGGCGGAAAATTGTTGCAGCATTTGTTCGCAGTCCTTCGACAAGGCTGACGACATGGTGTCAACACCGTGTAGGCACATTTTCCATAGGGAATGCATCTCTACGTGGGTAACAAAAGCGCACAGCTGCCCACTATGTCGCACTTTGTGCAGTGTGAAAAAGTTGAAGCCATGCCAGCCGACTCTGGTGGTCGATCCTCCGTTGTCACCTGGTAAGGCAACGGAGAGCCACGGTGCAGTCCGTAAAGAACGTCCGGCCACTAGAAGCCAACGAAACCTAGGTTTCAGCCAGGCACAAAATTCAAATTTGAACATGTCGGGAATGCAACCCGTGCAAAAAGGGTCAGTCGACCTATACTCCCGTCAAGCTGCTGGCGCACATAGCGCACCAAATCTTGCTCCTACTGATAATTTTCAGCCTTCAATGGCTCAACATCAGTATGCGGATAGTGATTTGCAGCACTTGATCAATGAGGCAGTTCGCACTGAACTCGCTAAATTGCAAATTAATCAAGTCAGACATACTCCTTATGGAGTTCCATCCGGTAGCAACCCCTTGCAGAGTTTTCATCAGGACTTGGGATCAATGCCAAGTATAAATTCGGCACCGAATGTTTATAGTGTTCCTCCACCAAACTTTATGCCCGCTCCACCTTCAACTTCGGGTCACAATCAACAGTTTGTCCAGAGTATGCCAGCTCATTACACACCGAGTAGTATGCCGCCTAACAGTGGGTATGCTCCAGGACCTGCTTCGCAATTTGTACCGTCAGAGAACGTTGCCAGTTTGATTTCCAATTGGAAAGTCACGTTCAGTGGCAAAGAAGATGCCTTAACAGTTGATAAATTTATTTATCGAGTGCACGCTCTGACGATGCAAAGTTTGCGAGGAGATTTCGGAGCATTGTGCTGTCATGCGCACATGTTGTTCGTTGGAAAGGCGCTGGAATGGTTCTGGCGTTACCATCGAAGTGTGCCTAGGGTTGAATGGGGTGCGTTGTGCTCAGAGCTTCGTAGCCAATTTTGTGATCGCAGAACTGATCTAGACATCATGGATCTGGTGCGAAATAGGAAGCAAAAGTTTGATGAAAAATTTGATGAGTTCTACGAAGCAGTCTTGCAATTGACTGATAAATTACAACGGCCTCTTGACTCTCAGGTTTTGCTGGAAATTCTGCAAAGGAATTTGCGTTTGGATGTTAGGCGTAGTTTGTTGTATGTTCCCATACAAAGTGTTAGCCAGCTTCGCGCGTTTGTTCAGAAACGTGAATTGCTTGATGAAGAGTACGGGAGGAATTCTCGCAACTATCAAAATCAGCGTCAGGTTTCTGAGCTGGCATGCGAGTCTGGTGACGCGACCGCTACCCCTATCAATAGGAATAACGATAATTTTTTAGATTTGTCAACCGCCCCTCATTAACTTCTGAGGTGGCCTGCCAAACTGAGGCAATCCCGGATGTACCAAATACCCAAATTCGAATTTTAACACGTGAAGAAAAGGCTGCTACTGTGCCACAACGGACGTTCAAACCGTTGCATGTTCGTTGGCTCGAATATAACGCTGCGCGTCGACGTATATTTCAGAGCGAGGGCTCCATTCAAATCCAATGCAAAAAGAAACGGCGATCAACTGCGAGATTGAGGCAATTTTGGAAAAAGGTCCGAGCCTTGAGAAAGTTTGCGTGCTCGGCGGTTTTGTCGTTTGCTCCTGCGAAGGATATTCGTCCTTACGCACCGGTCTCATTAGCCGGCGAAATGTTAGTAGGATTGATCGATACTGGCGCTACTATCAGTTGCATAGCCAATAATTTGGCAAAAAGACTATTGTCTAACCAGTCGCTGAAGTGGAAAAGGTTTTCGATCAATCTGAAGACGGCGGACTGGACGAGTCATGCTTCTGCAGGAGTCCTCGACACCACCATCACCTTTCGAGGAGTCACCAAACCCCTCACGTTTTTGATAGTTCCAACTTTGTCTCAAGACTTGTATTTGGGAGTTGATTTCGTAAAAGCATTTGGCTTGGCTGGAGATCTCTTTCTGGAAAATTACAACGGCTCTCCTGTTAGAGAGATTTCTGAAGTTGATTCCAACCACCATGTGTTGACTACTCGTCAGCAATTTCGACTAAACGCCACCATTTTAAATTTTCCATCTTTTTCTGAACAAGGCTTAGGCCGCACCAGCTTGATTAGTCACGTCATTGACGTAGGGCAAGCAAAACCAGTCAAACAACGACACTTTTCGGTTTCTCCTGGGGTCGAAAAACTTCTTTTCGCTGAGGTCGACCGCATGTTGGCACTTGGTGTCATTGAAGTGTCGCAAAGCGCTTGGTCATCACCTGTAGCCTTGATCGTCAAACCTAATAAAGTGCGCTTGTGTCTCGATGCGCGTAAGGTAAATGCGGTTACTGTGAAGGATGCTTATCCCCTGCCTCTCATTGATGGAATTCTCAGTCGGCTTCCTAAGGCTCAATTCATTTCGAGTTTGGATCTGAAGGATGCCTTCTGGCAGATTCCATTGGATGCAGCGTCAAGGGATAAGACAGCCTTCACAGTGCCCAATCGACCGTTGTACCAGTTTGTTACAATGCCATTCGGCCTATGTAACGCACCGCAGACGATGTCTCGCTTGATGGACAAGGTCATACCTGCTCATTTGAGAACACAAGTTTTTGTATACTTAGACGATTTGCTTTTGATAACCGAGACCTTTGACGATCATTTAGCTTTGCTGCAGGAGGTAGCCATCTGTATTCGACATGCTGGTCTGACGATAAATATTGAAAAAAGTAAATTTTTACTCAAACAAATTCGTTATTTGGGTCACGTGATTGGGCATGGAACCATCAGTACTAATCCAGAAAAGGTGCAAGCGATTCGAGATTTTCCCTTGCCAAAAACTGTGCGACAGCTTCGTCGTTTTCTCGGTGTCTGTGGATGGTACCGACGGTTCGTGCTAAATTACGCTTCCATTTCGACACCGTTGACCAACATGCTGCAAAAAGCGAAAAAATTTGTTTGGAATGAGGAGTCGATAGCAGCTTTTGAGACCCTCAAAAATAGCCTTAGTAGTGCACCTGTGCTTCATAGCCCTGATTTTTCGCGTCCGTTTTCAATCCAATGCGATGCCTCTCAGTATGGAGTCGGAGCCGTTCTGGCTCAACGTGATGATGATGAAAATGAAGTCCCGATTGCGTATATGTCCCATAAATTTAACCAAGCGCAACGAAACTATACCGTTTCAGAACAAGAATGTCTTGCAGCGGTCATGGCCATAAAAAAATTTCGAGCTTACGTCGAAAGGCATGAATTCGAAGTGATCACTGATCACGCGTCTTTAAAATGGTTAATGGGCCAAACCGACCTGCATGGCAGACTTGCTCGCTGGGCTTTGAAACTTCAAGGTTTCAAATTTAAAATCATTCATCGCAAAGTAGCCAAAACGTAGTTCCCGATTCTTTATCGAGAGTGCATTTGCCGGAGGATGTCGAAATTTCAGAATTGACAGAAACTGCAGTTACGACTTGGCCAGTTTTGGATTTTTCTTCTGCACATTTTAAAACAGAAAATTATCTAAAGCTGGTTGACGAGTTTCAAAAAAATAACGAGCAACAACCAGACATACAAGTTGTGGACGGCTTAATTTACAAGCGTTGTGAATTTGCAAGTGGTGATCCCACCCAAGAAGAACAGTCATGGAAACTCTGGGTGCCTGAGGAATTGAGAAGATCTCTCATTGTTGAAGCTCATGATCACCCAATGAGTTCTCATGGTGGAATTCACAAAACGCTCACGCGACTCAAAATGTTGTATTTTTGGCCAAGAATGGCAAAACAAGTCCGCGACTATGTGCTGGCGTGTGAAGTCTGCAAACTGACCAAAGCTCCGAATTACGTACTTCGTCCACCCATGGGACAACAATTAACTTCTACCCGCATATTTCAGAGACTCTACGTTGACCTTTTAGGGCCTTACCCAAGGTCGCGCTCAGGGAACGTGGGTTTGGTGATTGTGCTTGATCACCTGTCGAAGTTTCATTTCTTGGAACCAATTCGGACCTTTACTGCCAAAAAGATTGTTGAATTTCTAGAGAAGCGAGTTTTCGCAATTTTCGGTGTTCCCGAAATTATAACCTCTGACAATGGCGTACAATTCCGATCTAATAGGTTTAAAGATTTAGTACAAAAATATGGTGTCAAGCATAATTTAACTGCAAATTATTCTCCTCAAGCAAACGCTGTCGAACGTGTGAATCGTTCAATAATCGCAGCCGTTCGCGCTTATATTCATCCGGACCAAAAAGATTGGGATGAAAATTTATATGCGATAAGTGCCGCTCTCCGCAGCTCAGTTCACTCTTCTTCAGGTTTTTCACCATATTTTGTTGTGTTCGGACAAAATATGATATGTCATGCTAAAAGCTACGAACTTCTGCGAAAACTAAACATGCTGGAAGATCCCACAGCCGAGGTAAAACCTGAAGAGAGAACTGAGTTGATTCGAGAACAAGTGAGAGAGAATCTGCGTCAGGCATTTGAGAAAAATGAGAAAATTTACAACATGCGCTCACGTCCCGTGAGTTTTGAAGTTGGTCAGATTGTTTACCGAAGAAGTTTCGCCCAAAGCAAGGCCTCTGAGCATTTTAGCGCAAAGTTGGCAAACGTTTTCGAGAAAGCTAGGATCACTAAGAGGATGGGTTCGGCATACTACGAGCTGGCTGATATGGCTAACAAACGGCTTGGTGTTTTTCATGCGAAAGACATTCGAGAATAGTGCCTTCAGTTCTTGTAACGCGTGCTAGACGGTTTCGAATAACTGCTTTGTAACGGCACCAAATCTCACTTTTGGCGTTTTTGGGGTTGTTCACGATGTGGTGTATTTGTTATCAAATCTTGGTACAAAATTTTCAATCAATACCACGTATCGTGAACACACCTTTGATACGGCCTTGTATTTGGTTCAAAATACACACGGTATTATCAAATGCGCAGCATCGTGAACGACCCTAACTCGACAAGTCGTCAAAGTGTTATTTGACAGTGATATTTTCGAATGTGACAGCTGACATATTGTCAATTGTGACCGCTGACATATTGACAATTGTGACCGCTGACATATTTTCAATTGTGACAGCTGACATATTGTCAATTGTGACAGCTGACATATTGTCAATTGTGACAGCTGGCATGTTGTCAAGTGTGATAGCTGACAGGTTGTCAAAGTTGACATTGACATTTTCTCTCTTGCTGACTTGACAGCTGACACACTTTTAAATTTGCCGGCTGACATCTTTTGCCAACCCAAGTTAATTGCTTGGAAGATTCTGCCAAGGTGTCTTTTGCCAGTTGTGTCTCAATCATTGTGTCACACAGCGGGTATGAGTTACAAAGTTGTATCGTACACTTGCATAGTGCAAACGCTCGGATGAAAGCTACTTGTGTGAAAAAGGGCATTGAGATTCGTCAGAAAAACACGCGGTAGGAAAGAAAAGGATTTCTTGGTTTTTTTCGGGCAACATGTTTGAATTGTGGCTTACGTTCTGACAAAAATTTTAACGCAATTTTGTTTTGTTGAAATAATTTTCTATCAATGCTGTGCTAAAGGGGAGACTGATTCAAGTGTTAAATTTCCGCTTATTATGGGTTGCACTTCGCAGCGTACTGGCTTCTGCAGCGTAAAATCCAACGTTAACCTACTAAATAACATGTCACAAAAATCTTAAAAAGGACACTTCACAATCAGTACGTAGTCGCAATAAACATAACAAGGCCACCGATAGCACGAAAAAGACAATAACAAATAAGAAGTCAAACGGTGGTATTGTTGCTGCCGCCAACCATTTAACACCACCAGCCCAAACGGCCGTTGTACCAACAGCATTGGCCCGTAAGAAATCTCAAAGCAAAATCATCAAAGAAAAAGAGCGTGCCGAACGGGAAACCCTAGTTCTTTGGCGGCGTCCGATACAAACTATTTTGTATTGTTCATTTGAAAGCGTGGCATTAATACAAACCTACAGCAAAAAGCATGAATTGCAAGCTGATGTCAGAAAATATTGAATTCGTTGCTGACCGTTTGTTGAACGAGCTGGGTGTTGACAAGAATTACCATACACTAAATCCCTTCAGTTTTATGGAGTTGATTTCTTTGGATGGTAAGACAAATTTAACGGCTAAAATTCAAACACTAGCGGTATTTTTTTAATCTTTATCTCAAAAATATTTCAAACCCAACTTTAAAGCTATCGAGTGGTTTTTGACTTGAGATTTTAAAAATTTTTGTATTTAAACAGAACCACTGAAAAAGAGTACAAAAATTTTAAAACACTTTCCTTTACACTACAAAAAAAAAAAAAAATTTAAAAATAACAAATCATAAGAAAAAAATCCTTAACAAACGCAAAACCAGTGTTTTTTTAGGTAATTTTGACTTGTACTATTTTTATGTTATTTTTTTTTTGCAATAGAAAAGCAACGTAAAAGTAAAACAACTTAAAATTCCAACAAAATTTAATTTTAATCATACATTTATTACTATCCATTTAGTTAAACATTTTACGTTATATACATTTCTATTATATAGAAATTGTAAGAAACAAATGTAAAAGTTTTTTTTTATTGTCTAATAATACATTAAAGTATTGAACATTTCATTGTAACAAAAAGGGTGAAAAAACCAAACAACAAAAATACGAGAACTTTTAACGCAGTATTTTAGTTTTTGTTATATATAAGAAAATAGTTGATTTTTGATATTTAAATAATGCGCATTATTTTTCATTTCCTGCAATATTTTTTTTTACCTGTATATGACGTGTTTTTGAGATTTCGTATTAATCAAGTTTTGCAAAACTTTTTTGCAATCATCTTTGACGTCTAGTTAGAATATTTAACAAGTCTGAGTTAAAATCATCTTAAAAAAAAAAAAAAAAAAAATCTGTCACTTATTATGTATATGTAACAATGCTCTTACTATGAGTAAACATAAAATAAACATATAGTATAATATATCTACTGGACTGTTCTTATCTACTGTTATAATAATAAATGAAGCTGAATCTGGAAAAAAGAGCATACAAACACATTTATATAAAGAAACAAAACTGAAAAGTATCTCTTTATAAATTGTTATTAAATAATCAGCTTTTATATAAACACACAAATTTATGTATATAACTATAAAACAGAAATAAAAATATATCTTATGAGTTAAACTTAAACTGTACACTAAATATTAAATAGTGATATTAAATTTAACAAATAACAGTTTAAAATTAAAGTTAAGTAACTAAAATTAAACTTAAAATTTACCTATACTTAAACTTAAATTAAACTCTGTTATAAAATGAATTGCTAAAGGGTTTATTTATTTTGGTCGGGGGGAGAAGATGTCTGCTTTTGGGAGGGTTTCCAAGATATTTAGCCCCTGAACCCTCACGGAAGGGTGGGAAAAGTGTGGGCCGAGCTCGTCCACCAGAGCTCAACGAGTAGGTGTTGGATGATTGGGCCAGGGGTGCCCAAACGGTTTCCTTTATTTTTTTTTATATTTGTTTTACTTGATTTTTAATTCTAGTTTCAGAAAATTTTTTTTTGTATTCTTTATTTGGAATCACCGACGTGCGATGACTTATGCACGTGACATTTGTACGGCAAGGGTACACGTGGACGGCCACAAGACCCCACCCCACATCTCACCGAACTGCTAGCAATGGCTAACTAGCACGTGCAGCCGTGGCCAACCTAGTGTCCGCGGGTCACTGGACCGGGGCGATGGTACCACCTCTGTGAGTGAGCGGCCTTATAAATACTGGTCATCGAGAACCAGGGGCGCTGTAAAAAGGCGCCCTCAAACTAAATGCAAAGGGCCGCCCTCTCGCAGAGATGGTAGCACCGCTCCACAACAACCAAAATTTTAAAATTTTGAAATTAAAATTTATTATTGAATTTTAACGTCCATGTTGACTCAAAATTCTCGCCTCCGTTACAATTCATCTCCTGGTTGGGTTTTCTCCAAACGTTTACTCTGCCATCTGACCCAAAGAGGTTATATTTACTCTCATCCGTGAATATGACGTTCTTCCAGAATGAAAAATCTTTCCCAGCGTAGCTATGAGCGAACTGCAATCGAATTTTTTTATTCTTTAGACTTACAAAAGGTTTCTTGCGTGCAATTCTGCCATTTAGTCCATCCTTCCGAAGGACTCTCCGAATTGTCTCGGCGTTACAGCTTATATTGAAGTGTTTTTCAACCATATCCCGTAGTTTCGGTGCACTAAGTCTAGGATTTATCTTAATTTGGTTGACTATCCACCTTTCTTGACGCTCGCTGAATAGCTTTTTTGTGCTAATTTTCGGCTTATTTATAACTCGTCCTTCATTTTTAAACCGCTGAATGATATTTTAGACTGTTGTGCGGGCTTTTTTAACAATTTTCGCTATTTCTCTTTGACTTTTTCCACTTTTATAGTGTTCAATAATTAAATTTCTCAGCTCGAGAGTAGTATGTCGACCCATCCTCAAATTTATAGATAAACAACTGAAGGAATCGATCTAAACTGTGTTTGCTTCAATGCACAAGTGTAAATAAAGGTAAACAGAACAAAACAAATAAGGGAATATGAAAAAGATCCGTTATTTATCGTAGTTCTGCACAGTGGACCATTTTCACTGTGACCTGAATTTTTCTTTTATTTCGTTCAATGTTAATTTTTTGAAAAATGTTATGGAATTAATAAATTTTTTTTATGTTTTTTTATTAAAATACAACAAACTAACAACTTTGGTATTTTGACTTTTTTATTTACATATCGATTTCTTAGACATTTTACGCTTTAAAGTGTGTGTTTACAAGTGGACCATTTTCAGTGTGAGTCACTGTATATCTTAAAAATAATTGTAATCATAATATATTCCTTGACGGAGATGTTTGTGATAAGTAATTGATAACGGTATTGATAACAAATAATCAAAAAATAATTACGACTACTTAGAATTACGAAAATAATCAAAAAGAATAAAAAGTAATCAAGAAAAATTAATCCGACTACTTTAAGAAACTATTTTTGATTCTGTTTGAGGTCGATTCGCATCATTTCGACGGTGAGGTTGTGAAGTGAAACCAGTCATTTGTAACTGAAATCGCTAAACATGACTTGTATAGTATTTTTTTATAAAAAAAAATAATACTTGACGGCACCCTAAACGAGTTGAAGCGAACTTTACAATATATTCCTACCTAGCCGCTGCAATTGGATTCAACTGAGCAGCTGAATTTTATAAGAAATTATCGTGACCATAACATTAATGATTTAATATTTTATGTTTTTAATGATTGCGTACTTTTATAATTCTATATGTTAACGTAAAATCTGCATTTGATGTAATTTATCAAAATGTATGCATTTATTTATCTATATTTCCCATTTCCACACTAGGCTATTGTATATATGAAAGTAACACGTCATTGTATATAGTATTTTTAGTGCTTGTAAATGTCTCGCCGTGTACAAGCTGTCGTTGTCTCTTTTACTCATATGTTTTTAGGACAATCGTCAAAAGCAAATGTTAAAGTACACCTTGAGCAGGAGTAAATTATTTTGTAATAATACTGTAGCCAAGTGGCTTTCGATTAGTAATTTAATTAATAGTGTAACAGACCAGGTAGGCTATACATTGCAGCATTAGCGGCTGTAACAAATAAGAAAATGTATATATATATTTTGTAATATCGATTAATTAAAGACTCAATAAAGTACTACTACTACTTTGATTCTGTTTGATTATTTTAAGAATTTTATTCATAAATAAACATATATGTATACAATCATTAAAAAAGATTTTCAAAAAACAAGAAAGAAGAAAAAGTGCTTGACAAAATTAACAGAGAAAATGTTGTAATGCATTTTTTTCATTCTTGTTTTTTGACAATCTTTGTTTAACAAATAAACATATCTTTGTTAATTTATCAAAAAATGCAACAACAATTTTAGTATTTTAGACTGAAATTTTTTAAATAATGAAAAAGAATCAAACATAATTTCTAAAAGTAGTCTGATTATTTTTCTTGATTACTTTTAATTCTTTTTGAATTTTTTTGTCATCTGAAGAAATCGAAATTTTTGGTGAATGTTATTATTATATTACAATTACCAACATAAAATTATTGTACTGAATCAATTATTTACATTTTTAAAAAACAATAATCGAATTGCTAATGAATACGATTAATAATAATTATTTAAAAGCTATGATACAAAATAATATATAAATACATAAAAAAGTAATTTAATAGCTTATTCAGTTAAGTGTAATACAAATAAAATGGGTTGCTATTGCCCTATATTTAAATTAAATTTAAAAGTTAAAAATTATTCGTTTTTACGTATTTTGCAAAACAATATACTTTTACCAATTACCAAAAAAAAACTACTGGTCTTATCGTTTATAGTAAGCTTTAAATTAGAAAAAAAATTCATTCAGCAGCAGCTGTGCTATGAGGCAGACTTAATATATTTATCAGTAAATTTTAAAGTTTTTTGTAAAAAGGTTGCGTTATGCATTTTTTGATAAAAATGTACTGTCCAAAAATGTCTCAATATCATAATTTTTCTTAACGTTTTTGTCGAATTAAAACAAATGCTTACTTTTTTATATTTTTGCAAATAAAACCATATATTCATATATGAGGCTTAAAAAAGTATCCATAAATTTTTCCTAACGGCAACACTGCTTGGACTTATTCCTATGGTGTATTTATTCTAAGATAATTTCACCATGACTTTTCAGGGATGTTTTCCATTTCTTTTCCGAAGTCTTTTGTGGTATACCTTTTGTTAAACATTTTGTTCCAGTAATATGCAGTTTTTCAGTTATCGGACCTCAAACGTAATTAGTGAAATTCTTCAATCTACCATAAACCAGGGTTGTTTTCCGTTGATTTTACGACATAATATAAGTGTTTTGTGTTAGTATTGGAGCCAATTTAACGTAAAATCGAACATAATGCTATCCCTCTCCAACGGAGTTTCCCATCTCTTTATCACTGGTTGAAACTACGTTTTTTGTTGAGCTTTCGTTAGTGATGTGATAGTTCTGCGCAAAAAATGAAATCTTCTGCGCATTACGTGACTCGAGCTTGTCAACTGTAACACGTGGTGCATACATACAAAAGAAAATGTGAAAAAGCAAAAAATAAACACAAGCAGCACAATTGCAAGCATTTATGAAATATTGTATTCAATTAATTCAATTTCTAAAATTTTCAATTATATATTATGTAATTAAAATTAGTACTAAAGTTTTAGATGCTTTTGATGAGAATAACAACGATTTTAATTCGGGCCATAAAATGAATTTACAATTTTTCAACAAACTAAACAACAAACGAGAAGAACAAGAAAATGAAAACGAAGCAATCAAAGTGCTGTCAAACACATCAAGTAACGCAGCTATTTTTTTGTGTAGGAGAACAAATAGGAGAAAACACCCCTACTATATATGCATTTCTTTTCAACAATAATACTGAAAAATAAATTTGCTTAAATTTATTTATAAAGTAGTTTATTTCATTTCAATAAACCCAGTCTTATTGAAAATGTCGATATTTTTCATCGCTATAAATAAATTATCCCCTTTAAATATATTGTGACTACGCTTTTATTTAGCCACTTTGACAAGCTCGAACTACGTCACAACAAAGATGGCGGACATGCGCAATACTTTATCTGTAGTTCTTTGTATCATGATAGTTCTATAAATTCACAGCTATGGATGACGAAGTTTTAATTGAACTTGTTCGGGAACGTGGAATTATTTACGACAAACAACTGCCTGTCTACTGCCTACATTGTCTACTGTCTATAATTGTTATAACGTTTTCTTACATTGAGTCCCGTCATGATGACAGTTGACAACATTACGTTATGTCTATTATAATTCGAGCATGCATAGGAAATCTTTTACGGTTTTTTTTACTTGTATTTTGTTGTTTTGGCGGTGCACATATTGTATATTTCCTATTCTTGCACCGTGCAACGGTCATGTCATAGACATAGAGAATACCCTTATTGCTTTTTTATGCATGTGGTTATAATAAACGTAACATGACGTGACGTATAGATCCGTTCATTTTGCGTTACGTTACATTACGTCATGTCAAAAAGGAACTGAACATTGCGGTTAGATTCGATTAGTGTGCAATTTGTATTGTTGAAACTACGTTTTTTGCTGAGATTTCGTTATTGATGTGATAGTTCTATATATCCACATGATCGTAAAGATCCGTGGAATTTGGATTTCTACGATATTTTACATTACGTCTTGTCAAATAGCAACTGAACATTGAGGTCAGATTTGATTGTTGCACTATTTTGTATTGTTAAACTAAGCTCTTTTTTTTGTCCAAGTACTAGTAAATTTGTAATTTATTAAGAAATAATGTTCACATATAAGACAGAGTCTTTTAAATACAGTAAAAATAACATAATAACAACAATTTATAAACAACTTATAAATACATATTGTTTAAAACAAATACTTAAGGATTTAATTAAAATTAATAAATTAATTTTAAAATAAATTAATAATTTTATATATTTTTATCAACAAGAAGATAAGCAACTGAATAAAGGTATTTAGATTCATACAATTATTTAAGTATTTTTTTAAAATTATCAAATTGATCAAAATATTATTAGTTAAAACTCTTTGTTGAGTTTTCGTTATTAATGTGATAGTTCTATATATCCACAGAATATCACATGGATGACGAAGTTTCATTGGTGAAGCAAGCGGGGGAAAGGGGGGTTGTTTCGCCTATTTAGCTTATTTTCGCTTATTTTGCTAGATAAACAATTTAAAAAGAAAACTTCAAAAGTTATTCAAAATATCAGCTTTTCTTACAACGATAATATTTTTGTATTATATAGTTTGCTCTTCTTTCTCTCTTCTTCATAAGCATGCTTTCGGATAACCATTTTCCTGTGTTTGCAAAAAGATAGAACAAAATGTAGAATTTCTACTGCAATTCCAATTTGAAAAAAATTCGGATACACTGAAAAACTATTAAATGAAGTTGAAAAGATTGTTCCTTTGGTTTTGACTGTGCCTGCATCAGCAGCTTCATCTAAGCGTCCTTTTAGTGCACTAAGACGACTTAAAGCGTATCTTCGAGCAACTATGCCACAGAAACGACTCACTCATGCAGCACTTATACACATTCACAAAGATAAAACCGAAGAATTTAATTCGAATGAGGTGGTGAAAGAGTTTGTTTCTCGCAAGGACACAAAGAAACATTTTGGAATAATTTAAATTGATATAACTTTTTGTATTTTAGTGCATTTAAACCATGCAAAGATATACCTAGTCTTGCTTTGTAAAAGCAACAATTATTTCTTATATTTTCATATTACCATATGAAAGATCCTTTAAAAAATTATCTCTAATATCAAAATTGGAAACACGGTTGCCACTATGGTACAATTTTGTTATTGATGTGATAGTTCTATATATCCACAGCTATGGATGACGAAGTTTTAATTGAACTTATGCGGAAACGTGCAATTATTTACGACAAACAACTGCCTGGTTACTGCCTATTATAATTGCTATAACGTTTTCTTACATTATGTCCCATCACGATGACAGTCGACAACATTTCGTTACTTTACATTACGCCTATTATAATTCGACCTCTAGTATTGGAGCCAATTTGACGTAAAATCGAAAATAATGCTATCCCTCTCCAACGGAGTTTCCCATCTCTTTATCTCTAGTCACTGCGACCAAGTAACCGGTATCGATATATCGCTCATCTCTAGTTTTCAGCTTCGCACCGTGAACCAAGATGTATCAATTTTGAAGGAATTTTTCCGCTTCAATAAGATCGCACTAAACGAAGGAAAGACTAAGTTCATAGTATTCTCACCGCAGTACAATGAACCAGAAAAGTTTAGGTTTAATGTTAATGAAGCTCATGATTCAATTACTATAGGTTGTCCATTCATTTGACGTTTACTCACAAGAATGAAGATATACACCCGTAAAATTAAAGAGGAGAGCAAAAGAGTAATTTTTTAATGCCATCAAAGTAATCAGTTGCAGGAATATCATACTTTTCCGCAGTACTAAATACCTAAGGATACATTTCACTGCTGCTTTTTCTACTACGTCCTGCACTGCTTGTTTGTTTTGATAGAAAATTTAAGTGAGTTTTTAAAAAACTAATTTCATTATTTTGTTGTGCAAATCTAATCACACCGCGGACGGCTTATGAGATCAACTGGCACATTATATTTTCGAATTTTATTACCAAAATACAGTTTTGCAAATACCGCACGTTATTTTAACAATTACAATTTAATAGTAGCGATTTATATTTCAATTGAAAAAAAAAACGACTCGCAACAAAATTTAAAAACAATTCTTAATAATAATTATCAGAGCAATAATTATTATAAACGCAATGCACACTATTTTTTTCCTGCTAACAGCAAAATATAGAATAACTACCTTTTAAAAAAAAAAAATACACAACAAAACACTGAAACATAACATTTTTCATAGAAGACCACAAAACCCTGGTTGTCATTTATATTTGAGAGAGAATATAATTTTTTTTACAAATTTACGGGTGTTGTCAAACGAATGGACAACCTATAATAATTGAATCATGATGAAGCTGAAGTTGAGGAGGAAGAGCAAGTCAAGTTTCTCGGTCTTTTATTCAACAATAACCTCTCATGGAATCAACATATTATAGGAGTGAAAAAAAAATATTGTACGGCTTGGGCTTATTATACAAATTTAGGAATAAACTTACTGTGGATACTAAGTACTTAATATATATGTCTCTAGTACACTCACACCTATCATACATGACGATGTGTTGGGCCCATAAAAATAGAGTTGAGTTAAAAAAACTACAGAGAATGCAAAACAGATGCATGAAAGCAGTCTTCAATCTCCACCCAAGATTTCCAAGTCACCAACTTTACGCACCAGAGCTGAAAAATGTTTTACCATTAATTGGGCTGTATAAATACCAATTGCTACTGCAAGTGTATAAGAATTTAAGAAACACAAGCTATAATACTACACAGCTAAGGCAGTGGGGTGACTCAATAACTTTAAGTTGCATCACCACATTAGTTGAATTCCTAACTTCCATTTTACTTATCTTCTGTTAAAAATAAAATGCGTTACATAAAACAAACTTACATAAGTGCTGAAGTGTGGAAGGGTCACACAGGAGCTGGAAGAAGGTAACGAGCAGAGTGTTAAAGGTGAGTAAATAACAAATAAACAGTTATTTTCTTTATTACAATTTGAAACCATTTTACTGCTTTCAGAATATATTGAGAAAATGTGCCCTCACTACTGCACTTTAGAGCAAATGTTTGGACTACGAAAGAACGTTGTTCTGCCATATAATTTTGATTTGTACGATGATGTAACCTTCGAGCTAATCGATGAATCCACTGATTATGACCCTGACAGCCAGGACAGTTTTGTAGAAGTTCTACACGAAAACATAGAAGATTTTGCAGATAATACAGAGAAAGTTGAAAATAATTCAGCTGGCGGTATTAAAAAAACTGAAGCTAACACCAAGAGAGAAAAAAAACCAACTCAGCCTTGGACTTTTTGCTTAAGAGCCAAGAAAAACGTAATGAACTGGAAGAACGTAAGCTCGCTTCTCATGAAAAATTTGAAGAGCGTAAACTCAATCTACAAGAAAGCCTAGACCAAAAAAAATTGGAATTGCACCGAGAGCAACTCGAATTCGAAAAGGAAAAATATCGAAATGAATTCGAACTTACAAAAAAATGGAGTTAAAAATATTAGAAATAGAAGCAAAGTATAAGACAAAATTAAAATATATAATTATAATAAGGTTTTTCCGAAGGTTTTTGATGCGCTTAATCCAAATCCAGCTTTATCTCTATCGGAATGGCTCTAACACGATGATTAAAGTACAAGTGCTTTTTTTAAAATTCCATTGGCTAAGGCTGATTTCTTATGGTTGATTTCCATTTCGCTTTGTAGTTTATTTTTTTTTATTTCGATTTCATTTCGATATTTTTCCTTTTCGAAGTCAAGTTGTTCTCGTTGCAACTCCAATTTTTTTTGTCAAGTCTTTCTTTTAGATTGAGTCTACGTTTTTTAATTTTTTCATGCGATGCGAGTTTACTTTCTTTAGTCTATTCCGTTTTTTCTTGGCTCTTAACCGAACACCAAGGCAGAATTATTTTTTTTTATCTCTTGGTGTTTACTTCAGTTTCTTTTCAGCATTCACAGAAACATCATTACCTAAACTAATTTCACTAGAAAACAAATACACAAATATACTCAAAAATTATCCATCACTGACTACAGAAGCAGACTACAACAAACCAGTTAAACACAAAGCAGTACACCATATAACTACAGAAGGACAGCTACCTTTTTCCAGACCCAGACGCCTTGACGCTAACAAATACAAAATTGCTAAAAAAGAATTTGATTTTTTAATTAAAGTAGGCATTTGTCGTCCTTCAGACTCCATGTCAGCGTCTCCTCTACACTTGGTACCTAAAAAGGATGTGAATGACTGGAGACCCTGTGGTGACTATAGAAGACTTAACGCAATTACAATTCCAGACCGCTACCCTTTACCACACATACACGACTTGAATATAGACTTACACAATAAACACATATTTTCAAAATTAGACTTAATCAGAGCATACCACCAAATACCCATGGCTACAGAAGACATACATAAAACTGCAATCACCACACCGTTCGGAGTGTTTGAGTTCCTAAGAATGCCATTCGGTTTACGAAACGCTGCTCAAACATTCCAACGATTTATCAACGAAGTACTGAGAGAACTAGACTTCGTTTTCGTATACCTCGATGACATTTTAGTGGCCAGTGAGACAGAAGAAGAACACATTAGACACCTAAATTTAGTTTTTGAAAAACTAGACAATTACGGACTAAACATCAAACCCAATAAATGTATTTTCGGCGTGGACGAAATACATTTTCTAAGTTACACAATTTCAAACAAAGGCATAAAACCATCTCCCGATAGAATTCAATGCATAAAAGACTACCCAAAACCAGAAACAGTCAAACAAATTCAGAAATTCATCGGGATGATTAACTACTATCACAGATGCATTCCAAAACTAGCACACACACTCACACACATTTACGAAATGGTAACTACAGCAACAAAAACAAAGGACAAACACTTAACATGGACAAAAAACACAACACAAGCATTCACAGGGATAAAAGAAAGTTTCGCTAAGGAAACACTACTTAAACATTTCAATAGTAAAGCAAAACTTTCTATCGCGGTGGATGCATCAAACACTGCTATAGGCGCAGTCTTACAACAAGAACATAATCAAGAAACAGAACCACTGGCATTCTTTTCAAAAAAATTATCTACTACAGAAATAAAATACAGCACGTTCGATCGCGAACTACTAGCCATTTACCTCACAATTAAACACTTTAGACACTATTTAGAAGGACGCACATTTACCATATACACGGATCACAAACCACTAACTTCAGCATTACATTCAAAAACTGAGAGAAGTCCAAGACAAATACGACATTTAGAATACATCGCACAGTTTTCCAACAACATCAGACACATTAAAGGTACAGATAACACCGTAGCAGACGCACTTTCAAGAGCTGAGATAGAGGCTTTCACAACCTCAGAGATTAATCTCAAAACTCTACACAAAGAACAAAATATAGATTCAGAACTACAAGAAATACTAAACAAACATATTTACAAACTAGAACAAGTACACATACCAATACTTAACATTAAAATTTGGTTCGAACAAACTAATTCAGAAACACGTCCATATATCCCACAAACATTACGCAAACAAATTTTCGAGCAAATACATAACATTTCACACACAGGTACACGAGCTACTCGAAAACTCATTACACAAAGATATTTTTGGCCTAAAATGAACGCACAAATCAATAAATGATCACAAGAATGCATTAGATGCCAACGAGCAAAGATACACAAACATACGAAGACAATCCCACAAAAGATAGACATCCCACACGGACGTTTTGAACACGTTCACGTCGATATAGTTGGTCCCTTACCAATATCACAAGGTTACAGATATTTGCTTACCCTAGTTGACAGAAACACACGTTGGCCCGAAGCGTATCCAATTAAAGATACTAACGCTAACACTGTCGTAAATACACTCCAAAAAGAATACATCTCACGTTTCGGAGTTCCTTTGGAAATTACCACTGATCGAGGACCTCAATTCACGTCCACAACTTTTAGAAACTTCGTTAAGAATCTAGGAAGCAAACACATTACCACTTCTGCTTATCATCCACAAGCTAACGGGATTGTAGAAAGGTTTCATCGTCAACTGAAGACGTCTATAATAGCAAGCAACAATCAGACAAATTGGTACACAGAGTTGCCACTAATTCTTCTAGGACTCAGGTCCATGGTCAAAGAAGACATTAAAGCTTCACCCGCTGAGATGGTATCTGGGCAAACACTCAGGCTACCACAGCAACTAGTAATACATAGCAGTCAGAAATTTAATCCATCGGACACCTTAGCCAAACTTAAAGAGGTAGTAGAAAACAAAAAGTCAAACATTACGCATCATAACACTAACTTCCAATTGTATATACCTCGAGCCCTCAGTACTTGTAACTTTGTTTTCGTACGCAACGACACGATCCGCAAAACACTACAAGAACCGTACGATGGCCCCTTCAAAGTGGTTGAGAGAACACCAAAATATTTCACAATTCGTAGACATAACACTAACACAACAGTAAACATCGATAGAATAAAACCAGCCTCCCTGGACACTGAGACAGCACAGACACAGTTAACCAAACATAAAGATACTAAAAAAGTACACTTTAACCTGTTAGCGAATACTACCAAGATTTTTTTTTAAAAAGGAGGGGGAATAATGTGGTGACTCAATAACTTTAAGTTGCATCACCACATTAGTTGAATTCCTAACTTCCATTTTACTAATCTTCTGTTACATTGATTTTCAACTTACATTTTACTTACCTTCTCGTTGATTCTTAACTTACATTGTACTTACCTATTGTTGATTATTAATTTACATCTTACTTACCTCAACTTAACATTTATATTATTCTTATGTTAATTTATTTACACTTTAATATAAATACTTGTTATTATAAAAACATTTGTATAAATATTCATATTTGTATCAATCAGAAATTTTCATTTGAAAATTTCAGTTGAATAAAATATTTTCAAATAAACAGTTATAAAAAATATATTAAAAAAATAAAAATTATAAATCAAAATTAAAAAGTTTGTTGTGCACCAAAGCAGCATTCGCACGGATTTGACACAAGGAACAGAAGCAATTTAGTAGTGGCGAGATGTAGTCGAGAGCTTACGAAGCAACGTTACTTATATGCTGGACCTAATGCTTACAATATGTTACATACTCCTTGCAACTGAAAGGTCGCCACTCAAAAAGTGCCGCTACGATCTGGGCCTTAGATATAAGTGGCATGCTAGTTGGTCTGCGGCTAGTGTCAGTCGGGTATGGCGAGGTTCTTTTACCTAAGTACCCAGTATAAGCATGAACATAAACAAAAATCATCATGCCGACTAAAATTGCCATTGATTTTTGGAAAAAAGATCGGTATTTTCAGAAAAAAGATCGGTATCTGCAAGATAACAATAAATTTTTCACATATCTCCAAGTTAGGATAACGAGATGTTGTATTACCCTGGAGTACACTTTTCCCACCCACTGGCTCCATCACCAGAACGCCTGTGGCAACTGATATACCCTTATTTACGTGGTTGCCCCTTCATGGAAAAAAAACTAAAAACGCCTTAAGTATAACTACATTTCATCATTATTAGCATTCCTCTTTTATTAAAAAAAACTCAGCAATTCATTTGCTAGATCCGTAGCTTATTAACATTTGAAAACGATCATTAATACAAAAAAAAAAAGAAACAAAGAGATGTATTAAGCTTACATTTAGATTAAGTTAAGATTTTGTTTTGTCTGTTTGATTGCTTAAAGGTATATACATGGTTATTTTAATACGGTTATTTTCATAGGGGCGCCCTTTATGTTACATTTTGGTTGTTCTTCTTATATATTATAAAAATAAATTCTCTTTTTTTTTCTTTTGTTTATAAAAAATCAATTCCCATATGTTTTAAGTTCAACGGAGTAAATAAGGTAAGTAAAGAATTAAGGTAAGTATAAATTTAAAGGTAAGTATAAATTTAAAGGTAAGTAATTTTTTTAAGCAGGTAAGTCAAAATTTACTTGTAATTCTTAATTAATTTTTACTTGCAATTCAAACAGCAAAAAAAATTGTTAGCTTTTTAAAAATCGAAGGTTCATTAATCTTTCATGGCAAAATGTATGCTTTAGAATTTATAGTTTTACTTTTAAAAATAAGTATAATAAGTGTATTTACTTAAAATTGACCGACCTTTGTAACTCGCTATTTCGTTGACCTCTTCAAAGTGGTGAAAACCCTACTGCCAGGTAGGGTTTTATCCCGGGGTGATCTGATTCGATGAATCTGTCAAGTTAGACGGGGATGTTGGTGATGCGGTGCAGCGAATGTGAAGTCGGAAGTGACGGTGCCGAAAACAGACAGACGATGATGATGCCACCAATAATTTTGTCGGGTCTGCGCGGTAAGTAGCAGGCGCACCGCTCAATGTAGAACCAGCTGGAGTGCACAGCAAAGTGAGTGCTCGAAAATATGTAGCGCTGGAGTGCACAGCAAAGTGGGTGCTCGACGGCACACTGGGTTGCTTGCAAATATGCAGCGCTGGAGTGCACAGCAAAGTGGGTGCTCCAAAATATGTAGCGCTGGAGTGCACAGCAAAGTGGGTGCTCGACGGCACACTGGGTTGCTTGCAAGTATGCAGCGCTGGAGTGCACAGCCAAGTGGGTGCTTCAAAGTGCACAGCAAAGTGAGTGCTTCAAAGTGCACAGCAAAGTGGGTGCTTCAAAGTGCACACTGGGTTGCTTGCAAATATGCAGCGCTGGAGTGCACAGCCAAGTGGGTGCTTCAAAGTGCACAGCAAAGTGAGTGCTCGACGGCACACTGGGTTGCTTGCAAATATGCAGCGCTGGAGTTAAAAAAAAATTAGACGAGCGTAGAGCAATTTATGCCTAGTTGGATGCTTACCTTAAAATAACGCAATTTATGCAAGCGTTCTAGTACAGAACGTGGTGCTGCCTTGCAGTAGCGCAAGTTTTGCGGGCGCTCCCGTGCAAAGTTTTGATGTTCTGGACTGTTTGCTGGAACTGACGTTTAAACTTAGCGTGGATAGTGTCCAGACCAATATTGCATCCAGTTCTTTGTCTTTTCTTTAAATTTTTGTTTTTCACTTTAAATTTTACTTTATCTTTTTAGGCTTTCTTTATTTTAGCACACGTCTGTTCGCTATCCAACGTTCAGAATTTAAGCCAAAATGGTGGTTCAGCTTCTTTCTTTCTTTTGTCAGAGGTACAGTGTGGCCACCTCATGCACTTTTTTGGGTTATGAAAGGCGGGTTCACACGAGTTCTTGCACTTACTACATGTAATGCCCAAATCATTGGCCACTTTAAGGGTGTTTTGCGACCTGTCCGCCAGATGTCTTTAGCTTCGCTATTAACATAATGTGCCTTGGAAATGTGTTGTCGTGTCGTGATTGGCTGAGACCAATAGTCGACTACGTTGCCGTTTGATTGCAATTTAACAAGAGTTATCGATATTGTGTCTTTTAGAAAAAGGTCACTAGCCTTGTTCGCATGCATCAAATCGTTTATCAGATCGTTTGATAATAAAATTTTGATTTTGCCAATTGTTGGACCAACAGTTTGACCAATGTGATCACTTTTGGTGTCAAACGATGTGACGACAACATGAAAGGCTAACGCGGGCTATTAACAAAAAATAATGTATGGTCGGCAAAGAGGTACTTTTTCCCGTGAACAAACAAAAAAAAAATCCGTTACAAACCTGCTTCGTTATCAGTTTTCAAAGTTAGAAACGAACAGGAAGGATATGCGTTAGCGAAAAAAAATTAATTTGTGTGCCACGTGTGGCTCGACCCACGGCCCTGAGATTAAGAGTCTCATGCTCTACCGACTGAGCTAGCCGGGCAACTATCTAATAACATATTAAGCTCTTATATCGGAGGCGTGATACCGTCCAATGAATTTTCCTGCCAGGTCTTCAAGGTCATATAGTGCATTGCCAATTGCTTTTCTTATGCGACACTTAATAAATTTTGGAAGAAACTTTGCATTTATAGCTATTGTAAAGTCGCTTTGAGCAAAATTTCGGCGAAACACTTCTTGACCCTCACGGAATTTGACTTCTTTGGTTCTGGTGTTATAATTTTTTGACGCTTTTTCATGAGCCTGCTCTAGGTTTTTTCTTATTTTAACGCGAATATGATTCACCCGTTCCGAATTGTGTTCTACGTTTATATCACCATTCTGAAGACAGTTAATTTTTTCTAAAATTTTGTATGTCGAGCCATGTTGCACCATATTCTGCC
Source organism: Dichetophora obliterata (assembly GCA_963920525.1). Classification (NCBI taxonomy): domain Eukaryota; kingdom Metazoa; phylum Arthropoda; class Insecta; order Diptera; family Sciomyzidae; genus Dichetophora; species Dichetophora obliterata. Next base: position 203,072,753 of record OY986436.1, on the reverse strand, counting down.
CAAAAAGAGCGTGAGCATTACGTGAGCATACGGTGAGCATTGGATTGCCGAATGAAAATCACTACGCAGCACTGATAATATCTTTGGGATAAATCGATCCCAGTTTTGATGGTTAGTATCGTTTCTAAGAAAATGTCGGACTTTCGAAATTATTTCGCGGTTCACTCGCTCAGAAGCATTGGCTTGAGGCGAGTAAAGACCTGTTTTAATATGGATAATTCCGTTTTCCGATAGAAAGTCCACCATTTCTCTGGAAACAAACTGCTTGCCATTGTCACTGTGCAGGTATTGCGGTACCCCAAAAGTAAAACATAGTTCATTTTGCAAAAATTCGATTACATTGGCTGAAGTTTCGGCTCTAAGAGGTTTAAGAAAAAGAAATTTTGTCAGATGGTCTATAATAATAAAAATAGTAGAGTTTTGCAACTTTGTTCTGGGATATGGGCCTAAAAAATCACAATACATTCGCTGAAATGGTCGAAGAGTTATAAAAGCGTCTCCCATAGGAGGTCTTAATGATTGATTGGGAGATTTTCTTGTTTTGCAGCTTTCACAATTTTTGACATAATCTCTTATGTCACGAGCCATTGTAGGCCAGAAATATTTTTGCCTTACACGTGTCAAGGTTTTCATAAACCCACCATGGCAACCTGCGATTGTATCGTGATTTTTTCGAACTATGTCTAGCGTCAACAATTTGGGAAGCCACAACCTCCATAAGCTATCCTCTTCATCCTCGCTACCTTTTCTAAATCTAACCCTTTTGTACACAAAATTTTCGGAAACACATAAATCTGGAAGTGAGGCTTGGTTGTTTTTGATATTTATGCGGATTTCTTCGTACTCTGGACTGTTAAACTCAGCAGACTTTAAGTCAACTTCAAAATGTGAATTATCTATAGCTATCTCGTCCACATCGAACCTGGACAATGTGTCGGGTACTACATTGAGAGAGCCTTTGCGATGTTCAATCTTAAAATCATAACGTTGCAATTTTAAACTCCAACGCGCTAAACGTCCATTCAAGTCCTTTAGACTCATAAGCCACTTAAGGCTAGAGTGATCCGTTATAATCCGAAAAGGAACTCCCTCAACGTAAGCCCGAAACTTCTGCACACACACAATCACTGCCATGCACTCAAGTTCGGTGACCGTATAATTTTTTTGAGATTTATTTAATTTTTGTGATACGAAGGCTATTGGTCGTTCTTTGCCATCATCATCGATCTGGTAAAGAACTCCTCCCACACCAATTTTTGAAGCATCGCATTGAATAATAAATTCAAGCTTGAAATCAGGCTGTGCTAGCACAGGAGCAGAAGATAAAGTATTTTTAAGTTCTTCAAAGGATTTAATTGCATCATCAGATAATTTAAATGGTTTTATAGATTTTCGTAGGCAGTCCGTGAGAGGTCCGGATAGGTCGGATAAGTTTTTTATAAAGGATCTGTACCAGTTGGACATTCCAATAAACCTTCTAACCTGTCTAGGTGTTTTGGGCAAAGGAAAATTTCGAATTGCTTCAACTTTTTCAGGATCGACCTTTAGACATCCATTTCCAATACGGTAACCAAGGTATTTTATTTCACTTTGGCAAAACTTGCTTTTAGTCACATTAATGGTCAAATTAGCCTGTCTAAGACACGTAGCAACATCTCACAACAAATTAATATGGGATTCAAAATCGGCGCTACAGACCAGCAAATCATCCAAATAGATAATGGAATGACCTTATCCATCAGACGACTCATGGTTTGTGGACCATTGCATAACCCGAAGGGCATCACTTTATAGTGATATAATGGTTTTCCAGGGACAGCAAACGCCGTTTTCTCTTTGGAAGTTTCACTTAATCTTATTTGGAGAAACGCATCTTTTAGGTCAATTCCGCTAATGAAGTAGGTATCTTTTAATCTACTTAAAAGTCCACAGAGCCTAACCTTTCCAGGTTTCCTGACCAAAACAACAGGGCTGCACCATGGCGAATTAGACTCTTCGATTACACCCATGCTTAGAAGTCTCTCAATTTCTGCGTAGGCTTCCTCCTGTCTTGGTGGAGAAAGCGGGAAATGTTTGGTCTTGCCTGGAACAGAGTGGCCGGTATCGATATGATGTTCCAACAGGGTTGTACATCCCAAACCAAGTTTCTCAAATGAAGGAAATTGCAAGATTATTTGGTCGAGTTGCAAACGCTGTTCACTATTTAGAACATGAAAGCCAATATTTTTGGGGTTATCGACCTCTAGTTCGCAGACCTGTGGAATAATATTTGGAGTTAAAGCGAAAGCCCTCCAAAAGTCTACGCCTAGATATGCTTCTTGTTTGAGAGATGGAACCAAATAAAATTCAATATTCCTTAAAACGTTTTTGTAAAGGACAGGAAGTGAACAAAAGCCTATAACACTCTGTTTTGAGCCATCATCCGTACGCACAGAAGATCGAAAAGGTTTAATAACGATTTTATGTCTGGATAGAAATGACAAGCAGTTGTTGCCAAGGACTGAAACGCTTGCGCCTGAATCTAATAGTCCAGTAACGGAGTCTTCAAGAATCTTTACTTTGACAAATGGTCGATCATAAACTCTATCACATATTTTTGTACTTTCTAAAATTTTACGAACGCGCTTACGAGTCTTAAATCGTTTTCTGCACTTTAGAATTTTTGGAGAACAAGAGCTATTTCCAAATATTCTAGATCTTATATTCTCATATCGTAGCTTACGTTCATGTAAAGTGAGAGGCTCTATATCGGTTTGACAGCAAACATCGCGACTAAATGGCTCTAAAATTTTGGTGGCTTTAAAATCATTTGACGCATATGTTGTTAAAATCTCGGGATTTAATGGGCAGAACGAGAGTCCCCGGTCGCCCACTCGCTCTGTTTGGAGTTTCCCACGTGAGGATTTGAACACTTTGGAGTTGTAACTCCTCTATTACCGCACTTATAACAAAAAATATTCCGAGTTTCGTCAGGACAATAAATGTATGAGTGACCGAAAGCTAAGCAATTCCAGCACTTTATTTTGGAATAATCCGCTTGACGCCTGCTTAATTGTGGAGCGTCGATTTGTGAGTCATCATCATTGTCAATAGAACAAACATCAACTTCACTTATCTGCCAATGTTGAGAACTAAACGGTGTTTGGTATTTATTTTCTCGCAAAAGCTGTTCTGCCTTTCAAGCCGTATCTCTAAAAAATTCTAAGTTGTTCATTTCAGAATTGAACAACATATATCTCAAATTCTGATTGACATTTTTCTTTAATATGTCTATTAGGGTACGTTCAGTCATAGGTTCACGCAATCGAAAATTCATAGCTACTATGGCCGAATGAAATTCATCATATGACTCACGAGGATTTTGCTTCCTAAGAGAAATTTTCAAAATAATGTCATGATCGCTTTCTAACGAGCCAAATTCTTTGGATATCGAATATTTTAGGAACGGATAAGTAGCATCCTTGTTTTGTTTAATAAAAAGCCAGTACCAGGACTCTGCTCTTCCAGTTAGAAAGATGTGAAAATTTGCAATCAGGTGATCATAGGAGCAATTTGTGCGTTCACATAGAGTGTCAATTTTAAATAGGAAGTCTGAAACTCTACCAATCCCATCGTAAGAAACGCTCCATTCCTTAAGTTTAACAAGGCGTTCTGAGTTATCGTGACTATTATTATGTCTTACGTTTAAAGATTGTTGTGCTAGCGCTGCTGTCTGTTGTTGAACTCCAGGAGTATGAGCGTTTTAAAACCCAGCAAGAGTGCTTTTAATAGAAGTAACTCTGTCTTAAACTCTTCTTGCGTATTTATGATAGTTTGCTGCAAAATTGCAACAAGTGAATCTATGGACGTAACATCGACAGCGCTTTGTGCTTCCGCATTAGGGATGTTCAAATTTTGCATGTCACCTGCTTCCCTTTGTCCTACAGGAAAACAATTATTCGGTGGCGTGGCCATATCTAAAGACTGTTCTAAAAGATTGGGAATAGAGACAAAAGAATCTAGCGTTGCTGCTTTAGAAGCGATATCTAACTCACCTAGTGACTGAACACGAGGGTTAGGGTTTAACTGATGCGAAGTATCAAAGCTTATATTTTCTGGATCTTGATTACCAGCACTGGGGTTTGATTTAGAAGGGGTACGTTCTAGGTTCGAGCTTGCTTGTAAAGGCGAAGTAACGGATTCTAGTTAGGCACTTTTACTAGGAGTCCTACCCCGTCCTCGACTTCTGTTACTATTACCTCTACTATTTACAAGGGAACTTATAACTTTAGTTGGAGTTCTTTTAAAGGAACGAGTATTCATTATCTGAAAACATACCCAATTTCTCAAATATAAAACTGTTAAAAAGGAAAGGGTATCAAAATAAATCGTTTATGCTATCCAGGAATGCTAAAAAAACTCCATGTAGTTTATTAAGGCGCATATAATTTTAAACTTGCTAAATTCAATAAGCTATAGCTTCAAGCTAATTTATAGTTTATTCTGCTTTTATTAAATTGGTAGTTGATGGCAATATTGTTTCCAACTTGATATTAAATACAATGACTCAACAAAAAAAAACTGAAGAAATTTGGTTAAATTGAATATATAGTACTCGCGCGTACTATATCAACGATATCTATAATCTTCAAAAGTTACTGCAACTCAGCATTGTATCACAACACTAACTGGGACTAATAACCTATGTGTCTCATAGTTAACTTTTCCAAAAGAATTTAATAAAAATAGTCGCAACAAAATGTTTTAACTATAAATCGTTACTTCGGACTGACCCAAAACTTTTAAATAAGTTTTCATAATGACAATCGAATAAAAGCAATACTTTTGTTAGAATCAACGCTATAGCCAGTTATCATCTTATGTTTCAGTTTCCAAGATATAAATTGCAACGCAGGATGAAAACTAACCGGTTTTCAAAACTCTGGGACACATCAATATCTTAAAAAACCTTACTGATGGTAAGTGAAAATTAGAAAAAAAATTTTCCTGCTTAATAACTCCGGCAAGTAATAGTTAAAATTGAACTAAGAGATATACAAAGTTTTCAAAAATTTAAACATTATGTGATTTTCTTTTCGTTGCTTTGCGTTGGGCGTTATTTATGTTACGCGCACAACGATAAAAAAATTTATCGCAAAAGAATAAATCTTTCGGTTGCCTTTGCGTTGGGCGCCATTTATGTTACGCGCACAACGATAAAAAAATTTATCGCAAAAGAATAAATCTTTCGGTAGCCTTTGCGTTGGGCGTTATTTATGTTACGCGCACAACGATAAAAAAATTTATCTTTCGGTTGCCTTTACGTTGGGCGCCATTTATGTTACATACTCCTTGCAACTGAAAGGTCGACACTCAAAAAGTGCCGCTACGATCTGGGCCTTAGATATAAGTGGCATGCTAGTTGGTCTGCGGCTAGTGTCAGTCGGGTATGGCGAGGTTCTTTTACCTAAGTACCCAGTATAAGCATGAACATAAACAAAAATCATCATGCCGACTAAAATTGCCATTGATTTTTGGAGAACAAGGAACTAAACCGAAACGACAGATACAGAAAAAAGATCGGTATCTGCAAGATAACAATAAATTTTTCACATATCTCCAAGTTAGGGTAACAGATGTTGTATTACCCTGGAGTACACTTTTCCCACCCACTGGCTCCATCACCAGAACGCCTGTGGCAACTGATATACTCTTATTTACGTGGTTGCCCCTTCATGGAAAAAAAAACTAAAAACGCCTTAAGTATAACTACATTTCATCATTATTAGCATTCCTCTTTTATTAAAAAAAACTCAGCAATTCATTTGCTAGATCCGTAGCTTATTAACATTTGAAAACGATCATTAATACAAAAAAAAAGAAACAAAGAGATGTATTAAGCTTACATTTAGATTAAGTTAAGATTTTGTTTTGTCTGTTTGATTGCTTAAAGGTATATACATGGTTATTTTCATACGGTTATTTTCATAGAGGCGCCCTTTATGTTACATTTTGGTTGTTCTTCTTATATATTATAAAAATAAATTCTCTTTTTTTTTCTTTTGTTTATAAAAAATCAATTCCCATATGTTTTAAGTTCAACGGAGTAAATAAGGTAAGTAAAGAATTAAGGTAAGTATAAATTTAAAGGTAAGTATAAATTTAAAGGTAAGTAATTTTTGTAAGCAGGTAATGTTAATGTTGTGTGGTGGAGATGCGTACTGCGACCTAAATGAGATCTATTGTACCTCCTTCTCAAAGCTCCGCTGGGTTTGCGGATTACAGAATTTTATCCAGCCCTATTTCTCTAATGAATTTGAGAATCTTCTTAGGTTCAAGGGATGAAACCTGCTCTAGACTCAGCTCATAATTCCCCAGTGCTAGTTTACGTCTGCGAGCCACGGCGTCGCAGTTTGTAAGTAGGTGTATTGGAGTCTCCTCTGCTTCTTCACAGAAACGGCAGTTACTATCGGTCTCTATGCCCAATTTCATCAGGTGGTATTTCAGTTTACAGTGTCCTGTAAGGAACCCCGTTAGAATCCTAAGATTCGGTTTGCCTAAGCTTATGCACAATTTTTCTCTCCGAGTGTTAAAATCTCTGAGGAGCAATTTGGATTGTCTTAGCTTTGGGAGGCTTTTCCAAAGGTTTGAACGTTTATGCCTCTCCTCCCTTCTTAGTTCTTCTTTTATAGAATGTGTGCCCAATCCGCAGAATGGTTCCGGTCCTATAAATTTTGTGGCTGCACCCTGTCGCGCTAGACCATCGGCTTCTTCGTTACCCTGTATTCCTTTGTGTCCTGGGACCCAAAGTATAGTAACAGTGTTATTCTTGCCTAGCTCGTTGAGTTTTGTTAGGCATTCCCATGTTATTCTCGATGATATCTCATAGGAAACTAATGCTTTGATTGCTGCTTGGCTGTCTGACATCACAACTATATCCTGACCTTTGTATTTACGGTCCAGATTGAATTGTGCACACAGCTGTATTGCTAGGATTTCCGCTTGGAAGATACTGGGTGTTGTCCCCATAGGTTCAAAGTGCTTGGTTCTTGGCCCGTACACCCCTGCGCCTATACCTTCCAATGTCTTGGACCCATCTGTATACCATGCTATACTATGTGGTTTCTTACCTTGCGATATCATCTCACTGTCCCACTCTTTCTTGGTACTAAGCTTAATTCCGAAGTGTTTTTCGAAGTTATACCTTTTTACTATATCGTCTCTTGGTAGATCGATGTAGGGAGTGTGCTTTGCAATATCCTCCTTCTCTCTACTGCTGATAGTTTTACCTAAACCTGTCCCCTCTTTTGCAATGCCCAACAGAGTTCGCTTGGCTACTCCCTCTATGACAAGGTGTTAGGGTGTTAGGTCCAGAATTACTTCTAGTGCTGCTGTAGGGCATGTCCTCATGGCCCCTGTGATGCATACACAGGCCAGTCTCTGCACCTTTGTTAGCATATTCCTCATTGTGGTTAGCTTGGTTCTCTCATCCCATGCTATTGCACCATATGTGAGGATGGGTCTCACCATCATGGTATACATCCAGCGGAGAATTGTTGGGTTACAACCCCAGCTTTTCCCCGCCAGGCTCCTACATACCATGAGTGCGCGCGTTGCTTTGTTTATAGTTACCTCTGCATGTCTTCTCCAGAGAAGCTTTGAATCAAGTATAAGTCCCAGATACTTTACTTCTCCTTTCAAGGGAATTTCAGTGCCATCCATTCTCATTGTTCGGAGGTTTGGCAGGCTTCTTTTGTTAGTAAAAGGTACTATGGTGGTTTTCGCTGGGTTGATACTTAATCCCACCGTGTTACACCACTCCTTTGTTACTGACAGTCCTCTCTGTATCAGGTTACAGAGTGTATCCTCGAACTTCCCTCTCGCTATTAAGGCGATGTCGTCTGCGTAACCCTGACATTTTATGCCATTCTCGGTTAGCATCGTTAACAATTCGTCCACAACAAGACTCCACAGCAGTGGAGAAAGGACTCCGCCTTGTGGGCAGCCTTTTGTTGTTTTGATTCTTATATTGGTGTTGCCCACTTTTGTTTCTGCAGTTCTAGTGCTAAGCATTTGGCATATCCATCTGCTGAGCATATCACTTACACCTTTTTGTGTAGAGACTTCTTCACAGCCTCGTCAGAAGTATTATCAAAGGCTCCCTCCATGTCTAGAAAGGCACAGAGTACGGTTTCTTTGTTTTTGAAAGCTGACTGAATGTTACTAGCCAACTGGTATAGAGCAGATTCTGTAGATCTATCTTGACATGGGTGCATTGGTGCCTTCTCCAGAATCTCAGTTCTTAAATAGTTATCTATTACCTTTTCCATTGTTTTAAGTACAAATGAGGTAAGGCTAATAGGTCTAAACGACTTTGATAGCGTGTAGTCTATTTTCCCTACTTTTGGTATGAAGGTGACTATCGCCCTTCTCCATTTCCTTGGGTTTCTGCACCTTTTTGTAGAAGTGCAGGAAAGATGCCGTCTACACCTGCTGATTTGAATGGTTGAAAGGTTCTGAGTGCCCAATCTAGACGAGCCTTAGTACAAATGCTCGTTGCGAGTTTCCATTCTTCTTGATTTGGAGTAATCTGCCTGTCTGCTGTCTCATACTCAGTTACTGGTGTGCTGCCCGGGAAATGAGTTTCTAGAAGGTGACTGGCTCGTTGCTCTTCTCTAAGCGTATAGCTTCCGTCTGGCAATAGAAGTGACATTCTTGTCTCCACTTTGCCTTTAGCCATTGCTTTGTGTATCCTGGCTGCGGATGGCGTGGAAGAAATGTCTTCGCAGAAAGTTCTAAAGCTTTGTCTTTTGGCTTTTCTGATTTCTTTATTGTACTCCGTCAGAGTCGCCGTGTAGTTGTGCCATTCTCCGTTGCGCTTTGCGGCATTAAAACTGCATCGCACCTTCTTTCGGAATCTGGTTAACTCGGCGCTCCACCAAGGAGTATGTTTTGTTCTTGCCTTGTGCCCTGTTGGGCAGCTAGATTCGTAGGCATTATATACTGCATTGTTTACCTGCTCTACATAGCATTCAAGTTCTAGGATGTTACTAATTCTACTCCTAGCTTTTACGCTCTGTAGGTTTTCTTTCAGGGTGTTGGTGTAGTTGTCCCAAATGGTATTTCTTGGGTTTCTTTTGGGTTCTATCTCTTGACATTTTGCCCCAAGTCTAAACTCTATTATTCTATGGTCAGACATTGAAGGTTCCGTTGATACCCTCCATTCCCTAATCATATCCCAAACCTCTGGGCTTCCTATGGTGAGATCTAAGACCTCTTCTCTAGCCCTAGTGACAAAAGTAGGTGTTACCCCCACATTGTAAAAGTCTAGGTTACTACTTAAAAGAAATTCTCAAAGGTACTCACCTCTGGTGTTGACGTCGGTGCTTCCCCAAATTGTATGGTGTGCGTTGGCGTCACAGCCGATGATTAGTGGAAGTTGCTCTTTCCTGCAGTGCTCCACTAGCCGTTTTATCTCCGCTGGGGGGATGTTTAGATCGTCCCCAGGAAAGTTTGCGGATGCGATCACTATGGCGCGGTGCTTGCCATCAGTTTCGATGTTAGTCTCGATTACTGTTAGGTCCCGCGTCAGAAATTCTGAAAGAAAAATATAATTAGTATTTTTCTGCATTAGGATGCATGCTCTGGGATTGCTTGTTCTGTGGTCCCAAGTTACCTGACCCTCTCTGCAGTAGAGGCCACTGACTTTTCCCCTGTAGCACCAGGGTTCTTGGATCAGCACGAAGCCCAGTTGTTCTGTGGTAAACCTCCGAGCAATTACTGCTGAAGCAGCTTTTGCATGGTGGAGGTTTACCTGGGCAAATTTCGTGCTGATTTCTGTGCCGATCGTCATAGCACCGCGCTGCTGCCCCGATCTTCTTCAGGCAGCGTTGCTCCTACCTCAGTTGAAGGTTCGCTTTTACTACCATCAATCGAGAGAGCGGCGAGGTTCATGCCCTCTGCCTGATCTTCGATTGAAGGTGTTGCGGTGATGACCGAGACGGAGGCGAACTTCTCCGTGACAACTTCACCAGTTATTTGTGTTGGTGGCGTTGCGTCTTTCTCTTCATTGGGAGTTACAGACGTAGTTTCTGTGGACGTAGCTTCTGTTACCACTATCGACGTTGCAGCTGTGGGCGCTACAGCTGTGGATGTTGCTGCTATGGACGGTTTGATCGTTGGGGCGATTTTGTGCCCAATACCGGAATGATTCCAAAGCGGAAGCTGATAGTTGAGCCCCGTGACTTGATAGTTTCAAGTGACACCCTATCTATTGAGAACGTAAGCATGTGCCCACTTCCCTCATCCTTAGAGCTCAGTATCTTCCAATACTTCGTATTGAGACCATCGTTCTGGGCGGCAATTAGTCCCATCGATCTATTGATCTCCGTACTTGAGCTTCTTGGAAAGAACATCCTAATAGTATGCCCTTTGGAACCTCCTCCCCTAGGCAAGCCATCAGTTCTAGCCCTTTCCAGTGCTCGAGCTTTGGTGCTGATGCTCGCAGCCATTCTGCTGTTGAGGGATTCGAACAGTCGACCAGTAACATGCCCGGACGGAAGTGAATTCCCTCAAACTGTAGCTTGGTGGACCAGCCCTTCACTACTTCGCTCAGTATGGCTTCTTCTAGCTCCGAGAGCTCATCCGGACTTAGCATTTGCCGGGGGTATTCTTTGGGTAGGACCGCAATTTGTATGCCTTTTGTTATGCTGGCTAGCTGGTCCTCTTTTTCAGTGGTTCTGGTTTGGGTAACTTGGCCCCAGGTTCTGACCTAATATTACTCCCAGGAGCTATTTTTATCTTCTTGCTCTCTGGGCGTTGAGGAGGCGTTATCTCATTACAACTCCTCTTCGTTGTCTCTGGTAAGCCGGTGATTCCCCGATGCTCCAACGATTTTTCACGAGCTACTTCGGGTGCCATGCCCTCTTCCAGGTAGCGCAGATACCATCTTACGCCCGCTGCACTTAGACCAACTCTCAGTGGGTCGTCTAGTCCTCCTGGCTCCCCACGCTGAGGAAGATGGACAAGGCGACGTCTACTATGAAAGGGCTTGTGTGTGTGCACTTCTTTTGTTTCCCTTTTCTGTGCTGCTTCCTTGGACGTGGACGCAGTTTCCGTACTTGGGATTCTTTTCGGAGCCGATGTCGTATCTTCCCGGTGTTTTTCCGGGGGCATTGTGACAGGATTTAATTCCTAGGGCTCGAAGTTTTCCTTTGGTGGCTCGTACTAGGCCTTTGATTGTTGTGGATGTTATGTTAAACTCGATCTCTGCCGTACGGGTTCCTCCTGATCTGTGTTCTGCAGAGTCTGTGATAATCTTTATGGATTTTAGGCTCCACCAGATCACTTCTGCGTGAAGTCCTATTGACTTGAGTTCTGGTTGGCGGAGAAGGATTACTCCTAACTTTGGTGCCCTGCTTTTGAGCTTCTCCTTTGAATCTCTGTTCCATAAGGTCTGCTGCTCTGCTTGCAGTGATTTCCCGCAAGTCTTCTTGTTTGTTGTGTTTTTGTTTTTTGGTTGTACTCATAATCTTTGGTTCGACCGGTAGCTCGTGTCCGAGGACAAAAACGTCGCAGTCCATTTGTTATGGCTGGGAAAGGGTGGTCGACCATGCCAGAGCCCGCATACCATGGTAAGGCCACAGTTACTTCGCGAGGCGGCCTGTTATCGTGAAGGCGCCGTTCCAATACAGTCGGTATACCCCCTGACTGCAAACCATCCAATGGGCACGGTACGCATGACACCCTGGATTAGGGGGGGGTAACTTTTAGTTCGCCACAAGACCAAGACTGTAGGCTCCGCAAAGCTGTAGGGTTATGCCCTACAGGGAGGAACTGCTCCCGCCGGCAGCATTGCGTCATTGCAGCTTAAGCCCCTACATCGCTTCAAAATTGTCACTCGTCGTAGGGGTTTTAAGCAGGTAAGTCAAAATTTACTTGCAATTCTTAATTAATTTTTACTTGCAATTCAAACAGCAAAAAAATTGTTAGCTTTTTAAAAATCGAAGGTTCATTAATCTTTCATGGCAAAATGTATGCTTTAGAATTTATAGTTTTACTTTTAAAAATAAGTATAATAAGTATATTTACTTAAAATTGACCGACCTTTGTAACTCGCTATTTCGTTGACCTCTTCAAAGTGGTGAAAACCCTACTGCCAGGTAGGGTTTTATCCCGGGGTGATCTGATTCGATGAATCTGTCAAGTTAGACGGGGATGTTGGTGATGCGGTGCAGCGAATGTGAAGTCGGAAGTGACGGTGCCGAAAACAGACAGACGATGATGATGCCACCAATAATTTTGTCGGGTCTGCGCGGTAAGTTGCAGGCGCACCGCTCAATGTAGAACCAGCTGGAGTGCACAGCAAAGTGAGTGCTCGAAAATATGTAGCGCTGGAGTGCACAGCAAAGTGGGTGCTCGACGGCACACTGGGTTGCTTGCAAATATGCAGCGCTGGAGTGCACAGCAAAGTGGGTGCTCCAAAATATGTAGCGCTGGAGTGCACAGCAAAGTGGGTGCTCGACGGCACACTGGGTTGCTTGCAAGTATGCAGCGCTGGAGTGCACAGCCAAGTGGGTGCTTCAAAGTGCACAGCAAAGTGAGTGCTTCAAAGTGCACAGCAAAGTGGGTGCTTCAAAGTGCACACTGGGTTGCTTGCAAATATGCAGCGCTGGAGTGCACAGCCAAGTGGGTGCTTCAAAGTGCACAGCAAAGTGAGTGCTCGACGGCACACTGGGTTGCTTGCAAATATGCAGCGCTGGGGTTAAAAAAAAATTAGACGAGCGTAGAGCAATTTATGCCTAGTTGGATGCTTACCTTAAAATAACGCAATTTATGCAAGCGTTCTAGTACAGAACGTGGTGCTGCCTTGCAGTAGCGCAAGTTTTGCGGGCGCTCCCGTGCAAAGTTTTGATGTTCTGGACTGTTTGCTGGAACTGACGTTTAAACTTAGCGTGGATAGTGTCCAGACCAATATTGCATCCAGTTCTTTGTCTTTTCTTTAAATTTTTGTTTTTCACTTTAAATTTTACTTTATCTTTTTAGGCTTTCTTTATTTTAGCACACGTCTCTTCGCTATCCAACGTTCAGAATTTAAGCCAAAATGGTGGTTCAGCTTCTTTCTTTCTTTTGTCAGAGGTACAGTGTGGCCACCTCATGCACTTTTTTGGGTTATGAAAGGCGGGTTCACACGAGTTCTTGCACTTACTACATGTAATGCCCAAATCATTGGCCACTTTAAGGGTGTTTTGTGACCTGTCCGCCAGATGTCTTTAGCTTCGCTATTAACATAATGTGGCTTGGATATGTGTTGTCGTGTCGTGATTGGCTGAGACCAATAGTCGACTACGTTGCCGTTTGATTGCAATTTAACAAGAGTTATCGATATTGTGTCTTTTAGAAAAAGGTCACTAGCCTTGTTCGCATGCATCAAATCGTTTATCAGATCGTTTGATAATAAAATTTTGATTTTGCCAATTGTTGGACCAACAGTTTGACCAATGTGATCACTTTTGGTGTCAAACGATGTGACGACAACATGAAAGGCTAACGCGGGCTATTAACAAAAAATGATGTATGGTCGGCAAAGAGGTACTTTTTCCCGTGAACAAACAAAAAAAAATCCGTTAAAAATAGTTTGCCGGAAGATATAAGAAATGAAGTATCAATTAGTTCATATAAAAATAAATTGAATAAATACATCCAATTAACAATTAATAGATTTTGTACATATATATGATATGAAAAATGATCTCATAATGATAAGACTGAAATATATTATATATTTTCAGAATAGTAGCTAAGCCAGATGTGTAAGCTCCTTCGTAGCCTCAGGGCAATGGAGCAAAATAGTGTAAATTTGTATAAAAAATAGCTTTTTAAAATAAAAACATTAAAATAAAAAAAAAAGAATAGGTAATAGAATAGCCTTTCTTTTAACACCCATTTTGCTTAGTTTTGTTTATATATAGCAATGATATAGCAAGTTTTTTTTATCCCATTTTTCAACTTTGGACCCTTATAACTTCTAAGCCAGATGAGAGCAACCATTAATTTTTTCAGATTTGGAATTAGAAGGCCTTAATTTTAGCTAAAGGTAAAATATTCCAAGCTACTTACCCTACCTTATTATTTGTCTCATTATTCCAAATCAAGAAAAAAAATACACAGAAAAGCGATGAAAATATAATTGTACTAGTACGGAAAATGTGGTACCTCATACGTGAAGATTAAAACGTGTCCAAAATGGTATGAAAGTACGAACTTGTGCAACCCTGATATCATCACAATTTCATGCCATTGTGAATAACTACATTTTGGAAATATATTAGTATTAGAAAAAAATTTGTTTTATGAAGAAATTATGCTTGGGTAAGTTTGTAAAATACAAATTTCATTGAATCTTTGGTAATCCTAGTCTTTGGATTAGCAAACAAGAGCTCATCAAAAAATGTACTACCCGACAGATAGCATGAACTCTGAAGCTCAGTCAGGAAGCGCATCCCACGTAAAAATCACTTTGAACACAGAAGGCTTCGATGCAATAAAAATTAAATCTGAACCCGAGTCTCTTTGCACAGCTGATTCAGAACATACTGGACAAGTGATAGAGCCACTTTTTATGATTGATAAAAACGAGTATGAATTTCAGCCAAGTGATTTTAATTGGACAGAATATAAAGTAAATAGCACCGGTGAAGAGAATGAAGATTATGATAAATATGACGATGATGATTACGACAATGCTAAATATGATGATGAAGACGGCAATGCTAAATATGGTGATGATGATACTTCTGAAGACGATGATTTAAGAGACAACGAGGAAAAAGACAAAGACAGCAAACCGGATGTTTCGTGCAAAATTAAAAGAAATTCAAGCCGTAGAAATAAATATACTATTGATAAAAAAAAAGAATATTATTTCGATTCATACATGTCAATAGTTTGTCCTTATTGTAACATAGCACTTGAATCATCCACAGCATTTAAAGCACACTTGGACGAAGTCCACACTCAAGGAACCAGGGAGACAGATAATTTCTCCTACACGATTGATGGTAAAGCCAAATGTATTGAATGTAAAGCTGTTGTAGGAACTAGACTCAGTACATTAAAATCGCATATTTGGTTGCATTTGCCATTCAAAAATGTTTATAATTGCAAACTTTGTCCTTTTACAAACGTGGAATATTATAAAATGGTTCGCCACATAGAAAGACGACATTTTGATGTTGTGGGTGAAGCGATATCAGCAATAAAAGGAAAATGTTCCAAAGCTTGCGCCTATTGCGGTAAATATGTGGGAATTGGGGAAATGGTTTCAAAGCATATCAGAAAAGAACACGGTGAAATATATGAACAAAAGCTATGCTATATATGTCCTTCTTGCGGCGAGGAGTTTGAAGAAGAAAAATATCACAAAGAACATTTACAGAGTATACATCAATTTGATACCTGCGGAGGTTTGTCTTCTGAACTTATTGAAGGGCAGGAAACAGACGACAGAAAGAAGTATCGCTGTTTAAAATGCAACGTGCAAATATCTTGTAGATTCTTTTGTAATCTCGCTTATCATGCCTTAACACATCTTCCCCATAAATGCTTTAAATGTCGCTTTTGCGATTACACACAGAACAAAAAATGGAAAGTCATAAAGCACACTTGCGAGGGTCTACTACTAGAAATTAAGACAAATCCAAATTTTACTGCCAAAACAAAACATTCCAAACCTTCAGAACGAAAAAAGTTCAAATCCCCTAAACATAATTTTGATGCAAAGAATAAACTGTTTGTTTGTCCCAAGTGTGGGGAGAATTTTAAAAAGCAATCGTTGTGGGAAGAACATCTTATTAATGCACATAATTTTGGTGAAATTGAATCTTTAAATTTTGAAACAACAACATTGGAAGATGGCGAAAGCGTTACCAGATGTACGATTTGCGAAAAAACATTTTTTAACTCCAAATTTTACAACTTTAAAATTCATGCGTTCACGCATATGCCGTATAAGATTTATAAATGCAAAATTTGTGAAGAGCCTTTTAATTCATCGGTTGCATGTTCTTGTCAGGAGCGAAAGGAGGGTAAGTATTAATTTTTAACAATAGGACATTATGACCAAGACCATTTATGGATTGGGTTTTGCTTGTCGTTTGTTTTTAGACAACCAAAGGTCAGGGGATGTCCTCTTTAAATGTGTAAGCATTGTGTTGATTCGAAAGATAGGTGATAGTTGGAGAGTAGAAAGATTGAGTAAAGTCGGTAAAGATTTGTTTTACATTTGAACAGCTCGAAACTGCCGGGAAACACGCTCGAGATAATTCCACAAGCTGGAGGAGTCAGACCATGTATCTCCCTTAAACGCTTCCCATGGTAGTACCTAAACAGAAGATTTTCATCCCCTATCAAATATATCGCACGACGTTGAATTCGATCCAGAATTTTGAAATAACATCTTGAAGACCCTGCCCAAATGTGCGAATTCTACTCCATTTTGGTCGCTCTTTTGACACGATCGATTTATTCATAATGAGGGAAGCTAAAGGGCAATCATCTGCTTGTGGGTTAACAGACAGCACTGGATCTTGCTTGCATTGAACTCTAATCTAATGGCGATTCAGGGAAATAACGCACAAAATAAAAACAAATTAAATAACGTCCAAACCGAAAAGAAAGTAAGACCCAACATCTTTATGGGAAAAAATAAATAATGTCTAAAATAATATATGAAAAACAAAGCCAAAAACTATGAAATATCGCTCAAAATAGAAAATAGAATAAAGCCCAAAACTTCTGGTCTTATTTCATTATGAAATAACGCCCAAGTTTGTATAAAAAATGTTTGGACTTAATTTAATTTTTCTATTTCATAATGAAATAAATCCCAATATAGAAAAAGAAACAAAACCCAATTAAAATTAAATAAAACCCAAAATTTGGGCATTATTTCATTATGAAATAACACCCGAATTTGAAAGGAAAACTGTTGGGCTTTATTTAATTTTTTATTTTGGGCTTTATTTCCCTGAACCTCTATTAGCAAGACCCCACTCTGGGATTTTTTTGTGGATCATTACGGAGTGTGTCATTCATATTTTGACTCTTCCTCTTAATCTCCACAGAGCTTAGGCGTTTTTTGAAAGAATATGAATGACAAATGCTGACAAATGCTGACAAACACGTGATCCATCGAGCAAAGTTGCCACCGACACCATATGCAATTAGTTTTGACACGAGCGTTCTATGCCACACTCAGTCAAACGCATTCGAAATATCCAGATCAACCAACCACGTTCTCACCGAAAAAGTGAAAGCATTTGTTCCATTTCTGGGTTAGAAATGCCATAATTCACAAGTAGAGCGGGCCCTACGGAAACCTTCTTGACGATTTCTGAGCAGTTGGTTGTGCTCCAGATAGTTCATAAAATCGAAGTATATTTCGCTCTCTATAACTTTGGAAAGCGTAGAGCATATCGCAATGGGTCGGCAGTTTGCAGGGCTCGTGGCACCGAATATTCTGATTGTTTATACAAAAGTGCTTTGTAGGGTTTCTTGGACCAGAGTACATTTCAGTTCGCAACCAGCAAAGATGAAAAGATAAAACTACTGTAGAGACCTAAAAGTGACAATAACTTTGGAAATTTTTATCGAATAGTATAGCAAAACCCATAAAGTTTTTTATTTTTTACAAGCCAAATACTACACCATTTCCAATTGTAATTCTAAAAAACATCAATTGAAATTCAGAAATCCAAAAAAATAAATAAATTTATGTTAAACAATTAAATTTACCTTATAATTTCTAAGATGAATTAATTAGTCAATGTTCAATAGGTTACTTATAATCCTAACTATAGTTAGGTAAATAAGTAGATTTTAATTATTACTTACTTCTAGACACACAACTTTATTCTTAGAGATAAATGGGGACGCTCAAATTATATAGAGAATTTTAAAACAAAACTCAGTTTTATTAAGTCTGGTATCAAAAATAGATTTTTAGCCATAACTTTTGATTGGAAAGAGATATTGGGGTAATTTTTTCACATAAATTATTTTTGAGACTTGACTTTTTTGTAAAAAATATAAAAACAACATTTTGGAAAAAATAAATTTCGCGAAAATAATCAAAGGGGGTACCCTTGTTGTTTCGATGACAAAAACAGTAAAATATTTTTTGCGCTGAGCTGGAAGAATTTTTGCAAATAAATGCCATGTCTGATGAAAGGTAGCTATTTGTGCAATTTTTAATTGATTTCATTTTTACAACAACAACAACTTTTGAGTCATTTTTTGAGTAAAAAGTCAATATTTTGGATTTTTTTTGACATAATTATAAAAAATATATACATTGACTTAACGGTACCTATTTTTGTGAAGTGATTTTATTGAACTTTTGAACAAAAAAAATTGAATGAAATATATTAATGGACAGCGGAGATATTTGCATCGAAAGACCAAACTTTGATTTTCATGTCGTTTTTTTCTCATTCTTAGGCAACTATTGACTAAAATTTAATGGTTTATGGTAATGGTTATTGTAGTGGTAATGGTTATGGTAATAGTAGATTTTAATTTTTATGTATTAATGGACATTCTTCGAAGTTACTTCTATTGATCTTTTCTTAATTTCAAATGGAATATCTGGATTTCAATGGAATTCTGAATTTGAATTGATTTGGTAATAATTTCAATTAATCTTTTTGATTCTATGCTGAATTTTAATTGATCTTTTATGAATTTCTATTGAGAATAGTTTATGTATTTTGAAGTCGCATGCCCCAGTAGTCACGCAAAAATATATAAAAGTAGTTAACCTAACCTGAAACACGGCTTTATAAATTCAATACTTCCTAGAAATAATAATAAACATGTGGTGTACTATTTCAACTTATTTTAATAGTTAAGGCGATCATATTATGCTTTCGATACTGTTTTCAAATGTGTCCCAGTAGTCACGGTGAACAGGCTGATTTTATTTAAATGCCGTTGAGCACAAAATTAAATAGTTAATGCTTCTTTATATCTAACTTGAGTGAAAAATAGCTGTAAAAATCCACACTTTCAGATACACAGCTATCTTAAATCCCAAGGAGAAAAATGTATTAATCATGTCCTTTGACTGAAGAGACAGCAAACCGGAATTTAATGTTGAACCTAAAGATACAGTTGGGCCAAGTATAAACGCAAAAGCCAATTCAGGTACTGCAAGTTACGTCTTATATAAAGAAGATTTTTAAATGAACGAATTCTTTTTGTTAATAGCATAAAATGCCTTGGCGTTATTATTGATAATAAGCTATCGTTTGACACACAGATAGATAGCCTGAGTGGCAGAATTAATTTTACATTAAGAAAACTTTTTAGCACTAACTTGTTTCTACCCCTCCACATCAAGTATAAAATAGCTCACATGCTTATGATGTCCAACTTAACTTACGGTCTTTCTTTATTTATTCTTGATTTATTCTGGTACTGTCTCTTACAAGATTAAAAAAATTGAAGTGATTTTCAACAAAATAGTTCGCTTTGTTTATGGTGTTCATTGGCGGGAACATATATCCCCATATGTTTTGAAGTTCGTAAAATGTTCTTGGAATAATTTTATAAAAATTGGCTTGTTACTTTGCTTTTACAAAATTGTCAAAACTAACATCCCGTTATACTTAGCGCAAAAATTTATTTTCTCACGTTCATCTAGAAACACACAAATTGTTATTCCACGAATCTCATCGTCCTTATTTGAACATTCATTTATTATTAGGCCGCGTTCATAGTGGACGCTTTGGCTGAAGCTGATGCATAAAGCTGCTTTGTCAAGCTTTTTTTGATCATAGTGAACGCTTATTCAACGCTGCATAAAGTAGCTTATTTAGCTTATTGGTGTTCATAGTACGCGCTTTATGCTTGTGGCTGAGATGCTTTGTTTTCATTTGTCTCTTTGGAAAATAATGCCCTCAATTGCGTTTTGCAAAGTAAATGAAAGATTTTTTGTTTAATGAGTATCTAGATTCGCGATGATCACCAATGAAAGATCAAACCAATAACAAACAAAAGTTAAAAAGAACTTGAAAACACAAAGCATAACAACGGTGGAAAGTTCAGCACAAAAAATACATAAGAAGTAAGCAAGAAAAACGAAAACTATGTAAACAAACGAGATAGAATACACAAGTGCATACAACTGAAAAGCTCCACAAAACGAAACAACAACGCAACAACAACACAACAACAGTTAAAACTTCAGCACAAAAAAATCCAACAAATAAAACAAAATCAACGAAAATATTGTTAACAGGCAAAATAAATAAACAAGTGCCGAATAGCATTTTAAAAATGCTCTACAACAAAACATAAAAAACAAAATCATTTTTCTGTGTGAGCAAGCGAGATGGATATATAAGCGCTGAAAAGCATTTAAAAAAAGCTTTATGATAGCTTTATGCTGGCACTATGAACACTTTGAGCTTTTTCCATATGATTATACACAAAGCGTTTTTCAGCTAAACCTCTCGGCTAATCTAAAAGCGCTTACTATGAACGCAGCCTTAGAATAGCCCGTTGTTGGAATAAGTTACCACTAGGCTTTCGCACTTTTCGGCTACACCTGCTACGTTTAGAGGCAAGCTTTTGGAATACTCTCTTGGCAATGCTCTGTAAATGTTTAATAGGGACACTTTGCTTGCTTTATTAAAATATCATGTAGCTTAAAAATAATATATTTTTTTCTTTTTTAATTTGTCGCTGATGCAATGGTCATACCTTCTCAACTAATAAAGATATTTTCTTCCTCCACTTAAAATATGGTTGATACAACTAATTTTTAATATTTAACTAATTAAAGTAATTGGGAGTAAATATCTTACCTTAACTTTTTTCTGAGAATAAATTTTCATTGATAGGGAAGCCGCTCTGGATTTGTGCATTTCAATTAAAATTAATAAATAGTTTATAAGTAATTGTAAGACACAATATTGTTTTAGCTTAAGAAACTCAAACTAATACGTCTTGTAATAGAGTAATTGGATAAAGAAGGCTTAGTTATTACACATGGATTAATAATAAATAATAAATAAATATATATATATATATATATATATATATATATATATATATATATTAGGGCGGGTCAAATTCTGGCTCAGCGAAATTCGTAAAATACATGTAATTTCAAGACTTTTTCTCCACTACAGCATATACAAATTCTGAAAAAAATCTGTGCGGACTTTCGTAAATAGATTCATATACATACATTCATACATTCATATTTTACGAAAGTCCGCACATTCTATTTACGAAAGTCCGCACAGCTTTTTTTCAGAATTTGTATATGCTGTAGTGGAGAAAAAGTCTTGAAATTACATGTATTTTACGAATTTCGCTGAGCCAGACCTCCAAAAAATTCGTCCATACAAATTGACCCGCCCTAATATATATATTATTTATTTATTTATTATTAATCTAATTATTATTTATTTATTTATTTATTATTAATCCATGTGTAATAACTAAGCCTTCTTTGGCCAATTACTCTATTATATCAACTTATATAAAGAAAGTTGACGAATTTATTTATTTATTTATCTCCCACTAATTTCTCTTAACCTGCGAGGTAAAGCATTCCAAATTTTAATGGCTCAACAGGAGTTATGTCATGATGATTACTTAAATAAACTTAGCCTAGCATAAGCTACACTTTGTCGATAATTCTTGAACGTATCTGTCTTCGTTCATCGAAAAGGGAAAGTTTTCAAACAGTGCACGAATTTGGAATTTTTATACGAAATTTTCGTCAATGAAATTTATGACCGAATCAGCATATTTCGACAAATCGTGCATGATTAAGTCAATATGTCTTTTAGACTTGGACTACTGGGAATCTTCGAAAACTACTATTAGTATTCAATATAATAATGGTATTCAATGAACGACGTAAATTCCGTAACTGTATTAAAAAGATATTACCATCACAAAATTATTTGAAGCATTACAGAACTTTTAGATCCATTAATGGTAAGTGCCGAGAACCACTGAATCGATTTAGACAATAAAGGTACCAAACTATTTTTATTTTAACTGAATTGTGGTAGGCTGTGTAAGATTTGCCACGCCTCACAATGCATCGAATGGGTACGAAAATTAAAAAACAAATTTTGTTCTTCGTTTAAAAAAAGTATTCTATATGAAACCATATTATTAAGTGTCAGCGTGTGCGTGAGTGCAGTTTCTCTTGCTCTCGTCTGCACTAAATTGAGTTTGAGTTGGCAGTCTACGCTTGACCTCGCAACGTTTAAAACCGATCGTATAAAATAGTTGTGTAACTCAGTATTGTTTTCAAGATAATTTTCTAATTTTATTTAAAACTTGAATTTATTAAAAAAATCAATAAATAATTAAAATAACATCCTAATTGACATAAGTGATTTAAAACTTAAAAGTTTTTTAATATATCTTTAATAATATATAAATACGATCCCTTTATACTTCACCCTTTTATTTTAAGAAAACCAATAATTTAAAATTGAGATAATAGATCTGTGTCCATACTCGATTTAAGTAACTTGAAGTTGCTTGAAAACGTTTCTTTACACATTTTTCAAGCCCGAGAGAGAAGAATAACAAGCAAAATGTCACTCTCTATTCTTTAACAATTACTCAAACTTTACTTGAATGTTTCGAAAAAACTAACATATTTTTTTCTTAAAACAGTAAAGAGGATTATTTTAAATTGTGTTTTGCTTATGTAACTAATTTTTTTAGCATATATTTTTTTGTAAAAAAAATTTTCTTTACAATTTTCTTTACAAAACATAAAAATTAAACAATTTGGGCGGTTTAATAAGCTTTAATAAAAAAATAATTGTTTGATTTTTATGAAACTTTCTTGTAATTTTATTTGAAGTATTTACTTATGATTTCCAAAATATTATTTTCGTTTTTTCAAAAAAAAAAAAAAATAATAATAGTTATGCAGATTGAAAAAAATGACTTTTTTGCGAAAAATGGTCAATTTTGTATTGAAAAATATTCAAACTTTAGCAAAATTTGAAAGAGAATTACAAGAAAAAAGATTCTTTGATTTTGATGAAACTATTTTGTAATTTTATTTAATGTATTAGTTTTTAAGTTCCAAAATATTATTTGCGAATTTTCATAAACAAGAAAGTTATGCAGGTTTAATAAAGTGATTTTTTGCGAAAAATGATAATTTTGTATGGAAAAATATTAAAAATTCAGCAAATTATTACAGGTGAAATTAGTTGGGAGGTAAATTTATTTATTTATTTATTGGCCAAGCAAGGCAATTTACTTATTCTAACAGGTTTGTTTATTTTATTTTTTTTTTCTCCTCTCCCTTTCTTTTGGTGTTCGAAGATATGCAAATGTGGGCAAATAATTCGCCCAACTGATCGACATGTATTCAAGAACACGTCAAAAAGAAAAGGAGAGAAGAAAAGAAAAAATAAAAGGAACTTAAATACTAACATATTTTATACATAGTAGCATAGCTAAGAATTATATTTGATAATAGGAGAGATCTGAGAAGGGAATAGGGAATTTGAAAGGACACGCTTAACTATCCGGCTATTTATTATCTTAGCATTTAATTCTTAACAACTAAAAGGACAATAAAGGAAGAGCGCAGGATTATTGGGCTTTTAGTAGAGGAAAAAGATTTGAAGAAGGCATGCTTAATTATAGATTAAGATTTCAAATATTTAGTATTTATATATTTACTAACTCAAACAGGGTTATCTTAAATAAACTTGAATTTAGCCTAGATTAAGGTGTTGTTAGCTTAAGGGTCTTGGAAAGAGTTTTCTTAAAAGTTAATTCAGACATAGAGGGTGATATTTAGTATTTTAGGGTACTCGCTGATATTTAGTATTTATTTTTTACTGACCCAAGGAAAATTATTTCAATAAAGTTGAATTTAGCTTAGATTAAGGTGTTGGGAGCCTAGTTGCTTGAAGGAAGGTATTATGACGGAAATAGGGACTTGGAAAGATTTTTCTTAAAAGTTAATTTAGACATAGAGGGTGAGTAGTACTCGCTGATATTATTGAATTCTCTACAGCACCTATTTATCGGCTCATTTCTTGCGTAGACAGTGTAATTTTTATATTAATTTAATAGTCGTGTGTGCCGTGTACTTCTAATCGGGTCACTAAATCGTATCTTGTTTGATATATACTCACTGTTAACAACATCGTTAATTATATCGAAGGTAAAACATGAACTAAGTAAAGTCCTTCTTGTTGAAAGTGGCATTAAATTTAGAAGGCTAAGCCTGTAATCGGCAATATATTGTACTCACGGGGATTATACGTGTTTCTAAGCGCAAAAAGCAGAAATTGCTTTTGAATAGATTCAAGTCTGTCACTATGTGATTCAAAATAAGGATTCCAAATGCACAGTATAATACCTTCGTGACCCAAACATTTTTTAACTCTTTTGCACGTCGTTCTATAAAACCAAGTAGTTTGCTGGCCCTAGATACAATTTTGTCATAATGTAAGTTGAAACGCAAATTGTTGTCCAAGACTACACCAAGATCAACAATATGGTTGACTCTTTCAAGTTCAATGCTACTGAGGAAGTAACTTTTTTATTTGTTACTAAATTTTTACGGGAGAAGGTTATTACTCAGGATTTCTTAACATTAAGATAAAGTTTATTTTGATTGCACCAGTGCTCAAGAGATGACAGTTCCGACTGTAAGTAAATTACATCTGTTTCCGATTTGATACATACATCCGTCTGCATACATTAGATGTGGGATATCGCAAAGAACATCAGAGAAGTCTGAGATAAAAGTATTATTTTATTTAGAGATATATATTAAAGAGAAGTAGACCAAGGTGACTGGAATTTATAGGAACTTAAAGTATTTACGGTGAAAAGTATAAGAGACAAAGCAGATTTTGAGAATTTAAATGAAGGTTTTAAAGTTGGTATGTAAATGGGGTTTTGATGGAAGTTCCGGCCATAGCCAATATAAACAAATATTCACAGAAGAAACAAACACTGATGAATATACATATGGTGCTCATAGATAGGGTCCCACTAATGCTCGTAAATATGAAAATGGGTACCAAAGTTTGGGTAAATCTAAGGCCATCATCCACCATGTATTGCAGACCAATCAAATTTATATTCCAAAAAAGAAAATGCACACCTAGTTCGTAGAATAGAAAATGATATGAATAATAAAATCAGCCAACTCCAAATTACCAATATTACTTCAGAAAGCGGTCGTGGGTATAATGTTCAATTTGAAATGTTATTTACAATGGTAGATGGTAACATTTGCAACATTCTATCTAACACAAATTCTTCATAAATTTTTTTTTTTTTTAGACAACCAACGCTCAGGGGATGCCCCCTATAAATGCGTAAGCATTGTGTTGATTCGAAAGATGGGTGATAGTTAGTTGGAGAGTGGATAGATGGAGTAGTGTCGGTGAATATTTGTTTTAAACTTGCACAGCTCAAAACTGCCGGGAAACACGCTCGCAGGGAGACTATTCCATTGGGCATCGACGCAATGGTAAAGGGGTGGGCTTAGACAGCTGCCCGAGTGGACCTGGCAAACACACGAGCTAATGGCGTCAGGTCATGTATCTCCCTTGAACACTTCCCATGGTAATACCTATACAGAAGGCTTAGGCAACCAACATTGCGGCGATGCCCAAGAGAGTTGAGAGAGGATGAAATTCTTTCATCCCCTATCAAATATATCGCACGACGTTGAATTCGATCCAGAAGCTCCACATAAGATTTTGAAGTCCCTGCCCAAATGTGCGAATTATACTCCATTTTCGGTCTAATATATGAGGTGTAAATCATGCGAAGATCAGCTGAGGTGAAATATTTTTTGCACCGTTTTAAAAAACCTAGGCACTTGCCCGCTTCTTTCGACACATCGAAAATATGATCATTCCAACGAAGATCACACTTGATCGATATGCCCAGAACGTCAAGAGCGGCTGATTCCACAAGATCCACACCATTCATATTGAGGGGTGCTAAGGGGCAATCCATCCGCTTGTGGGTTAACATACAGCCCTGGGTCTTGCTTGCATTGAACTCTACTCTATTAGCAAGACCCCACTCGGAGATTTTTTGTAGATCATTTAGGAGTGTGTCATTCATATTTTGCCTTTTTCTCTCAATCTCCATAGAGCTTGGGCGTTTTTTAAATGAATATGAATGACAAATGCTGCTGTCGTCCGCAAACGAATGTATTGGGTTATGCGTTGGCGATAGAACTGAACCCTGCGGTACTCCTGCGTTAATGGCGTACTCCTCGGATGAAATACCGTCAACTACGACTCGAATCCTTCTGTCCTTGAGGAAACACGTGATCCATCGAGCAAAGTTACCACCAAAACCATATGCAACAAGTTTTGCCACGAGCGCTTTATGCCACACTCGGTGGAACGTTTTAGAAATATCAAGAGCAACAACCCTGCTCTCGCCGAAAAAGTGAACGCATTTTTTCCATTCTTCGGTAAAGAACGCCATAAGGTCACCAGTAGAGCGAGCCCTACGGAAACCATATTGACGGTCACTGAGCAGTTGGTTGCGCTCCAGATAGTTCACAACGTTGAAGTTTATTACGCTCTCCATAACTTTATAAAGCGTAGAGCATATCGCAATGGGTCGGTAGTTTGCAGGGTTCGTAGCATCACCCTTTTTAGGTACCGGCTGGACATTTGCCCCCTTCCAACAAGATGGAAATACTCCTGTTCTGTAGGAAATGTTGAAAAGGTTGCGCAAAGGCCGAGCCAGCGAAGAAGCACACATTTTAAGCACAATTGGTGGTATGCCATCAGGACCAGAGGCTTTGTTTACGTTGAGATTTGTAAGGACCCTTTTAACTGCTCTCGTTCGAAAGTATATCTCCTGCATTGCAGAAGATCCACCCCCAGCAAAGGGCAGTGGCTGATTGCTATACGAGAGAGTGGAATTTTGTGCAAACAATCCAGCCAATAGGTTCGCTTTATCAGCCGAGTCAGTGAAGATTTGGTCATCTTTTAAAAGAGCTGGAATCGATGACGATGTCTGGTTCTTAACTCTTTTAACAAATGACCAAAAATTTTTGCTCCCAGAAATGTTTCATTTGAGGAGCAACTCCTAAACAAATGAATAATGAAAATGTTTTAAATTTACAACAGAAAATTTCAGATTCGGTTTGTCTCCCCTTCACTGTTGGATTCGATTTTTCGAATGCCTTCTGTAGACCAGCTACCGACTTCCAATTAAGACTTGGCAAGTACGAGGTAAAGAAAACGAAGAGTTGGTAGCGCAAAAAAAAAAGAATTCAAGCTGAGTTTAAGAGCAAAATGGGTCTCTTTGTCGACAAACCAAAGCCAGGATCTACTAACGACGGAAACACAGCTAGGCGCTTTTTCTATAACGCTGAATTAAGCTCACAGATAAATGGCATAAACAAATATTTGATTGAAAAATTTTCTATTATTTAGAGAGTTTTGGAAAGTGGCTTCTCCATAGATCTGAATAACTTCAAATAGTTATTAGAAGAAACTAGGGAGTTGTAAATAAAGTTATATGGCTGGTATTATATGGCGGCCAGTGTTCATAAAGTTCTTATGCACGGATGTGAAGTCATTTAAGCGTTTTCCTTACCAATCGGAACATTGTCCGAAGAGGCATTGGAAGCAAGGCACAAGGAATTTAAAAAAAAATCGACTTAACCATACCCGTGTGACGAGCAAAACCCGAAGCGAGTTTTGCAGCGACACAAAAAGATGCAACGAAGCGGACAAAATTTATATTTATATATTGTCTTTGTTTATTACTGAAATGAATTTAATTTTATTTGTAACATGCAATAACAATAGAGTTCAGCTACTACAGCTTTTTCGCACTTTCTCCGCATTAGATCATCTTAAGAACCAGCCCAAATAACATTAAAACATCTCAATAAGGCCATTCACAGGTCGAATACGCTGGTCCGCCATTTGTATGATCTGCTATTTGTACGCCAATTTACGAATGCGCATTTTGCTCTGTTGTTGTTTTGCATACAAACGCAAATACGCAGGCACGCGTAAATAAAAGCAGCCCTTGGACGTGTTTTTTTACCTCGTATTTTTATGCTCTGTCTACAGCCGCATAATCACATACATCACAGGGTTGCACAATTTTTAATACGACAGTCACATGGCGAGGTGCTCACAGTTTGAACAATAACAAATGCTATAAATACGATTTGTTAAAAGTACGCTCAAACCGTGAATAGCCCTAATGATATCGATAAGAGTGGTCCAAAACAATCCAAAGTGAGAAAAATTTACCCACCATAATATGGGTTGGGCTCAGGGACAACACAAGACATAACAACTAACCATGCGTTTACATAGATCTAATCATACATTAGTTTTCAATCTACTTTTGAGTTGACCTTTCGATAAGTTAACATCAAAAAAGCTACAGTTGTTAACAAAGGTACTCATGCGATGTAAAGGAGCAGTAGCCATATAATTTGTTCTACTAAAAGGTAAGTAAATTAAATTGTTAGCATTTCTACTGCTTCTACGGTTAGTGTTAAAATTTATAAGAGTTAGGAGTTCTGGTGAATCGAATACACCAGTTATGAGTTGGTGTAAATAGACGATATCTGCAGACTTCCTTCTCTCGTTCAAAGATTGCATTTTTAATAGTTTTAAACGATCCTCATAAGGAGGAAGGTTTAAAGTGTCCGTTGCACTTAAGCCCCTTAGAGCAAACCGAACAAAACGTTTTTGGATTCTCTCTATACGTTCAACATGTACATTGTAACTTGGGGACCAAATTTGACATGCATACTCTAAGTGTGGTCGCACAATTGCATAATACAGCGTTGTAGTTGTGATCATACTATTAAATTCTTTGGCCCAGCGTTTCATAAACGCGAGCATAGAAGATGCTTTTTTACAAATGTAATCAATATGAACGTTAAACGATAGCTTAGAATCCATGCATATACCAAGATCTTTGACAGCATCTACACGACTTAAAGCAGTATCTTTTATCTTATAATCAAAAATTAAATTATTCCTTTTTCGAGAAAAGGTCATAGTTTGGCATTTATCTGGATTTAGAAACATATTATTTTTAGAACACCAAATTTCAAAGGATTTCAAATCAGACTGGAGCAGATCTGAATTGTCTTTAGTATTTATTGTTCTGTATATTTTCATGTCATCTGCATAGATAAGTAGATGAGAGTGTTTGATGATGTATTAATGGCTAAAATAAACAGAAGTATACCAAGTGGACCTTGAGGAAAACCTGATTCAGCAATAAATTCAGCTGACAATACGCCTCGAAATCGTATTTGATAAGATCGCTCTGTCAGATACGATTGAATCCAGTTTACAAAAAATTGTGGAAAACCCATTAACTTTAGTTTAAATAGAATTAAGTTGTGTGGCAGTTTATCAAATGCTTTACTAAAATCAGTGTAAATACAGTCGACCTGGTTACCTGAATAAAATGAATTTAAGCAAAACGTTGTAAAATCGAGGAGATTAGACACAGTGGATCTGCCAGTAACAAATCCATGCTGACGAGTTGTCATGACCTTCCCACAGCGAATTTTCACACGATCATACACGAGTCGCTCAAAAAGTATTTGGAATCGACGAGAATTTCGCGATAGTCCTGTAGTTGTTTATATCGTTCTTGCAACCTTTTTTATAAATAGGACTTATAAAAGATTTTTTCCAAAAAAGTGCAAAATACTTTCGCTAATTGATTTATTAAATAACATGGACAGCGGTTGACTTAGAACGGAACCACATCATGTTAACACTGCGGCAGGAATTCCGTCAGGTCCAGCAATAAAATCCTCATCGATCAATCCAATATACTTTAAAATATCCTCTGAAGTAAAGGATATACATAGAATCCAACGAAACCCTGGGTGTAGAGTTCATATATTCAAAGTACTCTTCATCAGGATTGAAAGAGTCTGAACAAAAGGACTCTTTAAAGAGATTGGCAAATAGACCACAAATTACGACATGATCGTCAGTAAATCCGTCAGAGGTTTTAAATGATGAAGGGAATCCATCAGATTTTTTTTGGTGTTTATGAAACCCCAGAATTTCTTTGGATCAGACAAAATTCTCAGCTTAATACTGTCTAAATAATTTTGATATAAGGTAGCTGAGCAATTTTCAAAATCCAGAAACAAACGCTTGTAGATTTCTAGGTCGTTCAAGTCTAAGCTACAGACTTATTTTTTCCATGCCCTATTCCTGCTGTTGCGAAGAATCTTTAACTCCTTTGTGTACCAGGGGTAAGCACAATTTTTCGTAAATTTGAGGCTACATGGCACGGACAGAGAAAACACAGCAAAGATTTCCATATAAAAAAAATTAATTGAATCATCAAGAGTGTTATTATTAACATATTCTAAAATAGCATGAAGTTTACTTTGAAGTAAATGATTCAACTTCAAAAAGTCAGCTTTTTAAAAATTGAATTCATAAACTTTATCTATTGAGTTAGACTTTACTATATTATCCCTGTCTGATTTGTACCATATGCTCAATGGGGGATGGTATTCATCAACAGCAGTCAAAGCATGAAGGGCCCTCTCAACAATCACATTCTTACTGTCTGTAGTTAAGACCAGGTCAAGAAGTCTTTCACGACTATTATAAATACAACTCACTTGTTGTAAGTCAGAACATTATCAACAAATATATGCTCTTGGCGAGTCTTCGAATTAGATGCACAAAAATATGTATCATCGTCAGAAGATTCCCATTTCAAGTCAGGCAGATTAAAATCACCTAGCAATAAAATGTCGTCATTAACGTCAATTATGCTTATAACGTATTCTATGCAATCCGCAAGGCTTGCATAAACTTCTACACTGCTCTTAGTAGGAACGTATGCATTAATAAGATATACATAAGAATTGCAATGTACAACCTTATCGCATATAAGTTCGATCTTAGCAGAGCAGGGAATAACAATAATGGAACTTACGAAGGAGTTCCTTACAGCTAATAAGACACCTCCACCGACAGCAGAAGTATTGTCTGCGTGTCTATCTCTTCTATAAACTTCAAAACTGTTATCAAACAATTCTAAGTCAGTAATGCTTCCGTTTAACCAAGTTTCAGTCAGTGCGATAATATCCTCAGAGAAATTCTGAGACATTAAAAATATGTCTCGCGTCTTAGAGCGTAATCCCCTTACATTTTGATAGTAAACGGAAAAACCTATTCCGTTTTTTTGGGATTGACGAGCAGCTTGAGTCGTCCCTCTAGGCTTATACTTAGGCTGAAACTCTGTAACGAGTATATTATCAGTCCACAAATTAGAGTTCAGAACAGTTGCAAACTCTTCAGCTAGAACTGTGAGTATAAAGGAAGCATGGGAAGGTTTATTACCTATTTTTTTTTCATGAACAAAATGCATTTTGACTCAACAAGTTATTATGTTTGATAAAGGTCAATACATTTTCAACAGTTGTGTCGGGCTGAAGACGTGAAATAAATAAATTTTTTTTCCTCGACACTGCCCTTAAGCTTGATAAATTTCTAGGCTCAATAGGAGTCAAAACTGAACTATTAATCAAAGAAGAAATGTTAGAAGGTGACGAGGAAGTAACTGCCCAAGTAACAATTTTAGCCATATATTAATTCTTACAGAGCTTATAGTGCTATCTTATATAGCAGCAAGCTTCAACTATAGCTTTAGTCGCGCTACTAAAGCTCTTGCAGAGAATATATAAGGCTACTTTCTTGAGTTTAAAAGCAGTATTTTTGCTTCATATGGAGAGAGGAAGTAGCTGTCAACTTTTAAAAGAGTTCCTGTCAAACCAAAATAAGAGCTCTTGCAAAGCTTATTTTTCTTCTTCGTTTAAGTATGTATGTGTTAAAAATAAACTCAAAAAATATATAAAATTTGACAAGTGTCATGCAATTAGATTGACACTTAGATTAGGTGATTAGAATGACAAATAAATTAAAGAAATAATAAAGTGATTATTATATCAGACTCATGTTCGTGTATTCGTTGTATGCTGCGAATTTCGGTGCGCTTTTGAATTTATCGGAAACGTGAATGTCGTACTTCGAAAAACTACAACGGGCTTAACAAATAATTAAAATTAAGAAGTGTTAATTATTTAAAAATAGTTGAAAAATTTTTAACATTCTTTAAAATCAACTAAAAATGATTTAAGTACTTTATTCTTAAATATATGTATCATAGAAATCATCAATTTCGTTTTAAATATTATTGTAAACACTAATATTTAGCTTGCTTCAACTCCGAAGATTTTCTATTTTTTATAAGATCGCCATTTTTTTCAAAGAAGCTCTTTATCAGATTTTTTAATCACTTGTTATTCCCAAAAAATTTATTGCATTAATTTACAGTATTTTACATCTATTCGCTTTAAAAATGCAATACAAAAATACACATTAAAGCAAATATTATACTCAATCTACGAGTTTTAAAACAGCTGTATAGTAATTTTTATTACTTTAAAAGATCCTTTACAGAGCAAGTAGTAAATTTAAGAGTTCTGCTCTTTTGCAGATTTGATAAAATCCTTTACAGAGCTGTATAAAGTATTAAAGCTCAAAATGGTAAAAAAATCATATTTGGAGCATTTTCTTTAAAATTAAAAGCAACTAGCAGCAAACAAAGCTGCGGTAAAGCTTTAACCGCATATTATACACCTATAGAACACTTTTAGGACTCACTCGCACCTAGTTGCTCCAACAATGTTACTTGGGTGGAGTGTTCCTGTTCAAAAGCGGTGCTGAGGGCTGCTTGGCCTGAGAAGTAGATCCAGATGATTTTCGCTTCTTATTATTTTTTTTATTTTTTCTCTTTTTTTTGCGATAATGTGGTCTTCTGATGAAAGGATTGTTTGTGTCCCTGAAGAAACAGTCTGTGACAAAGAAAGCGGGATATTTTCCGAAATGGAATTTTCATCATAGACGCTGGTACTGGGTGCGGCCCTAACTTCACTAAAAAAATGTTACAGTTTCTCGAAAATTGTTGTTTAATGAGTTAAGACTTTCCCCAAAAAACTTAATTTTTGAATAAAGTTCATCTGGGGAAAGTGCCCTACACGAAGCACAGTACCAGCGAAGGCCTGATCGCTGAGATTTTAAGTCGTCAAGGCATGACTTGGAAATACCGGCACAAGATGCATGAAACATCTGCTCACATGGACCAGAACAGCTGAACATGGGGTTTAGAATGTTTTGGCTTTTGCAAAGTTCGTCCAAAGAACAAGCAACGATATTTTCTGCAGAAAAATAATCCATTTTTAATTTTTTAAAAAAATGAGCAGATGCAAAATGTGCTTTCAGGGTTACTTTATTCAGCCAGCGTGTGCACAGTTTAGTAGAAAACAAAAACCAAACAACAACACTCACTGAACTGAAGATAAACAAATCATAGCACAAAGAAGAAACTAAAACACCGCAAGCATGCAAAAACAACAACACTGCATTAACAAAATAAGTTAAACAAAGTTAAAATGCAAGAATTAAACTTACACAACTTAAATGCACAATTATTATTTAAGCGAACAGTTTCATATTAATGTTGTTAGTATAGTAAATATGATATTTAAACAATTACTATATTGAAACTATTTTAATACACTCACGAATATAACAAACAAAGGCTTTTACATAAACGATAAAACACAACCGACACCAACTAATTGACGAGATCAACTGAAATTTATTATTTGAATTAAAATAGTTTTATATTCCTAATTTACTTACCCAAAAAGAAGAGAAAACTTACCTGAATTTAACATTGAATTATTTATTTGCTAAAACTAAATTAATTCTTTCTTATATATATATATAAATATATCTAGACAATTTCAACTTACCACTTAATTTACATTGAAATAATATTGTATTTATCTCGAATGTTAAGTAAAAAGAAATACCTACAAACGTTTTAACTACTGTAAAATATAAACATTGTTATGATAAGCAAGCATCCTGTATTACAATAAATCTAACTTAATATATGTATTCACTAATGGGAATAACGGCCACTGCGACAGAGCTGAGAATCCATAGAAGTATGAATACCCAACAGACATCTAGAAACTTAAGGGTAAAGCAACTTAAGAGAAAGTGTAATACAATCCACAAGCAGAGCATTACACAGAAAGAAGAAATCATTGAGAATCAATGATCCACGACAGAAGCGAACGAAAGTACGAATGAGCGTAAACACACCAGCCCACTAACGAGATCCAAACACTAATACAATGTAAGAATTAGAGAATGAGAGAGTAAACATGAGACACAACAGAAAAGTTAACTCAGCAAGTCAGGCAAGCAGAGAAAAGAAGAAGAACAGCCAGCAGCATAGTCAGAGGCTGGCTGGCAAGACAACGAAAAGTTAGTTGCTGTTGGACTACCGAACGTGGCGGACGTGCCTATAGTTAGTTGCTGGGTAACTATCGAGCGAGGCGGACGTGCCTATAATTAGTTGCTAAAAAGTACTGAAGATATCGAAGGACAATCGAGAAGAGGAATCAGGACGGACATAGAGGAGCCTGGCAAGGAAAGGAAGCATAAGTAAAGTGTGGACAACTAAGGATAGAAACTCGTACAGGACGGTATAACTTGAAGAACAATTAAGACGTAGTGGTAGTTTTGTTTTATATAATTATACGGGGTCTTCGGATACCAACTAAGACGTAATGGTTTTTATATTTGCTGCTATATTTATACGGGGTCTTCGGATACCAACTAAGAAGTAATAGTTTGTGTATTTACTCATATAATTATACGGGGTCTTCGGATACCAACTAAGAAGTAATAGTTTTTATATTTGCTGCTATAATTATACGGGGTCTTCGGATACCAGCGAAGAAGTAATAGTTTGTATATTTACTCATATAATTATAACGGGGTCTTCGGATACCAACTAAGAAGTAATAGAGTGTATATTTACTCATATAATTATACGGGTTCTTCGGATACCAACTAAGAACTAATAGTTTTACATTTACTGCTATAATTATAACGGGGTCTTCGGATACCAACTAAGATGTGGTGATAGTTCTCTTATTATAATTATATCGGGGTCTTCGGATACCGACTAGGAACATATAGTACGAATATTACCGAACAGTACCTACGCATTAGTGACAACGAGAACAAACCCAGAACCACGACAATCGCTAACGAACAACGCCACACTTTACGTCTTGCATCGGCCAGCTCAAGAACCACACCAGAACCAAGATCCTATGGAACACCGAGCCACCCGTTATTCCCATCATCATAGCCTCAATGTATCATTTTAATAAATTTTGTAAGGACCTTGGAATCCCGGCGAGCTTACCTCAGCTATAGACCCGGAAGACCGGGAGCTTCGTTACACCCGTAAATGCTCAAGGGTTAAGTCTAATACAGATTTAATGAAAATATTGTTGCTGACATCTGAGCCTCTCTTAGCATCCAAAAGAACTACCAAATCAAAATCAAATGTAATTATCGATGATGAAGTTAAGAAGTTTATTAAGTTAGTTGATGACCCTGATATTGTTTGTAGTAATTCTGGCGAAGAAGTCAGTAGCGATGAAAGCCAGTAGCGATATACGTTTTTTATTTATTGGACATATCTGCCTACATTTATTTATTTACTTTATTTTTTAATTAACATAGTTAACTATTTTATTTTCCTGTTGTAAGTAGAGTTTTTAATTAATACAAGTGGGAATTATTATGGGACAACAGATTTACCTGCCATACAAAATCATGTAAAAATCAACATACGTCCAAGGAAGGTACCCCTAGGGTCTTACCGATTTCAATAATTTTGAGTACACATCTATAACTTTCTTTGTTTAGCCTTCTAACCGAATTTTGTTAAAATAGGACAACTTTTGTATGTACGTGTCATATAAAATCAAGTTTAAAATTAATATAGGTCTAGGGGAGGTATCCCTAAGGTCTTACTGATTTCAACTATTTTTTGTACACTTCTATTACTATATTTGTTTAACCTTGTGACCGAGTTTTGTTTTTATTAGACAACTGTTGTATGTACCTGTCATAAATATCATATAAATTTTTAATCTAGGTCCAGGGGAGGTACCCCTAGAGAGTGATCGATTTACACCATTATTATAATTTTCTTAATTAGCTGTCTAAGCATACAAAATTTCATTTTGACACTTTTGTATGGGATCAGCGCACTGTGCGCCTACTTTAAAATGATGTTGAGTATAAGAGGCAGATGACCTTACAGTTAATAGACTTTTGCTCATAAAATTAGGCCTTACTATGACGTTTTTAATGATATATAAAACTTAATAATCAGACTACAAGTAAACGAGTTATAGACAAAAAAACCGATTCCGCTGTTTTTTCCACGCCCATAAAAAAATGTTTGCACTCCTGTATTTTGTTCGACATAACAGTTAATATGAGGCGGTAATATTTCTTTTCATATAGATCTATACGGCTTGTTGAGCATCCCCTGCAACGACTTCTGCAGAAGCTGTTGGGATGAAGAGGAGGTAGAATCTGCAGTATATTTCCTCTGCACTTGCCCAGAGCTGACTCAAAAACGATTTCTTCACTAACTCTAAGAATCGTCGAAATACCGAATCATAGGCCTTCTGACCAGCTCAAATTTTGTTTAAATAGAGAAAAGAAATCCACCCTTTGACACTATAGTGGACATAATTGTCAGAGCTGGATTGTAATGATTTCTTTTTAATTTAATTTAAAACTTCAATTCCTCAGGTATGGAATTGGAAAAAATTGTAAATTCCATTACGGGTATTGTAATTGGTAATTGAAAGCTTCAATTCCTTAAGAATAGAATTGAAAAACATCGCTTTGTAAATAGATTAATGAAATTTTGTACAGGGTGTAGAAATTGTATACCAAGCACCTTGCAAAAAGTCGGCGGAATTGAACCAGGTAGCGTAGCAGCTACATTTATTTGTAAATATTTCATCAACCGACTAACAGTGGGAGTCAGATAAAGGTTTCTAATACATAATGAAGTAGTTTTGAGTTATTGAAAAAGCAATTGAAATTTTAGGGAAACTGGAGGCGATGGATCAATGTAACATGTCTGACTGTCTCAACCTGGCGAGGCCAGCATAATCTTTGTGAAATCGCCTCAAGTCGACTCAAACCTCCACGTGGTGTTTCCTGGGCAACGTCAAAACTGACAACCGTTAGTTTGGCGGCTAATCTGAGCGGCGGGCTGATTATCAAAGCTGATATCACTGCTATCCAAGAAATGCGATGGAAGGGACAGGGTTGCATTCGGCATGCACCCTGTGATATCTACTACAGCGGCCATGCGGAGAAGCACGAGTTTGGATGCGGATTTGTAGTTGGCAAGAGACTACGGCCCCACGTCCTGCGATTCACACCTGTGAACGAACGACTTGCCATAATCCGCATCAAGGTTAGATTTTTCAATATAAGCCTAATATGTGCGCACGCTCCGACAGAAGACAAGGACGATGAGATCACGGAAATTTTCTACGAGCGCCTTGAAAATGCTTACGAGCGCTGCCCCCGCCACGACGTTAAAATCGTGCTTGGTGACTTCAACGCTAAGGTGGGCAATTAAAATATTTTTGGTCCAACAGGCGGAAAATTCAGCCTCCACGACAACACCTCCAAGGCACTCTTCCAGTGTATAGGATGTACGCACGATCCGTGGTGCAAACATTGAATCGGATCACTATCTTGTTGCAGCCAAGATCCGTACACGTCTGTGCGCAGCTAAGAATACGCGCAACCCTACACAGAGAAAGCTAGACATCGACAAGCTGCAATCGAAACAGATCAGTGTAGCATTTTCCAGATTAGAAAAAGTGTCAACTCGAATGTGTCTGGCAGTGAATGCAGATAAGACGAAATACTTCGTGTCAACAAACAAACAGTCCCAGCGTCTTGGAACCCACGTTACAGTTGACAATACCTCCTTCGAGGTTGTGAAGGACTTCGTTTGTCTGGGATCCAGCATAAACTCAACCAACGACATCACCATTGAGATCAAACGAAGAATAACTCTTGCCAACAGGTGTTACTTTGGGCTCAGTAGGCAATTGAGAAGCAGAGCCCTCTCTCGACGAACGAAAGTCACGCTCTATAAATCGCTCATCATGCCCGTCCTACTTTACGCATCACAAACCTGGACGCTGGGTTGGTAATCAAGTCAGGCAGGTGATGAACTAGGATATTTCCTAAATATCATGAATTGACAAAATTTCGCGATTTTTTAAAAAAGTTAAAAAATTAGCTGTTTTTTTGGGGTTTTTGCCCCACCCCTCCCCCGGTAGTAGAGTTAGCCCAATTATCCTAGTTCAGGACCTGCCTGACGTGATTACCTACAAAACGCCGCCCGTTGCATTTTCATCCGACTTCTGGTTCTTTGAGAAAAACGACACCCTAGTTTGAAAAAAGTGATTTCGAGAAAAACGCATTTAACTCCAAATATAATTCGAATTTTAAAAAATCCTTTTAAGGCATTATATTTGAAGGATTTTAGAAGATATTTATAAAAAAAAATTACAAAAAATTTTTAACTGCGGTCATACCTTCATAGCGAGAGGGAAGTTCAAGGATACGCTCTGTAAACTTATACAGAGAGGACTGTCAGTAACAAAGGAATAGTGCAACACAGTGGTATTAAATATCAACCCAACGAAAACTACCATAGTATCTTTTACTAACAAAAGAAGCCTGCCAAATCTCCGAACTATGAGAATGGATGGTACGGAAATTCCCTTCGAAGGAGAAGTATAGTACCTAGGACTTCATCGCATTTCTTGGATAGAAGTGATATCAGCTTTGTATCTTTCCAAGACATCAGTCAGTTGGATAGAGGCACCTTCCAAATTAAGAGTTCGGACATTCCAGGTGCATATCCGTAAATCATTATCAGTTTTTCGTTCGCGGTAGTGGTCATCACATTTGGGGATCAGTTTTCTTCTATTCTTATTTGTTTTCATTAAAATGGGTTTTTACGGGTAAGCTAACCCGACGCACAACCTGTTTTAAGCCTAGGAACGCCCGCCGCTAAGATTAGCCGCCAAACTAACGGTTGTCAGTTTTGACGTTGCCCAGGAAACACCACGTGGAGGTTTGAGTCGACTTGAGGCGATTTCACAAAGATTATGCTGTCCTCGCCAGGTTGATACAGTCAGACATGTTACATTGTAAAGGTTCGCCCCCAGTTTCCCTTTTCTAGAGGACATTATCCCAAAAATTGGATTTGAGACTATGGCCAGTTTTAAAGAGGTCACAAGCACAAGAAAAAAAGAGGACGTAGTCCGAAAATAAACTTTATCATAAAAAATTTATTTGCCTTGTACAGAATGTTGATAAACCACATTCCGTACAAGGACAAACTCCCAAGCGGTCAGAACCCCCAAATCCAATTTTTGGGATTATGTCCGCAAAATAACTGGACGCAATTCCAAATTTGAAATTTATGTCCCGTCAACACAGGAACACTCTCAAGATGTGGCTTCAGTTTCCCTGAAAATTTCATAAAGATCGGTTCATCGGTTTTGGAGTCTACACGTGATATACAAACATACTCAAAGAGTCGTCATTACTTATCATTCTCTTGTCCGAAATAAGTTACTAAAATTATTAAAAATAATTTACTAAAAAAAAACTATAATTTATTTTTTATTTATAGGAAAATATTCTTCAATCATACACGTTTGTCCAAAATGTGGTAAGGAATTTAACAAAAAGTTTTATTGGAATAATCACATGATCAAAAAGCATGATCTGCGAGAGATGAGTGGTTTAAATTTTTACAAAATTTCCGATACAGAATCACCGAATTATAAATGTTCCGACTGTGATGCGGTTATACAAGAATCATCATCGTCTTGTACCGATCTTCTATTCCAGCACGCAACTATGGAGCACATGCCATTTAAATGCTACAAATGCAGTAACTGTGGTGAGCAGAGTAACAGCAATGAAAGCATAATAGAACATTGCAGTAACTGCTTTATGACCACCGAAAGTGAAGTTGCAAGCAACACGAAAACGAAATCAAAAATAAATAGAAAACGAATGTTATCTACAAAGGATACTGTTGACAATACAGGAGTCACAAAAGAGACAGATGGACCTTTACACAAGCTTTTAAAGCAAAGTGACATCAACAAAAGCATGATAGAACACAACAATGATAGAAATAGTACCGAAGTAAATATCAGCGATGAAAGTAAAGATACAAGCCAAACAACAACAAGAACAATCATAAGCTCAAAAATAATATTACCCCTAGAAGATGCTAGACGACGCAAGAAAAAGAGTCAATCAGATTGCTTAGAAATTGATAAAAATAATGTGGGGAAACTCGCTATAACCTCCATGGCGATCTGCTCCAAAAAAACAGATAAATTTAATAAATATAGTGAATATATAACTTATGCATGTCCCGAATGCAATATACCACTTGCCACTTCAGAAGCATGGCACACCCACATTAGTACAGAACACGATTTCTTTGCAGAAAATCGTTTAAATATCACTCCTGTACCAGGAGTCACATCTAAAGCAATATGTAATGAATGTTGTGTAACGGTACATGGTAGTCGTTTAGATTTGCAACGTCACAAACTAAAGCATATGCCATATCGGGCATTTGTATGCAATATTTGTGTGACTCGCTCAAAGTCACAAAATGGACTCCTCGCTCACATACAAAGCCAACACTTTAGTGCTGGTGAATTCAAATGTATTTTCTGTGATTTAGTCTTTAAGACATCTTACGAAAGTTCCAAGCATGCTAAAGCAGAGCACGCTGATGCCGAATATCCTGAAAATGTTTGTCATATTTGTATGAAAATATTTACTGCTCGTGAGACTCTGAAAATCCACTTGAAGCGACACGGAATCAGTCGTGAGTTATTTGAGTGTGGATTTTGTGAACGGAAATATTTAGATATTAGTATTCTTAAAAAACATTGGAAGGACTGTCCAATGTTCGAATCTGTGTTGTTAAATCGGAGGGGGAAAAAGTTCGCGGTGCAGAAAGATACGCGTAAATTGCGTAATTGTATTAAAAAGATATTGCCATCACCAAATTATTTGAAGCATTACAGAAATGTTAGATCCATTAATGGTAAGTGCATTTGGAATTTTTTTAATTGTTAAATTTAATTGAAACACTGCTTGTCAAAAACATCATTAACCTTCCGTTACTAACATGCTGTCTCACAGACCGAACGCATT
Source organism: Dichetophora obliterata (assembly GCA_963920525.1). Classification (NCBI taxonomy): domain Eukaryota; kingdom Metazoa; phylum Arthropoda; class Insecta; order Diptera; family Sciomyzidae; genus Dichetophora; species Dichetophora obliterata. Next base: position 203,031,510 of record OY986436.1, on the reverse strand, counting down.
CTTAAAGCTTCCTGTAGGCCAAAGTTGAGCTTATTTAAATATGTTTTATTTAATGAAATTTTGTAATTTCGTTTTCTCATGTTTATTTTACTATTCAATACAATAACAACTAATACGAATTAAATATATAGTCCAAACATTTGTATTTATTGCGAAGAAATTTACATTTTCTGCACTTCGGTATGATAGACCGATGTTAGTAACCATGTTATGAAATGCATGTTAGTAACGGAAGGTTAAACCACGGTCGCATAGTACGCATTATACGTATTGAATACACCACGTTTTTGTGCCGTAAGCTGCGTATGTTTAATTCCTTACAATTTTGTTATTGCAAATTACGCTGCTGTAAACTTACCGAACATATGCTGTTTACATCGCCAATACGGCGTTCATTGAATACCACTAATATACAGTTGCGGTCAAAATATTAGCAGTGCTCTTATATTCAGAAATGTTTGGATAAATAATACTAGTCTACAAATGTTCGGTCCGGTAAACCGATTATCATTCCTAGATGTACTTTCAATACTCGTTCCAAATTTGTACACAGTTTTCTCCGATATTGTAACATTTTCAAGATACAGGGTGTTTTACGTTTTTGGCACGTGTTTAGTATTATTTATATAGAATCTAAACTACTAACCATAAAATAAAAAAGAATATTTTTTATTTTTATAAAAGAATATTTTTTATTTTAGAAGAAATATGAACTTTTCTATCAATCTATCAACCATTTTCGTATTATGTGCTGTAGCGGAGCTAAAATTTTCAGATTACCCAACGAAATATCAACAAATTTTGTATCTTTTATTTTAGCAGAGCTGTTTTGATCCAAACTTAGAATTTAGAAAAAACCTGTTGATTACATGAAAAACAGACATTTTAAATTTGGACGATTACAGCTCCGCTAAAACAAAAGATACAAAATTTGTTGATATTTCGTTTGATAATCTCAAGATTTTTTGTTCTGCTACAGCACATGACACGATAGTGGTTGATGTATTGATGGAAAATTTGATAATTTTTCTCAAATACAAAATATTATTTTTTATTTTATGATGAGTACCTTAGATTCTAAATCAATAATACTAAACACTTGCCAAAAACGTAAAACACCCTGTATCTGGAAAATTTTACAATATAGGAGGAAACTGATGACAGGTTTTAAACCAGCGATGAAAGTACATATAGGAACGATAATGGGTTTACCGGATCCGAAATTTGTAGACAAGTATTTTTTATACAAACATGTGTGAATAAAATAGTACTGCTATTATTTTCACTACAGCTGTATATATCATATCACTTAATTTAAAAATCAAGCTAATTTTAATTTTGAAAAAACGCAATTAAATTTTTTACTTAAATTGTTCGCATAAAAAATAGTTTGGTACACTAGGCATTTATATTTTTGTTTTTAACAAATTGTATTAGATTTAGTAAAAAGAAATGTATTCGTTTTGCTTTAACTCATTTAATTAACCGAATGTACATTTTACTAAATGTACCGAAAAAGGTAAATTTATACCTAAAAATTCACTGCTACAGCACGCCAAAAAATTGTAAATTTCTAAATAACCTATAAATAATTAACTAAGTATGGCGGAGCACGGCCAAATAAGTTTAATTAATGTCAAATTAATTAAATAATCTAATAATTGATCGATTTTTGGTCAAAGTCATGTGTAATTGAACATTTAGTTTTGAAATAGCCACCTTTCAGTTAGAACACTATCTTCTGGCGAAGCAGAAACTCGTTTCATTCCTATGGTGCATTTCGACAAACTATCGAACACCAATGAATATTGAAATAAATAAAGAAGCAACTGGAACAGATGGCAACCCTTGATAGAGTTGATGGCGGTGATCTATAAATAGCCTTCTGCTTTGAAATGTCATATGATTAGCAGCCATACAATTCATAAGAATGAATTCCAGAATCTGCACATTCATATACTAATTTAAACAGTGAGTAGATCACAGCTTAATCACTCAAAGACTACTGAAGAGGAAAATGTAGCGAATTCCGAAACAGACTGTCTAGTCAGCTAAGTGATTGACTCTATACAGAGTTGTTGTTGTTGTTGTTGCCTTCTTTAAAAACTTACTTGATCTAAAGCTCACAATTTAATTCATGTAATTATTTCATAGATCATAAAAAACTAATTCTAAATAACCTATTGAATAAATCCCTACTTAAAAAATTCGAAAAATTCGAAATTCGAATTTGTTTTATAAACAGTTGTAGCAAACTATTATTTATTAGATCTCCTACGAGCTTCTATTGATCAACAAATGTTTGAACACAAATGATTGACTGGAGTCTTATTATTATTATTTATCTATTACCTTAATATATAAAAGGCAAGCGAGCTACTCCGTGTCCAATATCTCTCAAACTGTTCAGCCTGAAAGTATTTACATACTTTAATACATAAAAAGCAAGCATGCTGCTCCGTACGGAGTATTTCTCAAATTGTAATTATTTTTTGACAGTAAAGTAATTTTACAAGACACACTGTTTTCAAAAATGTTCAGCCTGGAAGTATGCACAGAAAATATATTTGATACTTTTCAGTCACAATGTTGGGTTTTTATAATAGTACGTTTTTGATCTAACTTCCTCTGTTTTCATCCTTTTATAAAAAAGTTATGACGAATTTAATGAAATTTTTTTGAGTCGATTGTGCCAAAAAATACACGCAAAACGACACCTGAGTTGCTACATATATGAATATGAAGGTTGCAAGGCAAGTTTGTAAAGTTGTGTATGAATATGATTATTACCAAACTCGACTTTTTACACTTTTACACTTAAACAAATTTTTCAACACTGCTTTAATACGTAAAGTGTTATGTAAAGTGGTACATTTGTATTTTGCAAAAAACAAGTGCATAAAAAAAATCAAGCTTTAAAAAGAGAAAAAAGTGCTTTCGGCCAAATGCTCCAAAAAGTAAGTGTGCGGAGGACCTGTCGTAGGACAGGCTTTTATACTAGTTATTTTATAAAAGCCTTTGTGACACGAACGAATGTTCCGCAATAACACGAAAACCACTAAACCTATTTAGACAATAAAGGTACCAAACTATTTTTATTTTAACTGAATCGTGGTAGGTTATGTAAGATTTGCCACGCCTACTTTAAAATGATGTTGAGTTTAGAGGCAGATGACCTTGCAGTTAATATACTTTTACTCATAAAAGTAGGCCTTACTATGACGTTTTCAATAATATATAAAAAAAATAATCAGACTACAAGCAACGGAGTTATAGACAAGAAAACCGATTCCGCTGTTTTTTCCACGCCCATAAAAAATGTTTGCACTCCTGTATTTTGTTTAAGGGCTTTAATTAAGGGCTTAATTTTAAGGCATCATACAACCTGTTTTTCATATTAGGAATAGGAAACACAATACTTCATATTTTTTGGTCACCCTAATATGGATAGATAATTTACTAAAAAATAGCTATAATTTATTTTTTGTTTATAGGAAAATGTTCTTTCATACGCGTTTGCCCAAAATGTGGTAAGGAATTTAAAAAAAAGTTTAATTGGAATAATCACATGATCAAAAAGCATGATCTGCGAGAGATGAGTGGTTTAAATTTTTACAAAATTTCCGATACAGAATCACCGAATTATAAATGTTCCGACTGTGATGCGGTTATACAAGAATCATCATCGTCTTGTACCGATCTTCTATTCCAGCACGCAACTATAGAGCACATGCCATTTAAATGCTACAAATGCAGTAACTGTGGTGAGCAGAGTAACAGCAATGAAAGCATAATAGAACATTGCAGTAACTCCTTTATCACCACCGAAAGTGAAGTTGCAAGCAACACGAAAACGAAATCAAAAATAAATACAAAACGAATGTTATCTACAAAGGATACTGTTGACAATACAGGAGTCACAAAAGAGACAGATGGACATTTACACAAGCTTTTAAAGCAAAGTCACATCAACCAAAGCATGATAGAACACAGCAATGATGGAAATAGTACCGAAGTAAATATCAGCGATGAAAGTAAAGATACAAGCAAAACAACAACAAGAGCAATCATAAGCTCAAAAATAATATTACCCCCAGAGGTGAAGAAAAAGACTCAATCAGATTGCTTAGAAATTGATAAAAATAATGTGGGGAAACTCGCTATAACCTCCATGGCGATCTGCTCCAAAAAAACAGATAAATTTAATAAATATAGTGAATATATAACTTATGCATGTCCCGAATGCAATATACCACTTGCCACTTCAGAAGCATGGCACACCCACATTAGTACAGAACACGATTTCTTTGCAGAAAATCGTTTAAATATCACTCCAGTACCAGGAGTCACATCTAAAGCAATTTGTAATGAATGTTGTGTAACGGTACATAATAATCGTTCAGAATTGCGACGTCACAAACTAAAGCATATGCCATATCGGGCATTTATATGCAATATTTGTATGTATCGCTCAAAGTTTCTAAATGGACTCCTCGCTCACATACAAAGCCAACACTTTAGTGCTGGTGAATTCAAATGTATTTTCTGCGATTTAGTCTCTAAGACTTCTTACGAAAGTTTGAAACATACTAAAGAAGAGCACACTGATGCCGAATATCCTGAAAATTTTTGTCATATTTGTATGAAAGTATTTAATACTCGTTATTCTCTAGATAGTCACATGGAGCGACACGATTTCAATCGTGAGGTATTTGAGTGTGAATTTTGTGAACGGAAATATTGTCGTATTAGTATTCTTAAAAAACATTGGAAGGACTGTCATCCTGTGGAATCTGCGTTGTTAAATCGGAGGGGAAAAAGGTTGGTGGTGCAGGAAGATACTCCAAAAGACGATTTAAAATCAAAACCAAATTAAGTAAATTTTCCTTTTTTTTACCAATTTTTCCAATAAAGAAAAATATATAAAAGTTTTATTTTTATAAAAAAAAATTTTAAAAAATAAAAATAAAAAAATAATAAAAAAAATAAAAATTAAAATAATAAAATAAAAATAAGAAAATAAGAAAATAAAATATTTGACCATATCCTAAATTAATTGTTGTCTAAACTTGGTATTTCTTTTCATTATTAATATCATCGTTAATAAAAACAATATTTACATGTTTACATAATGAACTTGGTTTGGTTATTCATTCTAGATCATTTAGAATAAGTTTTAAATATATATATATATATATCGATACGTCCAATGTATAGGTTGGTAACTCCACCTACCAACTTTTAAAGGGACAGTGATTATCAGAATCTGCGCATTAGACTCCATCTGGTGACAATTTTTTTGAACATATAGCTTAAAGTTTAAGGAACTGGGCAGCCATTTCTACAACTTCGGTAAATTTAGGTAAGTTCTCCATGCAAAATCTTAATACCTTAAGTTATGCATGGTTATTTTGCTATATATAGCAAAAACTTTTTTCTGTTGTTTTATTTATTTACTAATTTATGCATGGAAGAATAAAATGGTTTGTACTGGTAACAGAGCTGTAAAAGAATGCAATCAGTTGGCAACTTTTTTCATGGAACTTTGTAAACAAGGATAAAGCAGGATTTTGTTTGTATGGAAATCGGATTTGGATGTTGGAAAAAACGCAGCTATTATATAAATAGGAAAAAACTAAATTACTAAACTAAATAACCCGACTTAAGCGAACCCATTGCCAGCATTTTCTTTGCAATCGACATTATGGGCTTTGATTGTAAGCACTTTAATACAAAATTCAACAACTGATCATAACTATCAATTTTCCCGCCAAGCTTTCCCTTGTTATAACAAGGATAAATCAGCGACCCCTTAACACTGATAAATGACGTTTAAAACTCTTGAAAAGACATAATATTAGGTGGCAACCCTATTGTTTCAATTTTTATAATTTGGAAATTCTGACAACGGATTCGGACTCAGCGACCCATTTTTGGTGTACCATTTATTTTGCCAGCCCCGAATTCATAAAACTACAAAAAATTAAGGTGGCAACCCTATCCACCATCTTGAATTTTAAAATTCTGACTTTAGATTCGAAATCAGCGACCCCTTAACACTGATAACTGACGTTTAAAACTCTTGAAAAGACATAATATTAGGTGGCAACCCTATTATTTCAACATTTTGTAATTTGGAAATTCTGACAATGGATTCGGATTCAGCGACCCATTTTTTGCGTACTATTTTTTTTTGCCAGCCCCGAATACATAAAACTACAAAAAATGAAGGTGGCAACCCTATCCACCATCTTGAATTTTAAAAATCTGATTTTAGATTCGAAATCAGCGACCCCTTAACACTGATAAATGACGTTTAAAACTCTTGAAAAGACATATTATTAGGTTATTATTTTAATATTTTAATATATTTTCTAATTGACGCCGAAATTTGCTACACTTGGCCAAAAACCAGTTCAATACGCTGCACAGCAACCAGATCAGCATTTGTTTTTTACGCCACACGACGGTAGTGATCGATCTTAATGACCGACAGAAACAAAGACAATTTTGCAAACACCACTTGTTCATGTTGGAAAAATTGTCTTTGTTTTGGTTTTGACAAAGGACTGAATTCTTCAACATGAACATTTTGACGCAAACATAAGTGTAAAACTGAAACATAGAGAATTGTTGAGATCAATCATTGTTTGAGTTTGTGACGCACAAGCAAATATTAAAACGAAGAATTCATGTTGGATGATCAACAACACGATAACTACGTTACACACAAAAATGAAATGAAAATAAAATTGTATGTTGTGTGCCTCAAGCAAATGTTTGTGAGTGAAGGTGTGTGAATATTCTGAACCCTGCAGCTGACTGACTAACTGGCAGTTTTCAAAACAATTGGGAAAATTTTTAGCTTCTCCAAAATCGGCAAGTAAGAAGATTAATCTTACATATTAAGATCTGCAAAGATTATGCGACTTAAAATATTAACCACTTAAAAAATAATTTATTTCAGTTTCAACAATACAACGTGTTGCCTTCATCAACAATCCCAAGGAAGCTAAGCCAGTTGAATCACGCTTGCAGAGGCAGTATCATGATGAAGTAACAAGTGCCCACATCAGCAACACCAATAAAAACAACAGATTCAGCTACTGCTGCCGAAGCCAATACTTTTTATCAGGAGAAGGTTCAGAAAGTGAAGCCACTGCAGATAGATGAAAATATTAAGGAATATCGCTTTGGATGCCCAAAAACCCATCAATATTCCAGTAAATGCTATTTCGACTGTAATTCCACAACATTTAAAGGTAGGCAAGATCTTTGTTATGCTTTTATCAAATATATATGAATGCTCTCTATTCTTTCTTGCTTAGGAAAATTTCTAAACAGTATTGTCGCTCAATTCTAGCGAGAGCACTACTGCAAACTAATTCGCAAGAAGAGGATTTAAATATGGATAATGCACACTTTGAGTTTTTTGGAAAATATTGAAACCCAACTATAAGAGGGATGTAAAAAGGCACGAGGAAGAAACATTGGGTGCGTTCATAAACAAAAAATGTACAACTGTTTAGTATGGCTAGGTTCCAAAATGCATTTTTACAATGCATCGTGTGTTTTATTTTGAATTGGTGCTAAGTTTATAAATAAAATATCTTTTTATTTATTTAGTTTTATTTTAAAGTTAAACAACAACATAAACAAAGTAGAAACAAATTTATTCAAACTTAACAAAATATGAAACCGCCACAGTTTAAATACGAAAACTGCGCAACTCTATTGATACTCTTAAAAATGCTATTTTTACAACCAGTTGCGCAGTTTTGGTTAATAATCTTCGAACCAATTCAAAATTAAACGCATTGATGCATTGTAAAAATGCATTTTGGAACTCAGCATATGTGCTTGCTTAACGTGACTGATCAGTTTATGATTAGCTTGACATGTTGACTATTTTGCCCTCGAATTATTTTTCCGCTAAGAGGAAAATTAAACAATATTGAAAACACTCAGAAAAAAAAATAAAATTGGCTGAAAAATCGGAAGAACGAAAAGTTCAGAGGCATACTGAAAAAATGCAATTGGAAAGAGAGAAAGTTGATATATTAAAAAAACTTTTAGAAAAGAAAAACAAGTGAATATCTTTCATTCCTTTTTTTGTTTTCTATGCAAATTAGAATTTCTGGGTAGATTTTCAATATTATTAATTTTTCTCTTAGATACTCTTGTATCCTCATGATTTTTACATCTTTCCTATCGTTGGATTTCGATTATTGTAATTTGTCAATCTAACTAATCAAAAATTTGTTTATGTAGTTTTGCGTAAAATTAAATGTTTGTAACGTTTTAAAATAAAATAAAAATACAATACTTTTAATTATTTGCATTTTGAGTAACAAAGGCAATGGATTTTATTGGTACGGTTGCAGGAAATATAGTTATTTGAACTTCAATTGTAATTTCGCACAAAAATTCGGGCGTAGCTTGAAAAAATCTTACTGCTTTATCTCCAACTATCATTATACGTTTTTCAAACAAATTAAAATAAGTGTTGTGATGTCAATACTGTGTAGTGCAAAAATAAAAGAGTTGGCCTTCTACTGTAAAAAAAGTGCTCTGGTCACTATCAGCCCGATTCTGAATAATTTTTCCCGGGGAATCGGAAAAGAAGGATTTAATTTTTAAGATAGAGTTGAAGAAAAGTTTGATAATTTTTAATGGAAACCGTCAATATTCATGAGTGTATGCAAAAAAAGCTGATGTCTTTATCTACTATCCTTAAAATTAAAACAACTTTTTCCGATTCCCCTGTAAAAATTATTAAGAATCGGGTTGAATATAATACGTGCGCTAAAAGACTGAAGCTCATTTGACCTTGATAATTAAAATAAATTATTTAAAAATCCTTTTCTTCTGGCTTTGCACAAAGTTCGGCATAGTATTTGATCTTTGATTCTGTACCGCTGGTACGCAATGTTACAACTAAACCGTTTTCAAAACTGAACGTTATCATTTGCGTACTGGATCTGATCGGTTAAGATAATGCCTTCAATTGCTTGTAGATGAGAGGCCATTGCTGCCAAATAACTATGGTGTAAGTCAACATCGTCGGAGAATATGAAACCAATGGCTTCTTCAAAATCAAATTGTAATTTTTCCCTGACTTTATCAGTTCAATGGCACGATTACCCATCCATTTGAAACCAGTTAGGGTTTCGATAAAGTTATAGCCATCTTGTTGCCCCATTGCGCGTAAAATTTTTAAGCTAACTGTGCTGGCAAGCAAGTAACATTCCGATATATAAACTTCCGGATGCAAAACTTTATAGTTTTGCGCTCACCACCAACCAATTAAAGCACCTAGTTCGTTGCCGTTGAAAACCTATGAAATGCGCATTAAAGTTTCAATATCATTAGGAAATATTTTCGTTACCTTCCAGGTTCCGGTTGTTGAATCCTTTTCGGCACTTGCCAAAAGATCTGCATCCGGATCGTTGGCAAGAATTATCGTCACACCTTCGGCTTCGGATTTTTAATGGACAGTTTCAAGGCGCTTTTATATTCCTCGGTGTTTGGGAATTTTACAGTTGGAAATTCTGGATCAGGACCACGCTGTTCTACAAGAGTAATGAGCGGTTTCAAATTGGTTATACAAAAAGCTTCTTCCACGTAGATGTAACCAACACCATGCATTGCTGTGTTCGTTTGTCTCCCTAAATTTCTTGGGTAAATTATGAAGCAGTGCTTGGAAGTAGGCACTGAATATTGGTCTGTCAACAAATCGCCGTTTTCTAGCTTGTCGGTCTGCCAAGAGCTCTCCAGTGGTGTGAGGTTCGGCAATATCTCTTTTTGTATAGCCTTGTCGTGTGGTGATATAATTTTAACACCATTAGCCCAAAATACTTTGTAAGCACTGTCCTCTTTGGGGTTTTGTGAACCAGTCACCATGACACCTGCTAAGCAATTTAACTGCGAGATGGTCAAAGACACAAAAGGTGTATCAACCATTTTGCTGTAGAAACACACTTGAACGCCACGATTGATGAAGATACAGGCAGATAACTCTGCAAATCTTTTATTTATTGGCCAACCAAGGCAATTTACTTATTCTAACAGGTTTTTACAAATTTATTTACTTATTCTAACAGGTATTTATTTTTTTATTTTTTATAATTTTTTTTCCTTTTCTCCCCCTTCCTTGTTTTGGTGTTCAAAGATGTGCAATTCGAAGTGGGCGTAATCCGCCCACCTAGTTGACATTATTTCACGAACACGCCAAAAAGGAAGGGAAAGAGGAGAAGAAAAAAAAAGAGAATTCAGAGGTTGGGTTGATTAGGCAGAGAAAGAGACTTGTATAGAGAACGCTTGAATAAGAATTTGGACATGGAAGGTGAGTAGTGGTCGGATATATTATTAAATTTTCTACAGCAACGGTTGATGGGTTCATTACTGGCATATGCAGTATGATGCCGATATTCAGTTAACAGCCGAGTATGCCTTGTCTTAAAGGGTCATTGAGGGTAATCTTGTTAGAGATATATTCGCAGTTAGTTACACCGCTCAGAACATCGAAAGTAAAGCATGTATCCTGTACCGTTCTTCTTGTTGATAGCGGTGTCAAATTTAATAGGGTGAGTCTGTGTTCATATGGTGGAAGGCTTCCATAATTGCGGGGATTATAAGTTTCTCTCAAAGCGAATAGTAAGAACTGTTTTTGAATGGATTCGATTCTATCACAATGGGATCCAAAAACTGGATTCCAAATTATGCAGCCATATTCGAGTATTGGGCGCACTATTGCACAGTACAGGGATGTAGTGACCCATACATTCTTGAATTCGTATGCTCGTCTTTTAATAAAACCGAGCAGTTTACTGGCCCTGGATACAATCTTATCATAGTGTAAATTAAAGCGCAGTTTGTTGTCCAAGACCACTCCAAGATCAACTATATAATTGACCCTGTTAAGTTCATTATTATTAAGGCGGTATTTGTGATTTACAACTTGGTTTCTACGGGAAAAACTTATCACGCTACACTTTTTTACATTGAGGTAGAGTTTGTTTTGGGTACACCAGGTCTCAAGAGATGAGAGTTTTAACTGTAAGAAGTTACATCTTCCTGCGATTCAATTACGTGGTACAATTTTAAGTCGTCCGCATACATAAGATGTGGAATATCCTTCAACACCATGGACAAGTCGGATATGAAGATATTGAAGAGAAGAGGACCAAGGTGACTACCTTGCGGTACTCCAGGGGAGACTTCAATTTTCTTCGAAACAATTCCTTGAAATTTAACATATTGGGATCTACCATGGAGATAAGTTGATAGCCAACTAAGTAAAGATCCAGAGAAACCAAATTTTTCTAATTTATGTATTAAGATGCCGTGATCAACACGATCAAAAGCTTTACTGAAATCAGTGTAAATAGCGTCTATTAGGTATCCTTTCTCCATCTTGCATAAAACGTCAGAAACCATTATCATTAGGTTAGTGGTTGTGGACCTTCCTTTTTGAAACCCGTGCTGCTGCTCGTTTAGTCTCTGGTTGATAAGGTACGTTAGCTTTTCGCAAATAATTTTTTCAAATAGCTTTGGGACGGCCGACAAAATTGCTATGCCTCTATAGTTTTCAACTGAACTTTTTTGACCGTTTTTTATATTGGTATTAGGTGGGAAGTTTTCCAAAAAGAGGGAAACACTCCAAGAGACAGTGATTTGTTAAATATAATATATAAGGGTACAAGTAGTTGGTCTAAGCATCGCACCAATAACTTTAGGGGAATTAGGTCTGGTCCAGGTCCCTTGGTTGCATCTAAACCCTTTATTGCATTCGATATGTCTTCCATTGACAAGCTAAAGTTTTCAACCATATGTTGTGAATTCGGAGTGGGGGAAAAACATCCGACTGAGTAGTTGGTGGACAAAATACATCCTTAAAATAATCCGCAAAGAGGTTACATATTTCTTAAGGGTTGGAAGAGATAATATTACCTTTATACATGGATGAAGGGTAACCGGCTGATTTTCGTTTCAGATTGACAAAGTCGAAAAATGTTTTGGGGTCTTGGACAATTTTCTCTCCAATTAAGTTTGTGTAAAACTTGTAAGCTTCTTCAGATTTGAAAGAGAACTCTTTTGATAGCTCATCGTATCTGAGCCTCATTTCTTCGGTAACATTTGCGGTAGTTTTGATGAGTTTGTAAATTCGGTTTCTCTGGTTTCTCAGGTATCTGAGATTTGAATTTAGCCAAGGTTCTGAAAGTTTGTTTTTTTTTCTTTATTTTAGGCACATATCTTTCGATAGCTGTATAAATGTAATTATAAAAACTCGAAACAGCGCTATCTAAGTCTAAGTTCGATAGAGCGCAACTCCAGTTAATACCATCTAGAAGAGATGTTATGCTTTCGTAATCAGCATTAAGAAAATCGTACACAATGGAGTTATTGAAGGACTGGGTAAAAGAGATATTTATATCAGTGTTAGCAAACAAATTTTCTGCTTCGATGGTTGGAACAACCCTCACTTCGTCGTACGAGTTAGTAAAGATTAAATCCAACCACCTACTATTTTGGTTTTGTGTTGCAGAGACTTGCTGTAGATCATTGCTATAAAACGTACTTATTAATGTAAAGTCTATGGAACTAGAGAGGTTTACAGGAAGAAGATAGTTGTCATTTTCATCAATGACAAATGATATATTAGGACGGTTGAAGTCACCAAAAATAACAATCCTATCATCTTCATTTAAGGTCTTCGTAAATGTAGTGATTGTTTCACATAGCTCATTGTATGATGCTTCGCTAGAGCTTGGGGGGATGTAAATGACACCAATGTACATAGAGAATTTTTTTCCTATATAGACTCTTACTATACGGTGTTCAAAGAGTTTGTGAGTAGGGGTTTCTATAAGCTCACTTGAAGGAGAATTGTGGGTAGCAATTAGTACGCCGCCACCTCGTGAGAGGCCTGTTGAGGAATAGTTGCGGTCATTTCGGTAGATAGTCCAATTCGTCCCCTTAGTAAAACAAAGACGTATCTCGATTTTTATGAGTTTTGAGTTAAGTATGCAGCATAACTCAAAATAAAAATGTCTAGTAACTTACAAAGACTCGTATCTCGAAGACACGTAATTAAAGAAATAGCTGTTGACGTATCTGTATTAAGCCTTAAACCATAAGAAACACAGAAACTTATCTGTACATACGTATATGTGTTACTTATTTAAATTAAACAATCCCCACATGTGTTTACAATAAGAAGACACCATTATAACATTATATTATTTTGGAAGTTAATTTTTTGGAAGTATTTTCTATGGTCAGGCAGAGAATAATTTATTTTTATAGTAGTGGAAAAGTGCTTGAGGCAATCTGGAAAAGAATATGTTTCTTTGAGAGGTAAAAATTAAATGCTCGTAAAGTGAGACCAAGGGATTGCACCGTTTGCTGTAGAAAATGTTATCAATCATTTAACGAAGATAGGAGGCAAGAAATTTACAATGTGTTCTGGAATTTACAAGTTTTAGATAAACAAAGGCAGTATATTTCAACGTTGGTTAATGAAATTGATACTAAAGCTAAAACTGCTGGCGAAAATTCCAGGCAAAACCAGACGCGACATTTTTACTTTTACAAAAACGGTGAAAAATGCCAAGTATGCCAAGGTTTCTTTCTGACAACAAGAAAAACATTTAAAAGCAGGAACAAAGTGCATATTGTTCCTGCGAGCATGCAAGGTAAGCACCAACCAGGTATTACAAGACTAAGCGAAAACAAAGAAATAATAGAAATATACATCTTGTCAGTTCCTACTGTGCCATCCCATTACTGTAAAAAAACAAACGAATTATAAGTACTTGTCTGAAGATTTGTCTTTGGGGGATATGAAAAATCTATACATTAAACAATGCATGGAGCAAAATTAAAGTTTTGGTTTTACAGAAAAATATTTAATAATTAAAACTTTAAATTTCATAAGCCTCGTAAGGATATGTGTGATTCATGTGTAAAATACAAAAATTGCAGTAATGAAGAAAAAGCAGCTCTATTTACATTACACATGCAACATATTCGTCGAAAGATTGAAGCACGTCAGTACAATGATAACTCCATGGACCTTGCCCAAAACAATGTTTTAAAGTTTTTGATTCAGATTCAGATTGATTTAGAAGCCGTAAGATATTGACCTAAAGTATCAGCAAAAGCCATTTTTTACTGTTTATAATGATGACAATAATAAAGAATCAAGGCGTGCATCGAACATTATATGGCATGAAGGTATTGCGTCCAGAGGTTCCAACGAGCTGTTTTCTTGTCTTTATAAATTTTTATCAGATTACGGTAATGTAAAAAATTCGTTATCCTGAGTGATACTTGTGCAGGTCAAAATAGGAATGTAAATTTATCTGCAGTTTTACTTTATGATTTGCAAATTCCTGACATTCCTGAGATATAATATGCCTATTTTGAGCCTGGCCATTCTGTGATGGAGGTTGATTCTGTGCACGTTCGCATTGAAACTTCATACAAAAACGTAAATATTTACCATCCTACAGGATGGTACACTGCAGTTAGAAAGGAAGTAAAATCATTAAAATTCGATGTTATTGATGGTTTTTAACGCTGTCAAGTTGAGAGAACAAATTACAAAGAATAAAAAGATAGACTCTGATGGTAACAACATCAATTGACTCAAGATCACTTTATTAAAATACATCAAAGGCGATTGTGATCACATGTATTTTAAATACAATAAAAGTGATACAGACTAAGCATTTAAAATTGTACGGCGAGTGACAATTAGTGCTACAAACTATGGTTCCATGGAACTGTTAACAGCATATGACGCCCCTATGAAATTATAGTCAGAAAAAATACAATATTTACAAACTCTCTGCAAGAAATGTATTATCATCACAATATCATGGTTTTTATGAAGAGTACCAAGACAAAAATTTGGAATATGAATCTTTAGATTAAAATATACCTTATCTTTCATGGATTTTTTTCTTTTATATCCTTTATCACTGTACTTATGCTATGTTTAGTTTTTTACTTTTTTCCTAAATACCAAATAAATATGACTTTGAAGAATGAAACCTGATGTATCTCATATTAAAATATAATATTTAATTAAAAATTTAGCAACACAAAAACGTATCTACAACCCGGTTCCAAAATATTGAATTTTAAACATATCAACAAAACCATAAAACATAATCTTTTAAATGCTTTATGACCCCAAATAAGCCCTTAAGAGAATAAGAAGCCTTAAAAGTAATAGCTGTGAAAGGCAGAAATGATATACTCATTAACGTGTAATGTCAGGAGGTTTTTCTGCATTTTCTCAAAATGATAAAAAACGAGATACGTTCTTGTGTTACTAAGGGGACGAATTGCAGTCCAGAATTTCTTCATTTTTAAAAGTTTCGTTTAACCAAGTTTCTGTAATTACCAGAATCTTGAAGTGACAAGATTTAGCGTCGATAAATAGTTTATTAAGTTTACCTCTCATACCACCACAGTTGTGATAAAAAATTTTAAGAGAATTAATTGAGTCGGCAGGTAGGCATGGATCCTTGGACATTACTTGAGGAATGTTGTTAGGTGACTTTGACTGGTTTTTAGCAATAGGGGTAGTGTTAGGGTCAAAGTTAGGGGCAATAATACTGTTGGTGCTCCTTACGGGACTTTTGCAGAAAAGAGACATGTTTAGACCTAACGTGAGTGCCATAGGTGTCAAGGTCCGCATTGACTTGACTTATTGACACTCCAAGTTGCTCGTGAAAGCAATTAAACATATTACGCAAATCGTTCACATCGGTCGGCAGCCCTTCTTGTTGTATTAAAACTTTTAAATTAGTTTTGGTCTTACCTCTATGCATGTAGAATCAGGGGCTTTATGCATATAGGCGAGATACAGACGGACGTTGTTATAGACGCTGTTCTCTCTAAGACGAGAAAGGGCATATCTGCTTTCAGTGTCTACCACAGGAGTTCAATGTTAATTTCACTCTTGGAGGTATTAGAGGGTCTAAAAAGGTTTCAGGGTTACCAGGTTGATTGGAAGGGATGTTATGGAAAGGAGATGGGTCTAAAGTGCGGGGATGGATGGTTGGTGGGTTAGTTGATGATTTAGTGTCTACGGAGGGGGATGGAGACGGGTTGAGAGTATGTGAGTGAATGAAATTCGGATAGTTGGTAGATGTGTTTGTTGGGTTTTCTCTTGAGTCGGAGACAGGTGAAAGGTTGAAAGATACACGGCGACGTTGTGTGATTGGTTGTGTGGGAGCTGACTTTTGATATAAGTTTGCATTAATTAGATTACCGTTGTGCTTGTTGTTGCTGTAGTGAGTTGTGGTATTTTTAAAAGAATTGTCATTGTTGACCGATCTGGGCTTATGACTGATCTGTGGAGAGAAGGTGTGAAAAATATTGGTTTTAAGTTCCCAGTTGGGGACAGAACTGCGATGGGGTTTACGAGAATTAGGGTTGGAATTTAAGCTGGAGTTTGGAATACCATTAGAAATAATATTATTTGATTTTGTTTTAGGCTTATAACTATTGCTTATCTTATGATTAGATTTAGTGTTTATGCTAGGATTAGAAATAACATTAGAAATATTTGAATTAGACTTAGGTGCATAACTTAGAGATACGTTTGCCTTAGATATATTTCTCGGTTGCCAGGTTCTGCCAGGTTTGTCCGTCCACCTAGATATTTGTAAATTTCCGTGTTCTTGCATACCACCGGAAGGACTCAGGACCATCCAAGCGTATTTAGATGGTAAGCTAAGTTTAAAACTGCTTAACTTGGCACGAGTTGGAGATGTTTTTTGGCAATCGGATATGGTGATGCGGAATTTTTTTAAAAAGTATGTACGCACCCAGGATATACTTGCTTTAGAGGGGAAGCCTTTGATAAATACAGTGATGCACTGATTTTGGTTGACCGAATTTAACTTTTGGATGCGGCTTTCCCATTCTGGTATTGTCCACGAAGTTCCAAAACGTTCGATAACTCTTCTAGGTGCAGCGATTGGAGTTGTAAGCATGGTGGTGTCTGAGGCAATGGTAGAATCAATAGTTATACTATGTTGCCTTGTAGGTAAAGGGGCAGCTGATGGAAGATGCTTGGATGCTAAAGTGATTTCGTCGAAAATAGAGGAGGAGTTATGTTGAAGCGCCTGTGGTGGTGGGGATTCAACTCTAATGGGGGCTGATCTAACTTTTTTGCTATTATAGCGTCCATTATAGCCAAGGACTACGCCGCGCTTCTAATTGCTGTGCAGGCATTTTCACCAATATGCAATTGGAGTTCCATACTGCTTGTGGACTGCATCTTGTCAACTGCATTTAGGAGAACTTGTATCTAGTTAGCTTTTAGGTAATATTTTGTAATAAATGAATACTTACATATTTTGTCGCTTTTGTGTTCTTTGCGTGTTTTAATTTTAATCTTTTCCAAATGTTTCCAAATTGGCAGCAAATTAGAAACAAAACTTTTTCTGAAATTTTTGAATAAAACATAATTTATGAGAACATATGTTTTATGTTGACATTCTCATGTTTGCATTCAACGCCATCTAGTTGTCAAGTACTTTTCATGAGTAGCAAATCAAAATCCAAATCTGGTGTCCATACAAACAAAATCCTGCTATGAATGTAGATTTTGTGAACTTGTAGTTTGAATCATCACATCCAGGTGGCGTATGATAGTTAAGTGGTCAGAAAAAGTACAAATAAAAAATACGTAAGCAAATGTAAACAAATGACAGCTGACTGGCTCATAGGGATGTGCAACTGCCAGCAAAAGTCGACTTCGACTTTTTCAACCGTTGAAAATGTAAAAGTCGACTTTTCGACTTTTTGAACTTTTAGAAGTCGACTTTTCAACTTTTTTCGGATTTTTTTAACATGAACCAAATGATTTAATATGAAAAATGTTATTTATTGTTAAAAAATAAACTAAAACATGATACTTAAGTAGATAAATAAAATACAAAAAACAAAATATTGCAATCTTAGTTCTTACATAGACAATCAGACTTCTTATAAATAATTTTGCTGGTAATCGAAAGAGGGAGAGTTAATTTTCAAGATAAAGTTGGAAAAATTTTTTATTGCCAATTTCTTCATCAACGTTCAATATATATGAAAGTAAAAAAAAACTGTGACAAGCGGAGTTTTATTAAGTTTTCGATCAACAGCTGGGCGAGCCATATAAAGGTGCAGCTAAGTGGGCATCCCTTCAATTTCATCAGTTGTAGAGTCCATATTTGTTTTAACCACCTCATCCAAAAAACATAATCACCTCTATTATGTAAGTCAACGTCGACACGTCGACACGTCGACGACGACACATTGCAAATTGGTATTGGCGTTGTCAATATTGATGTTTATCGATAACTTTTGTCACATTTTTGGTATTGGCTAAAGGCCGCTTTACATTGTCCTACTGTGTGTTTCCACATGTGAGATAGAAAGTATTATGGAATTTCATCATGCTGTCATTTTTAATTTTTGTATGAAGAAATTAATTTTTCGCTTTTAGACTATCTCACAGAGTCGCACCACATTTTTATACTTTACACTATACTAAAACGTGAAAATTTGAGTAATGAATCGGTTTTTAATGAATTTAAAGCCTACAAAGTTCAATAAGCTGTAAAAATGCTTCCTTCTGTTATTCCATTTGAAAATACATTACGAGTTTAAAATGTTCTAACTTAAATAATAAATTTCAAGTAAGTTTATGGTAAAATGCATCTCTGGTGGGATAGAATGTGTGATGAAATTAGAAACAAACCAAAAAATTAAATGTGGTACGACATGCCAAAAAAATCAGAACACACATTGCTTTCCGTTGTTTACACCATCTCACTTTCTATCACACGTGAAAATTTTGACATGTGTTAACACACAGTAGGATAATGTAAAGCGGCCTTAAGCAACATTGATGACGTGAAACAGCACAAATTCTGTCGACACAGTTTTTGTAGGTGACAGGCACAACACATTCTTTTTAAACGCAAAAGCAGCTGCAGTTAAAAAATTTGTAAGTAAAATTAATTGTTTTCCTTAAATATGCTGTGAATTTACTTAATTTGTGAACTTTCCGACAGTTAATTGATAAGAGCCTTGGGCAAAAAATCGCAGTGTTGTTGCTAACTTAATTTTATTTGAAATGAATGTTGACCATTTTCCACTTTTCATTGTCGGCTCTATTTTCTTAGAACAAATTTAAACGCTGCTTTGCTTATGCGACAATAATAAATAAATCTGTAACGAAATAGTATACATAAGTGTCTTAAATATTTTGAAACCCAAATTTGCTACAAATTAATCAAGAACTAAAAATCTTGTACGTTGATATCCGTACGTTGATATCCGGCAAATTAAAAATATCCGACCTTTGCCTTATGACTTTTCTCTGAAGCCTAAGGATTCGATTACTATCGTCATCGCTTGAACTTTCGCTGGAATCCGTTACAAAAAACATATTTCGTCCTAACAACCCTGATTAAAGTCTTAAATAAAAAGGCTTTCCAAATTATGAAAATTTAAGTTGGTGTATTTGTTCTCTAAGTGAAGTTTGAAATAAAAGTGTATTTAGAAATCTTAAATCATAATAAAAGTGTAACAAATGACAAAGCGACACAAATGGTGGCAGGATGATCGCTTCAACACGCACAATGCAGTCTTTAACACTCAAACAATTAAATTAAACAATTAAAGTCAAAACAATTAAAAGTATAAACTGTTTCACTATTCTTTATTTTTTGTTTATTTATTTCCTCTTTATTAAAAAGAAAGATGGTATCAATAGCTGCGTTCCTTTCGCCTTAATATAATCGCGATAACAAATTTTCTCAAAGGAACGGAAAAAAACGATTCGTAGAGGGCACTACCGTCGCAGTCAAAATTAAATTCAAACAAGTAATCATGATACAATAACTATTAGGTGTCATGAGATCGTGTGTCGTTCAAAACTTTTGTAAACTGTTATGGTAGCGATATCTTAGTGAACGATGTTTTTCTCTGAATGTGTTTTACTCTAAACGTCAGAAAAAGTGTAAATTATTCAATTTAATTATTAATACTATGCAATTATATAAATAATTTAAGTGCAATTGTTGGCTCCGCTGAATGCATCCAATGTGTGTGACACGCGGTTTGTTTTGTTTTCTTTTATTTAACATTCGATGGTCGCAGCTCGTGAGAAAATAAGTAGCTGTCATGACTACCTAATAATCATTGTATCAATCAAACAAATAATTAAAAAAATGAAATAACAACTCATAAAAATATACAGGTACGGCACCTGTGTTTCAAATTTTTTAAAGCCTATATCACAATTTTATATGGATAGCAAAAATAATCTTATTTGTTTTAGGATTATTATTTGTGTTTTTGCTTTGCATGTAAAAAAAATAATCTGAATTATTTTGAAGCGAATGGAACGCAGCTAATACTTTTGAATTATCGATAACACGTCGACATCAATACAGAATGTTAGTAAATACCTGTATTGTGTTGATGTCGGCGTCGAAGTGATGTCGAGATAGAATTGATGTCGGCGTCGGCGTTGACATACACAATAGTTGTGAATATGTCACTGTTATGGGATTCTTTATTATTAGATGTCGATACCACTATCACAACTTCTTCATTTCAAATTCTTGTTTGTCTCATCTCGGCATTCACAAGGTCACCTAAATAGAGGGGAGGCGGGAGGGGGGGGGGTAATATTTGCTGTAATTATTTTTGTACTGCTGCTTACCATGGTGAAAGATTGCTTGAGAACACTCACAGATATTTTGAAATGCGTGCTTTTTGAACCTAGAATCTAGAAGTGTTAAAGAAGCGTATGGTTTTACCAATTCAATATTGTAAATTTTTTGTGATTTCAATAGCAAGCACTCGTTTTAAATTCTTGCCAATTTGACTTAAGGCGCATTTCCACAGTCAATATTTTTTATGCAATGTTGGATATTGCATACAAATACTGTTTACACGCTCAAAGTCATTTTGTACACAAATGTCATCGGTTTTTTTTTGCGAAGCAGATGAAAAGCGAAAAACAAGAAAATAACAAAAGAGAATGCGAAAATAAAAAAAATTAAAATAATAAAACGAAGCAGGCACTATTGGATAGTTGTTATGTTATGTGCAACCTGGAACCAAAGCGACACCTTCGGCACATACGCTTCATTTGCTCCTGCCCCCGACTTTTGCTCTTTTTATCTTCGCAACTTCTGCGGCGTAAGACGTCCTTATCGAGCGAATCTTTGCCTTGGCATCTGGAGCAGTCATGCACATTGCCTTTTTCTTTTTTTTATACAGTGGAGAATGCACATTCCAACTGTGACTCTCGTAATCCTCCAGAAATTGTATGGTTCTGTCTCCACTCCACTTTTTGGCAACTATAATCTAAAAAAATTTAATTATATTCTATGTTTTTTAATGATTTGTCTCATAAAAATTACTGAACAGAAATTGAACCGCTTGGAAAATCAGAGCAACGATAGAGAGGAGACAGAAATAAACAAAACAAAACGTCAAAAATTTTGATCAAGTTACCAAATTGCGCAAGAAAAGTTGGAAGTCAACCAACATTTTTTCGATTGCATGCAATTTCACAAACTGCGTGCAATCAAGTGTTTACACTTTCAAAATTACGTGCAATGCCTATTTTGCGCAAGAAAAATTGACTGTGGAAATGCGCCTTTAAAGCAGAACATTCCTCTGGGTCTGTAATAAAAAATTAATCCATTTGAGCGTAATTTGAATATTGTGATAATAAATTGGTATTCTGGCAAAGTAACAATTGTTACCCAGTATTCTTGATATTTCTATGTGTTTGTTGTAATGTTGTTTTTTTTTCAAAAAAAAATTTTAAGCTCAAAAATAATAAATTTTGATAAAAATTATCACCTGCTTTTCAAATAGTGACAATTTCACTAAAAGATATTGTTACGCGTGTAACGTAATCAGGTGATACGCAATTACTTTGGCACACTTCCACTTACAGTCTCTTTTTTTTAATTTTGCCGACCACTATTTTACATTTATCGAATCAAGAGTTACCAACGCAGCTTTATTTCTTGCTAAACAGCTATTTCGTTTATTAGTTAAGAGAAAACAGTTCTCAAATTAGCTTTAAGGTTTTTGTATCGCATAAAATGAAAAAAGTCGAAAGTAAAAGTCGAAAGCAAAAGTGCAAGTCAAAGTCGAAATAAGTCGAAAGTCGACTTTTACTTGATAATTTTCGACTTTTGGCAATCGACTTTCTGATATTGAAAAAAGTCGAAAGTCGACTTTTACTTTCGACTTTTACATTCGACTTTTTTCATTTTATGCGAAACAAAAACATTAACACTAAGAACTGTCTTCTCTAAACTAATAAACGAAATAGCTGTTTAACAACAAATAAAGCTGCGTTGGCAACTTTTGATTCGATAAATGTAAAATAGTGGTCGCCAAAATTAAGAAAAAGAGACTGTAAGTGGAAGTGTGACAAAGCAATTGCATATCATCTGATTACGTTAAACGCGTAACAAAATTTTTTAATGAAATTGTCACTATTTGAAAAGCAGGTGACAATTTTTTATCAAAATTTATTATTTTTGACCTTCAAATTTTGTTAAAAAAAAACAATTACAACAAACACATAGAAATATCAAGAATACTGGGTAACAATTGCTACTTTGCCAGAATAGGACTGTTAAAACAAATTTATATTCACAATTTTCAAACTACGCTCAAATGGATTAATATTTTATTATAAACAACAGAACAATGTTATGGTTTAAGTCAAGTCAAAAAATATACAATATTGAATTGGTAAAACCATACACTTCTTTAAAACTTCTATATCCTAGGTTCAAAATGCACGTAGTGACATATTAGGTTTTTTGGATGAGGTGGTTAAAACAAATATGGACTCTGCAACTAATGAAATTGAAGGGATGCCCACTCAGCTGCACCATTATCTGGCTCGTCCAGCTGTTGATCGAAAACTTAATAAAAATCCGCTTGTTGTCTGGAAATGCATGAAAACTGAATTTCCTTTTGTTTGGGCCGTTCCAAAAAAATATTTATAAATATTTATTGCAATTTCGGAGCCATCCGAAAGGTTATTTTCTCATGCTGGTCTCATAGCGAACCAGTTGCGAAACAGGCTTTCGCCAGAACATCTTAGCATGTTGGTTTTTTTACGTTCTGTTGGTGAAGACATGTGGTTCCTTTAGTTGTACATTCACTTGTGCACCGACGAATTAACGTAAGCGCCACTTTTTTGAAATTTATTTTTAAATGGCAAATGATAGTACGAAAACAAACTTAAACTTTTCTAAAGCAATATCGAACACAAAAATAAAATTTACATGTACCGCTTATGCAACAAGGAAAATGCTTTTCTTGTAAAATTTGGTTGTAACGCTTACGTTAACTCGGCGGTTAGGGCTTGATATACAGCCCAATTATGAATAATTTTTGCTCGGGAATCGGAAAAGAGAGCTTACATTTTTAAGATAGCAGACAAAGACATCACATTTTTTTTACTTTCATAAATATTGACGGTTGATGAAGAAATTAGCATTAAAAATTTCCAAAATGTTCTTAAACTTTATCTTGAAAATTAACTCTCCTTTTTCCGATTACCAGGGAAAAATTATTCATAAGAAGTCTGATTATCTATAAAAGAACTAAAATTGCAATATTTTGTTTTGTATTTTATTAATTTACTGTTTACCTGTACCATGTTTTTGTTTATTTTTTAACAATAAAATACATTTTCCATATTGGATCATTTGCTTCTTAACTGCCCTACAAAAATATTTTTAAAAAAGTCGAAAAAAGTTGAAAAGTCGACTTCTAAAGGTTCCAAAAGTCGATTAGTCGACTTTTACATTTTCAACTGTTGAAAAAGTCGAAGTCGCCTTTTGCTGGCGGTTGCACATCCCGGAATCATCGAAACCCAACTATAAAAAGGATGTTAAAAGCACGAGGAAAAAACATTGGCTGCGTTCATAAAACACAAAATTTACTCAACTGTTGAGTATGACTGAGTTCCAAAATGCATTTTAACAATGCATCAGTGTGTTTTATTTTGAATTGGTACAAAGTTTAAATACGAAAACTGCGCAACTCTGTTAATATTCTTAAAAATAGTATAATTGCGCAGTTTTGGTTAATAATCTTCGAACCAATTAAAAATTAAATAGACTGATGCCAAAGAGTAGTAAAGAGTTGTCAGTTCTGCACAGTTGCGTTTGTGCAGACATTTGTAATTAGTGAGGATTGAGCGAAAGTGGATGTGAAGCAAAATATAATTGAAATTTTTTGGCTGACTTTGCTCAGCTCTGCTTAGCTGGCGTAGCTTTACGGTTGCGACGCTTATGCCGTGGTTATGCTAGCCAAACATGTTTGGTGTTCATTTTCGTTAATTTATTCTCTTCGCTGAAATGTTTGTTTGGTGGTTATGCTATGATTGGTGGCACAGTTGCATTATATGTAATAGTATATCAAAACACAAAAAAGCACAACCCTAATTTACATTTTTGTACTTATTATACATATTTGTTATAGAATTGAAAATAAAATATACGAATTAAAATATACGAACTGATATTACTTACTCTGAATTTTTATTATAATAGGGTTATTCACGATTCACTGCACTTGCCTGTGCAGTTGAGGACTTGAGGACTTGTGCAGTTGTGCAGTTAGGTTTTAGTGAACACACTTCCATCACCATTTCAAAGCTGTCAACATTTTTCAATGCACACAAGTGCACAACTGCTCAAGTCCTCAAGTCTTCAACTTGAAGGTAATAGTAGAAAAGCACTTGTGCAGATTTTTGTCGTACGTACAATTTGTTTTTGTAAAGTGCACAAGTCCTCAACTACACAGGCAAGTGCACTGAATCGTGAATACCCCTAATATCTTAAACAAAATGGTTTGCATATATCTGACATGCTAGCTAGCTGTTTATGTTAAGGGTTACTTGAAGACACAATCAACTTCACTTTTTAATATTTTACCTACTTTTTTGATGCTATTATACAAAATGACTACAGCCAACACTGGAAAGTTCGGCATGTTTGGCGTTTCAATCAGCAATCAAAATGTTCGGTCCGAGAGCGAGAAAATGAATATGAGAAAAAGTTCATTTTTTCATTTCATAAGTGAAACAATAACAACAAAAAATGTTCGGCAATCATGTTTGGCTAGCATAACCACGGCATTAGCGATGTATGAGGTGTATGAGTGCGAAGAAATAGAAAATAGAAAGCGTGTGATGAAGCGAAAAGAAAATAGTTTGCTATTGTTTCTTTTCGCTTTGGTATGATTTTTTTGTTTCCTATAAGAATCTTGCACTCATATGAATATTTACATTTTTTAGCCTGATTGGATTTGGTAAATTGAATGAATTTACCAGTTTCAATCTTTTTAAATGATGAGAACATTTGTATGCCCCCCTTTACACATAAATTTATTTTAATTCTTGCAGGTAAGAAATTTTTAAATTTTAAGCTACATTTTTACCAATTTCCTTTTGTTTGGGCCGTTCCAAAAAAATATTTATAAATATTTATTGCAACTTCGGAGCCACCCGAAAGGTTATTTTCTCATGCTGGTCTTATAGCGAACCAATTGCGAAACAGGCATGTTGGTTTTTTTACGTTCTGTTGGTGAAGACATTTGGTTCCTTTAATTGTACATTCACTTGTGCACCGACGAATTAACGTAAGCGCCACTTTTTTGAAATTTATTTTTAAATGGCAAATTATAGTACGAAAACAAAGTCGTCAACTCCAAAAATTTTACATCTCTACTTAAACTTTTCTAAAGCAATATCGAACACAAAAATAAAATTTACATGTACCGCTTATGCAACAAGGAAAATGCTTTTCTTGTAAAATTTGGTTGTAACGCTTACGTTAACTCGGCGGTTAGGGCTAATTAATTATTAATTCATTTAACAATTAATTAATTCAGCAAATTTTTTCATTTGAAGTAAAATTTTTACCAATTTCCAGGTACTATGAATTTAGGAATTTTTTTAATTTAAATCAAAATTTTTTAACTAGATTGGATTTGGTAAATTAAATGAATTACCAATTTCCAGCTATTTAAATTATGATAATATTTTTATATGACCTTTTCCTATAAATTTCTTTTAGTTCTTGCAGGTACAATGTATTTAAGAAATTTTTTAATTTAAAGCTAAATTTTTTAGCTACATTGCATTTGGTAAATTAAATAAATTTACCGATTTCCCTCTTTTCAAATTATTATAAATTGATTTAAATGATTTTTAAGCTACATAGTATATACACACATATATGAGATGTATATACTTTCTTTATGCAAAAATATAAATACAAATTTCTGTCAATTGTTGCAGGTATTTGGAAAATTTTTTCATTTTAAACAAACTCAGAATGTTTACGAAAGTGTTTTAAATATTAAATAGCATCTAAAAGTTTGAAACATTAAAATTTATGAAAGTATTTTGTTGTGTTTTCAAATCCAAAATATAAAACTAATTGTGTTTGTTTAATAATCCAAAAATGGTATTAATATTTAAAGATATTTTTTTTCATTTTAATTACCTTCTTTAAACAGTAATTGTTATTGTGACATAAAGTTCCTTGTTTTTTTTTTGTATTTTGAGATTTTATTAAAATTTTGTATAAAATCTATTTGCTGAAGGTATTTAAAAAGTTTTTATTTTTAGCAAACAGATTTTTTCATAAATTAATAAAATAAATCAATTAATAAAGGAAGCAATTAATTCATCTTTTTATGAATTATGAATTTATTTTTAGATTTTTTAATAAATTAATCAATTAATAAAGAAAGCAACAAATTCATTTTTTATTCTTTTTAAAGCAAAATAATGTCTTACATACATATGATTTTTTTTGCAGTTTTAGTTTTGAATTGTTGATGTTTTAAAACTTACCTCATTTTATTCTTCTTATTCAATAAAAAATTAAAAAATTTTTTAAAATTGCTCTTATTATTTAATATAATACGGTGCTTATTATATAATATAATATCTTAAGACCTAGAATGAAATCTTGTTACATAATGTAATAATTTAAAACTAAATGAAAATCTTATTACATTATGTAATAATTTAAACCTAAATGAAAATCTTATTACAGAATGTAATAACTTAAAACTAAATTGAAAACTTATTACATAATGTAATAAATTATCAACTAAGGCAAACACTTTGAATGGATTTAACTAACCTAAGTAATACAATAAAGTAAATATTTACAACTTAATACTAGAAAAGTAAAAGTATTAAATGTACTTCCCATATTTACATTATAAAATTTAATATTTACATTATAAAATTTAATTTTTACAATATTTACAGTAAATATTTACACAAATGTAATTACAATATTTACAGTATATAGTTATATGTGAGCATTGGCGTCGGAAGCGGGGGGCCAAGGTGGGCAGTTGCCCCCCACTTTTTTAGCTAGATAAACAATTTAAAAGGAAAAGTAATTCAAAATATAAGTTTTTTTACAACGATAATATTTTTGTATTATATATTTTCCTCTTCTTTCTCTCTTCTTCATGTTTCATGTGAAGAAATTTTGGTGAACTTTTTTTGCACCACCATTTGTACTGCCCCCCCATTTGTACTGCCCCCCCAGATGAAATTCGCTTCCGACGCGATTGTATGTGAGCCATTTCAATAGCCACATATTGTATGTTTATGTTATTGTATTTCTAGTTATATGTGAGCCATTTCAATAGCCACATATTGTATGTTTATTTACGATTATAAATTCATGCAGCGCTATTAAAAATGCTTACGTAGCGTCTGCATCGCTCTAAAAGAGTTGTATTCTATATTTGTTTATGTATTTTATCGTTGCCACCAAAAGTGCTTACGATGTTAAAATTGTTTATCTATCCCTAAGTTGTTTGGAAGAAATAATAAAGTTTTCAGTTTGTAAGAACAACTCAAGGCATTTGGTGGTTTTTCTATTTGTGGTCGGTGTTTTTTTTTTGGCTCTGTAAAAGTTGTAAGAACAACTTACAGGCAAAACCCATATTATTATATACAAAAAGCTTTTGTTGGTCCGGGAAAAAAAGACAAGTAAGAATTTGTTGTGTTTGAAAGATGGAAAGAATTTAATAACCTGAAATGGTAGATAGAAAATTTTGAAAATTATAAATGAGTCTACCGAGCCCAAAGTTGAAAACGGTCATTTTTATAAAAGAAAAAAGAAGTTTGTAAGCGATGCCATAAGAAAGATTTCGAAATATGATCGAATTAGCCTCGCATGGTACAGCAGCGAATGCAAGTTATATAAGCGGCTAGTATACGGCAAAAAAAATCATGGTTATGCAAAACGTTGTCATTTTACCAATAACAAAATTTAATACTCGAAACTTTAAAAAATACTGAGTATTAAGAAAAATCCGTACTAATCATGATTTAAGCTGAGTATTATATTTCATTAGTACACAACTGAGAAAATACTCAGCTGACCCCAATATTAAATATTTAATAGGGGCGTTTACCAGACACATTTTTTGACATTTTATTAATGTTTCAAAATATACAAAAATATATAATGAAATAGAACTTCCATGTTAACATATCTCTCGTTTTTTTCAATAACGTCACAATTAAAGAAAAATGATTTTTCAGTACAAGAATTTTAAGTCTTAAGCAGAAATTAAAGGAAGTACAATATTTACATTATAAAATTAAGTATATACAATATTTACAGTAAATATTTACAGAAATGTATTTACAATATTCTAATTGTAAATACATTTACAATATAAGTACAATATGTACAGTATTTACATTATAAAATGAAGTATATACAATATTTACAGTAAATATTTACAGAAATGTATTTACAATATTTAAATTGTACATACATTTACATACATTTTGCAATATAAGTGAAATAAAAATGTATTAAAGTGATGTAATCACAAATTCGAATAAGTGTTTTTCGGATTATAACGTTATTGAAGAAAACAAGCGATAAGTAGTTAGAGATGTAAGTGATACTTGCTAAGCCATGCATTGCTATGCATCATTTGATTAATTTATTTATTAATTCTTTTTAATAATTTATTAATTGATTAATTTTTTTAATGTATTAAAAAATCAATAAATAAATTTATAATTGATAAAAAGATGAATTTATTGCTTCCTTTGTTAATTGATTAATTTTATTAATGTATTAAAAAATCTGTTTGCTAAAATTAAAAAGTTTTTAAATACCTTCAGCAAATAGGTTTTATACAAAATTTTAATAAAATATCAAAATAAATAAAAAACAAGGAACTTTATGTCACCATAGCAATTACTGTTTAAAGAAGGTAATTCAAATGAAAAAAATATCTTAAAATATTAATACCATTTTTTGATTATTAAACAAACACAGTTTTATATTTGTATTTGAAAACAACAAAATACTTCAATTTTAATGTTTCAAACTTTTAGATGGTATTTAATATTTGAAACACTTTCGTAAACATTCCGAGTTTGTTTAAAATGAAAAAATTTTCTAAATACCTGCAATTGACAGAAATTTGTATATATGTTTTTACATAAAGAAAGTATATACATCTCATATATGTGTACATACTATGTAGCTTAAAAATCATTTAAATCCATTTATCATAATTTAAAAAGATGGAAATTGGTAAATTCATTTAATTTACCAAATCCAATCTAGTTAAAAAAATTTAGCTTTAAATGAAATTCATAGTACATGGAAATTGGTAAAAAATTTAGCTTCAAATGAAAAAATTTCCTAAATTCATAGTACCTGGAAATTGGTAAAAAATGTAGCTTAAAATTAAAAAATTTCTTACCTGCAAAAATTAAAATAAATTTATACGTAAAGGGGGCATAAAAATGTTACCATCATTTAAAAAGATTGAAATCGGTAAATTCATTCAATTTACCAAATCCAATCTAGCTAAAAAATGTAAATATTCATATGAGTGCAAGATTCTTATAGGAAACAAAAAAGTCATACCAAAGCGAAAAGAAACAATAGCAAACTATTTTCTTTTCGCTTCATCACACGCTTTCTATTTTCTATTTCTTCGCACTCATACACCTCATACATCGCTAATGCCGTGGTTATGCTAGCCAAACATGATTGCCGAACATTTTTTGTTGTTATTTTTTTTCTCATATTTTTTTATAACTTTTTCTCATATTGATTTTCTCGCTCTCGGACCGAACATTTTGATTGCTGATTGAAACGCCAAACATGCCGAACTTTCCAGTGTTGGCTGTAGTCATTTTGTATAATAGCATCAAAAAAGTAGGTAAAATATTAAAAAGTGAAGTTGATTGTGTCTTTAAGTAACCCTTAACATAAACAGCTAGCTAGCATGTCAGATATATGCAAACCATTTTGTTTAAGATATTAGGGGTATTCACGATTCAGTGCACTTGCCTGTGCAGTTGAGGACTTGTGCACTTTACAAAAACAAATTGTACGTACGACAAAAATCTGCACAAGTGCTTTTCTACTATTACCTTCAAGTTGAAGACTTGAGGACTTGAGCAGTTGTGTACTTGTGTGCATTGAAAAATGTTGACAGCTTTGAAATGGTGATGGTGGTGTGTTCACTAAAACCTAACTGCACAACTGCACAAGTCCTCAACTGCACAGGCAAGTGCAGTGAATCGTGAATACCCCTATTATAATAAAAATTCAGAGTAAGTAATATCAGTTCGTATATTTTAATTCGTTAATTTTCTTTTCAATTCTATAACAAATATGTATAATAAGTACAAAAATGCAAATTAGGGTTGTGCTTTTTTGTGTTTTGACATACTATTACATATAATGCAACTGTGCCACCAATCATAGCATAACCACCAAACAAACATTTCAGCGAAGAGAATAAATAAACGAAAATGAACACCAAACATGTTTGGCTAGCATAACCACGGCATAAGCGTCGCAACCGTAAAGCTACGCCAGCTAAGCAGAGCTGAGCAAAGTCAGCCGAAAAATTTCAATTATATTTTGCTTCACATCCACTTTCGCTCAATCCTCACTAATTACAAATGTCTGCACAAACGCAACTGTGCAGAACTGACAACTCTTTACTACTCTTTGATAAGATGTTATGTTTGTTGCAGTGTTAAATAAAATAAAAATACGATAAAACTTTTAATTATTTGTATTTTAAGTAACTATGGATTTTTTGAATATTTTTTCTAGATTTTAACATACTCATCTTAAAGTTATATGTAGTACACCACAATTACAAACATAAATAGTATTAAATATTTTGATAAAATTTAGCATTTTAGTATTTAGAAATATTTATTTATTTACACCGTTCTTTTGTTTCCCTTGCATTCAAAATGGTTAATATCCACGGATTTTTGTTTTGTTTATTTTTCAGTTTTGCCTGTTATAATTAGTCTTCTTTGTACTTCATTTTACCTTTAGCAAAAATGGCCTTTTTTATTTTATTTTTATTTGTATTTGGTGCTAAAAAAGCTAATAGTGAAACAATTTAATGGCCGCTCTCTAGTCGTTTAGAAGTTATAGGGGTCCAAAATTTTAAAAAATGGCATGAAAAACTTGTGATAATTTTTTATATTTTCCTACAAAACTAGTTATTATGGGTATCAAAAAAAGATTATGCTCTTACCTATTCAACGAGCCATCTATCTTAAAAATCCATGCATTACTTTTGAAGATATAACAGCTCATATATACATTTCGTTAAAGGGCGAACCATCTAGTGTGCATAATATGTAATATATGATATCTTCTAAAGTAATGCATGGATTTTTAAGATAGATGGCTCGTTGAAAAAAGGTAACATAACCTTTTTTTATACCCGTAAAAGACAAATTTGTTGGAAAATTACAAGTTTTTCAGGCCAATTTTTAGAACTCTGAACCCCTACAACTCTTAGGCCTTGCGTTGAACAGGTTGAGAACGTGTCGAGAACTTGTTGCGTGCAAGTTGCTTAATCTGAAGGTTCCGGTATAAATACACAGGCTAGCAACTTGAGTTGGAGTTGAGTTGACCAAGTGTAGAAAAGGCCTTAACCAGATAAGAGCGGCCATTAATTTTTTTCAGATTTGGAATAAGAAGCCCTAAATACATATATTCCGACTACCGCAAACGAAAAACTGATAATGATTTACTGATATGCACCTGAAATGTCCGAACCCTTAATTGGGAAGGTGCCTCTATCCAACTGACTGATATAAGAATTTGGCAACCGCAACTCAACTGCTAGTAAAGTTGCCGTACACAATAGGCATGTTAGAGAACGAACAGAACTAAAGCGGATGTCGGATAGCGGGCCTCTCTCGGCGAAATCCGCTGAAAACACGTCCAGAATTGGAACGGTGGCGGTTGTCGGATCACGGCTGCATTTTATTTGGGAAGGATACAAATTATTTTATATTTTGCTTTGAATTCACATGAATGCAACACAGGCACAAAAACAGAATGTCAGATCATAGTAAAAACTAAGAAAATAACTCTGAACGTACCCAATCTTTAGCAAAAATATGGCAACATTTAAGTCACTCAGAGAGAGATCCGCCACCCGTCAGAGAGAAATTAGAATAGATTCTATTCTGGCGTTTTCCCGTCAAAATTAAATCGCATTTCTACGGCGATTTAATTTTTGGCGACTGCATAAATTTTCATGTATTTTGTAGCACGGCGAATTGGAGCCCGAACAGAACCAAAGCGGATGTCGGTTGTCGGAAAATACATTACAAAATACATTACAATACATTAATAAAGAAAACTGGCAACTCTCAAACACACTTTGACGTTAACGATAGGTCTTGTCAAAGCTACTTACCCTACCTTACGCTGCGTCTACACATAAAAAATGTTATAACAATTGTTTATATCCATATTAGTTGCCAAATTTTTGTCAACTTCAAGCAAATTGTCTATTGTGACGTAGGTGGGCTTAAAAATTGCAAGAAAATTGTTTTATTATTTGACGTTTCCCTTGGTTTTTAAATTTTTCTCTGTTCTTGTTCTTCACTTTCGGAAGAAAATGTCAAAAAATGTCAGCCTACGTCAAATCGTTGTTAGTTTAATTGTTTGCCTGATTGTTGAGACAATTGAGCTGACAACTGAGAATATATAAATGTGTTAGTAAAAAATGTGTGAGTGTATTGAAACTCATGACAATTTGTCAAGTGTAGACCTAGGGTTATTAGTCGCATATTGAAACTACGTTTTTTGTTGAGCTTTCGTTAGTGATGTGATAGTTCTGTGCAAAAAATGAAATCTTCTGCGCATTACGTCACTCGAGCTTGTCAGCTGTAACACGTGGTGCAAACATACAAAAGAAAATGTAAAAAAGCAAAAAGTAAACACAAGCAGCACAATTGCAAGCATTTAAGAAATATTGTATTCATTTAATTCAATTTCAAATAGTGTGCACTTATAGTAAGCGTAAATTATAATTTTCAATTATATATTATGTAATTAAAATTAGTACTACAAAAGTTTTAGATGCTTTTGATGAGAATAACAACGATTTTAATTCGGGTCATAAAATGAATTTACAATTTTTCAACAAACTAAACAACAAACGAGAAGAACAAGAAAATTAAAACGAAGCAATCAAAGTGCTGTCAAACACATCAAGTAACTCAGCTATTTTTTTGTGTAGGAGAACAAATGGGAGAAAACACCCCTATTATATATGCATTTCTTTTCAACAATAATACTGAAAAATAAATTTGCTTAAATTTATTTATAAATATATTTATAAAGTAGTTTATTTCATTTCAATAAACCCAGTCTTATTGAAAATGTCGATATTTTTCATCGCTATAAATAAATTATCCCCTTTAAATATATTGTGACTACGCTTTTATTTAGCCACTTTGACAAGTTCGAACTACGTCACAACAAAGATGGCGGACATGCGCAATACTTTATCTGTAGTTCTTTGTATCATGATAGTTCTATATATTCACAGCTATGGATGACGAAGTTTTAATTGAACTTGTACGGGAACGTGCAATTATTTACGACAAACAACTGCCTGTCTACTGCTTATTATAATTGTTATAACGTTTTCTTACATTGAGTCCCGTCATGATGACAGTTGACAACATTACGTTACGTCTATTATAATTCGAGCATGCATAGGAAATCTTTTACGGTTTTTTTTACTTGTATTTTGTTGTTGTGGCGGTGCACATATTGTATATTTCCTATTCTTGCACCGTGCAACGGTCATATCATAGACATAGAGAATACCCCTATTGCTTTTTTATGCATGTGGTTATAATAAACGTAACATGACGTGACGTATAGATCCGTTCATTTTGCGTTACGTAACATTACGTCATGTCAAAAAGGAACTGAACATTGCGGTTAGATTCGATTAGTGTGCAATGTGTATTGTTGAAACTACGTTTTTTGGTGAGATTTCGTTATTGATGTGATAGTTCTATATATCCACATGACCGTAAAGATCCGTGGAATTTGGATTTCTACGATACTTTACATTACGTCCTGTCAAATAGCAACTGAACATTGAGGTCAGATTGATTGTTGCACTATTTTGTATTGTTGAACTAAGCTCTTTTTTTTTTGTCCAAGTACTAGTAAATTTGTAATTTATTAAGAAATAATGTTCACATATAAGACAGAGTCTTTTAAATGCAGTAAGAATAACATAATAACAAAAATTTATAAACAACTTATAAATACATATTGTTTAAAACAAATACTTAAGGATTTAATTAAAATTAATAAATTAATTTAAAAATTAATTAATAATTTAATATATTATTATCAACAAGAAGATAAGCAACTAAATAAAGTCATTTAGATTAATACAACTATTTAAGTATTTAATTAAAATTATCAAGTTGATCAGAATATTATTAGTTAAAACTCTTTGTTGAGTTTTCGTTATTAATGTGAACTATCATCCACATCATATATCCACAGAATATCACATGGATGACGAAGTTTCATTGGCGTAGCAAGCGGGGAGAAAGGGGGAAGTTTCCCTTATTTAGCTTATTTTCGCTTACTTAGCTAGATAAACAATTTAAAAAGAAAACTTCAAAAGTTATTCGAAAAATCAGTTTTTCTTCAACAGGTAGACACATTTTGGAATAATTTAAATTGATATAACTTTTTGTATTTTATCGCATTTAAACCATGTAAAGATATACCTAAAAAAAAAATAAACTGGCCATTTCAGCCCTTGGAAGGACTTTGACCGAGCTTCTATTGATCAATTGTGTTGAGCGTGTTATTAAATTTTTGATCACAAATGACCGGGAACTGGACCTACGTGTTTTATGCCGACTCCGAACGGCTTATGTTCTCAAGAAGCTTTACATGGCAATTTGTACTCTCTGAGGTTTGCCATTGTCTGCAGAGAGGTGACGACGGAACAGAAAAATTATTTCAATTGAAAAAACTTGCTGTCTGAGCTGGAATTGAACCCGGGCTACCGGTGTTCTTTAGCTTAGGAGCCACGCACTCTACCCACTAGGCTACGGCCGCCACAAAGATATACCTAGTCTTGCTTTATAAAAGCAACAATTATTTATAATATTTTCATATTACCATATGAAAGATCCTTTAAAAAATTATCTCTAATATCGAAATTGAAAACACTGTTGCCACTTTGGTACAATTTCGTTATTGATGTGATACAGCTATGGATGACGACGTTTTAATTGAACTAATGCGGGAACATGCAATTACTGCCTATTATAATTGCTATAACGTTTTCCCATTACGATGACAGTTGACAACATTTCGTTACTTTACATTACGTCTATTATAATTCGTCCTCTAGTATTGGAGCCAATTTGACGTAAAATCGAAAATAATGTTATCCCTCTCCAACGGAGTTTCCCATCTCTTTATCACTAGTCACTGCGACCAAGTAGCCGATATCGATATATCGCTCATCTCTAGTTTTCAGCTTCGCACCGTGAACATACTTTGTAGTGATGGGCACTATCGAATGATTTCAACTATCGATGGTTTACTAGCGAATGATTTCAACTATCGAACAATACCTTCGAATATTTCGTTCAATTACTTCAAAAAAATAGTAAATAGAACACGAAACTTTCAAATGATTTAAACTATCGAATAATTCATTAATTCGAATTAAAAAATAATAACTAGTAACAAAAACAATCGTACGATTTGTAATATCGAATAAATTATTCATCCATCGAATTATAAAAATAGTAGCTAGTTCAAAGATCAAATGATTTTTGCTATCAATTCAAGTACTCATTCATTCGACTTAAAAAACCTATATATACAGTACTCATGATTCATGAAGGTAAGCAAACGAAAGGCAAATGAAAAGACTATCGAATAAAAAAAAACTATCGAATTAATGAATAATTTTGAACTATCGAATAATTCGAATATTTTAATTCCATAGTTCCCATCACTAATACTTTGGCGTCTGTTTGGAAATTTTTGGATGACGAAGAAGTTCTCTCAATTCATAAACAGACATATATTTTCTTTAACTCAGCATTTTCTTTCCTTCGACGAGCGAATAGTTTCTGAATTCTGCCTATCCTTATGTAATAAGGCTCCACATGGGTAAGTTTATTAAATATTTGGATTTGTTGAAATATTGCCTATTTTAGTGTATTACAGATATGTACGACCCAGATCAAAGCACCGAGCTGGGAGAGTCCAACATAAAAAACATTGTGAAAACCGAATATACCAATGAAGTTAATATTCAATCTGAACACGAATGGCTTTCTGCAGCTGACTCAAAGCAGGCTGGACGGACGATAGATCCAATTTTGTCAATCGTGAAAAGCGAGTATGAACTTCAGTCATGCATTTTGGATTGGTCAGTAGATATAGCTGAAAACAGTGATGAGAATGAGGAAGATGGTGAAGGTGATGTTAATGAATACGACTATGATGATGAAAAAAACCCATTACTTTCTGAGTCAGCAGTATATTCTGAAGCAAGTAGAAGAGAACAATATTTGTTTTATAAGAAAAAACGAAACTTATTTGAACCATATTTGCTACGTGATTGTTCTTACTGTGACATAACATTTGAATCCGTCGAAACTTGGGACACACACCTAAAGGATGTGCATTTTTCCCACTCAGATGCCGGTGAAGTGACTTGCAATGAATGTAAAATTTCATTATGCAATAAAGATATATTAACTGGACACTTTTTGGTGCATTTACCAAACATGAATATATTTAAATGTAAGCTTTGTTCATATGCGTGTTCCAGACATAAACAGCTACTGTTTCACATAGAAACAAAACACTTTCATGCTTTAGATAATGCATTTTCAGCATTAAAGGAAATTAATCAATACGCATCATTAAAATGTTGTGCATATTGTGGTAAATATGTCGGTATTTCGAGTATGCTGTCAACGCATATACAAGTAGAACACAGTGAAATATACGAGCACAAGCTTTTCCATGTATGTCCTTTTTGTGGAGAACAATTTGTTAAAGAAAAGTTGCATAAAGAACATTTAAGGAATATTCATCAATTTGAAAGCCTTAACGGTTTGTCTTTAGAAATTATTGAGAAACAGGAAAATAGCAACAACATGAAGTTTCGCTGTTTGAAGTGCAGCGAATTGTTAGCTGATAGTTCATATACCTTTGGTTTAATTGCTCATGCATTGAGTCATCTTTCTTACAATTGTTATAAATGTCGCTTCTGTGAATACGATAATAAGTCAAAATCTAAAGTTATACAGCATACATGCAAAGATCTACTTATCGATATTAAAAATAACTCAATGCAGATTACCAGGACAACACCTTCTAAACGCTTTCTTCACCGATACCGAGATCGAAACTTGGATGCTAAAAACAAATTACTACTTGTTTGTCCAAAATGTGGGCAAAATTTCCAACAGCAAGGATTGTGGGAAGTACATCTAACTGAAGCTCATAGTTTTCATAAATATGAATTTTTGAATATTGAAACAACAGCATCGTCAGATGGCAAAAGCAAAATCATCAGTTGTACGATTTGCAAAAAAGTATTTGGTAGACCTAATTGCTCCAACATTAAACATCATGCCTTCACACATATGCCTTATAATTTATATAAATGTAAACTATGTCAAGCATCAATGAACTCTGTATTTGTTTGTTCCTGCAAAGGTAAGTGCAAAAGTACGTATTAATATTTAAAAAGCCCACTGCATGAAAACAAAATTAGTCCCTAACACTATCGACGTCTCCTTTTTAACTTTTGAAACTGTGTGGAAATCTTTTAAAGGCAACAACATTTAAATTTAAAAAATGGCTTCATTTAAAGATACGTTTTTAAGAATAAACCCTGCAATCCACGGCATCGTTCACGAATTTATTTATTTATCTCCCGCTAATTTCTCTTAACATGCGAGGTAAAGCATTCCACATTTTAATGGCGTTAATAAAAAAAAAATTAGACGAATGTAACGAATAATGCCTAGTAACTATTAAAAAACAGCCAACGTTTTAAGTCAACAGGAGTTATGTCATGATGATTACTTAAATAAACTTAGCCTAGCATAAGCTACACTTTGTCGATAATTGTTTAACGCATCTGTCTTCGTTCATCGAAAAGGGAAAGTTTTCAAACAGTGCATGAATTTGGAATTTTTATACGAAATTTTCGACAATGAAATTTATGACCGAATCAGCATATTTCGACAAATCGTGCATGATTAAGTCAATATTTCTTTTAGACTGGACTACTGGAAACCTTCGCAAACTACTATTAGTATTCAATATAATAATGGCATTCAATGAGCGTAAATTGCGTAACTGTATTAAAAAGATATGCCATCATAAAATTAATTGAAGCATTACAGAAATTTTAGATCCATTAATGGTAAGTGAAGAGAACCATTGAATCGATTTAGACAATAAAGGTACCAAACTATTTTTATTTTAACTGAATTGTGGTAGGCTCTGTAAGATTTGCCACGCCTCACAATGCATCGAATGGGTACGAAAATAAGAAAACAAATTTTGTTGTTCGTTTAAAAAAAGTATTCTATATGAAACCATATTATTAAGTGATATAATACTTAAAAGTTTTTTAATATATCTTTAATAATATATAAATACGATCCCTTAATACTTCACCCTTTTATTTTAAGAAAACCAAGTAATTTAAAATTGAGATAATAGATCTGTGTCCATACTCGATTCAAGTAACTTGAATTTGCTTGAAAACGTTTCTTTACACATTTTTCAAGCCCGAGAGAGAAAAATAACAAGCAAAATGTGTGTGCTCAGTTCATGTTTTACCTTCGATGTAATTTGTATCTTGTTTGATATATACTCGCTGTCAACATGTTCATGTTTTACCTTCGATGTACAATAATTTGTATCACTCTCTATTCTTTTACAATTACTCAAAGTTTACTTGAATGCTTCGAAAAAACTAACGTATTTTTTTTTAAACAGTAAAGAGGATTATTTTAAATTGTATTTTGCTTATGTAACTAATTTTTTTAGCATATATTTTTTTGTAAAAAAAAATTTTCTTTGCCTTAAAAAAAAACATAAAAATTAAAAAATTTGGGCGGTTTAATAAGCTATAATAAAAAAATAATTCTTTGATTTTTATGAAACTTTCTTTAATTTTATTTGAAGTATTTACTTATGATTTCCAAAATATTATTTTCGTGTTTTAAAAAAAAAAAAAAAAAAATAATAGTTATGCAGGTTGAAAAAAGTGACTTTTTGCGAAAAATGGTCAATTTTGTATTGAAAAATATTCAAACTTTAGCAAAATTTGAAAGAAAAAAGATTTTTTGATTTTGATGATTTAAAAAAGTGACTTTTTGCGAAAAATGGTAAATTTTGTATGCAGGATTAAAAAAGTGACTTTTTGAAAAAAATGGTAATTTGGTATGGAAAAATATTCAAAATTCAGCAAATTATTACAGGTGAAATTAGTTGGGAGGTAAATTCATTTATTTATTTATTGGCCAAGCAAGGCAATTTACTTATTCTAACTGGTTTGTTTATTTTATTTTTTTTTCTCCTCTAAAAAAGAAAAGGAGAGAAGAAAAGAAAAAAAATACTAACATATTTTATACATAGTAGCATAGCTAAGAATTTTATTTGATAATAGGTGAGATCTGACAAGGGAATAGGGAATTTGAAAGGATACGCTTAACTAACTGGCTATTTATTATCTTAGCATTTAATTCTTAACAACTAAAAGGACAATAAAGGAAGAGCGCAGGATTATTGGGCTTTTAATAGGGAAAAAAGATTTGGAGAGGGCATGCTTAGTTATAGATTAAGATTTAAAATTTTTAGTATTTATTTATTTACTAACCAAAGCAGGGTTTTATCTTAAATAAACTTGAATTTAGCTTAGATTAAGGTGTTGTTAGCTTAAGGGACTTGGAAAGATTTTTCTTAAAAGTTAATTTAGACATAGAGGGTGAATAGTAATCGCTGATATTATTGTATTCTCTACAGCACCTATTTATCGGCTCATTTCTTGCGTGTGTGCTCAGTTCATGTTTTACCTTCGATGTAATTTGTATCTTGTTTGATATATACTCGCTGTCAACATGTTCATGTTTTACCTTCGATGTACAATAATTTGTATCTTGTTTGATATATACTCGCTGTCAACAACACCGTTAATTACATCGAAGGTAAAACATGAACTAAGTAAAGTCCTTCTTGTTGAAAGGGGCATTAAATTTAGAAGGCTAAGCCTGTAATCGGCAATATATTGTACTCACGGAGATTATACGTGTTTCTAAGCGCAAAAAGCAGAAATTGCTTTTGAATAGATTCCAGTCTTTCACTGTGTGATTCAAAAGCAGGATTCCAAATAATGCACCCATATTCAAGAAGAGGGCGCACTAACGCACAGTGCCTTCGTGACCCAAACATTTTTGAACTCTTTTGCACGTCGTTTTATAAAACCAAGTAGTTTGCTGGCCCTCGACAACCATGTCTGAATTTTAGTATTCCTGCAAAACTAATACGACTTTGCAGGATGACACTGAGCAACACCAGCTGCGAAGTTAAAATCGGGAAGGACCTCTCCCCACCATTTATTACCAAACGAGGTTTCAGACAAGGTGATTCCTTATCGTGCGACTTTTTCAACCTAATGATGGAAAAGATCATCCGAGCCGCTGATCTGAGACGTAGTGGCACAATATTCTACAAGAGTGTTATGCTGCTTGCGTATGCTGATGACATCGATATCATTGACCATAATACGCGCGAAGTCAGTGCAGCATTTTCCAGATTAGAAAGAGAGTCAAGTCGAATGGGTCTGGCAGTGAATGCAGATAAGACGAAATACTTGGTGTCAACAAACAAACAGTTCCAGCGTCTTGGAACCCACGTTACAGTTGACAATACCTCCTTCGAATTTGTAAAGGACTTCGTTTATCTAGGATCCATCATAAACTCAACCAACGACATCAGCATTGAGATCAAACGAAGAATAACTCTTGCCAACAGGTGTTACTTTGGGCTCAATAGGTAATTGAGAAGCAGAGCCCTCTCTCGACGAACGAAAATCACGCTCTATAAATCGCTTATCATGCCCGTCCTACTTTATGCATCACAAACCTGGACGCTGAGCAGTTCAGATGAAAAGACTTTAAGAGCATTCGAGAGAAAGATTCTTCGTAAGATCTACGAATACGGTGGAATGATGAATTGTATGAGCTGTACGCTGACATCGACATAGTCAAGCGCATTAAAATCGAGCGGCTTCGCTGGCTTGGTCATGTTCAGCACATGAAAGACGAGGCTCTAGTGAAGAAAACATTCGATTCGGTACCCAGCGTCGGTCAACGCAGAAGAGGATGACCGCATCTTCGTTGGAAAGACCAAGTAGAGGACAACCTGACGAAGCTTGGAATTTCCAACTGGCTCCAGCAAGCGAAAGACAGAAATGGCTGGCGCAAATTCTTAGATGAGGCCAAGACCGACCTACGGTTGTAGCGCCAACTAAGTAAGTAAGTAGTTTGCTGGCCCTAGTTACAATTTTATCATAATGTACTGAGGAAGTAATTTTTTCATTTGTTACCAAATTTTTACGGGAGAAGGTTATTACGCAGCATTTGTTAACATTAAGATAAAGTTTATTTTGATTGCACCAGTGCTCAAGAGATGACAGTTTCGACTGTAAGTAAATTACATCTGTTTCCGATTTAATAACATGGTATATTTTTAGGTCGTCTGCATACATTAGATGTGGGATATCGCAAAGAACATCGGATAAGTCTGAGATAAAAATATTAAAGAGAAGTGGACCAAGGTGACTGGAATTTATAGGAACTTAAAGCATTTACGGTGAAAAGTATAATAGACAGCAGATTTTGAGAATTTAAATGAAGGTTCTAAATTAAAGTTGGTATCTAAATGGGTTTTTGATGGAAATTCCGGCCATAGCCAATATAAACAAATATTCACAGAAGAAACAAACACTAGTGAATATACATATAGTGCTCATAGATATGGTCCCATTAATGCTCGTAAATATGAAAATGGGTACCAAAGTTTGGGTAAATCCAAGGCCATCATCCACCATGTATTGCAGACCAATCAAATTTATATTCCAAAAAGAAAATGCACACCTTTTTCGTAGCATAGATGATATGAATAATAAAATCAGCCAACTCCAAATTACCAATATTACTTCAGAAAGCGGTCGTGGGTATAATGTTCAATTTGAAATGTTATTAACAATGGTAGATGGTAACATTTGCAACATTCTATCTAACACAATTTCTTCATAAAAATGTTTCATTTGAGGAGCAACTCACACTCTAAACAAATGAATAAGGAAAGTGTTTTAAATTTACCACCTAAAACAGAAAATTTCAGATTCGGTTTGTCTCTCCTTCACTGTTGGATTCGATTTTTCGAATGCCTTCTGTATACCAGCTACCGACTTCCAATTAAGACTTGGGGCAAGTACGAGGTAAAGAAAACGAAGAGTTGGTAGCGCAAAACAAAAAAGAATTCAAGCTGAGTTTAAGAGCAAAATGGGTCTCTGTCGACAAACCAAAGCCAGGATATGGGTCTACTAACGACGGAAACACAGCTAGGCGCTTCTTCTATAACCCTGAAATAAGCTCATAGATGAATGGCATAAACAAATATTTGATTGAAAAATTTTCTATTATTTAGAGAGTTTTGGCAAGTGGCTTCTCCATAGATCTGAATAACTTCAAATTGTTACTAGAAGAAACTAGGGAGTTGTAAATAAAGTTATATGGTGGGCAGTGTTCATTAAGTTCTTATGCACGGATGTGAAGTCATTTAAACATTTTCCTTGCCAATCGGAACATTGTCCGAAGAGGCATTGGAAGCAAGGCACAAGGAATTTAAAAAAAATCGACTTAACCATACCCGTGTGACGAGCGAAACCCGAAGCTAGTTTTGCAGCGACACAACAAGATGCAACGAAGTGGCCAAAATTTATATTTATATATTGTCTTTGTTTATTACTGAAATAAACATTTTATTTTTTGAAATGAATCTAATTTTATTATTCGAATTAAAATAGTTTTTTATTCCTAATTTACTTACCCAAAAAGAAGAGAAAACTTACCTGAATTTAACATTGAATTATTTATTTGCTAAAACTAAATTAATTCTTTCTTATATATGTATATTAGGGCGGGTCAAATTTTGGCTCAGCGAAATTCGTAAAATACATATAATTTCAAGACTTTTTCTCCACTACAGCATATACAAATTCTGAAAAAAGCTGTGCGGACTTTCGTAAATAGATTCATATACATACATTCATACA
Source organism: Dichetophora obliterata (assembly GCA_963920525.1). Taxonomy (NCBI): domain Eukaryota; kingdom Metazoa; phylum Arthropoda; class Insecta; order Diptera; family Sciomyzidae; genus Dichetophora; species Dichetophora obliterata. The sequence goes on along the minus strand of OY986436.1, from coordinate 202,987,710 downwards.
TTCATATTTTATAATTGAGAACAAAATCTATTTACGAAAGTCCGCACAGCTTTTTTTCAGAATTTGTATATGCTGTAGTGGAGAAAAAGTCTTGAAATTACATGTATTTTACGAATTTCGCTGAGCCAGACCTCCAAAAAATTCGTCCATACAAATTGACCCGGCCTAATGTATATATATCTAGACAATTTCTACTTACCACTTAATTCACATTGAAATAATATTGTATTTATCTCGATTGTTACTTACTTACTTACTTAGTTGGCGCTACAACCGTATGTCGGTCTTGGCCTCATCTAAGAATTTGCGCCAGCCATTTCTGTCTTTCGCTTGCTGGCGCCAGTTGGAAATTCCAAGCTTCGTCAGGTCTTTACGACTTGGTCTTTCCAACGAAGATGCGGTCGTCCTCTTCTGCGTTGACCGCCGCTGGGTACCGAATCGAATGTTTTCTTCACTGGAGCATCGTCTTTCATGCGCTGAACATGACCAAGCCAGCGAAGCCGCTCGATTTTAATGCGCTTGACTATGTCGATGTCAGCGTACAGCTCATACAGTTCATCATTCCACCGTATTCGGTACTCGCCATTGACGCAGATTGGTCCGTAGATCTTACGAAGAATCTTTCTCTCGAATGCTCCTAAAGTCTTTTCATCTAAACTGCTCAGCGTCCAGGTTTGTGATGCGTAAAGTAGGACGGGCATGATGAGCGATTTATAGAGCGAGATTTTCGTTCGTCGAGAGAGGGCTCTGCTTCTCAATTGCCTACTGAGCCCAAAGTAACACCTGTTGGCAAGAGTTATTCTTCGTTTGATCTCAATGCTGATGTCGTTGGTTGAATTAATGCTGGATCCCAGATAAACGAAGTTCTTCACAACCTCGAAGGAGGTATTGTCAACGGTAACGTGGGTTCCAAGACGCTGGGACTGTTTGTTTGTTGACACTAAGTATTTCGTCTTATCTGCATTCACTGACAGACCCATTCGACTTGACTCTCTTTCTAATCTGGAAAATGCTGCACTGACTTCGCGCGTATTATGGCCAATGATATCTATGTCATCAGCATACGCAAGCAGCATAACACTCTTGTAGAATATTGTGCCACTACGTCTCAGATCAGCAGCTCGGATGATCTTTTCCATCATTAGGTTGAAAAAGTCGCACGATAAGGAATCACCTTGTCTGAAACCTCGTTTGGTAATAAATGGTGGGAGAGGTCCTTTCCGATTTTAACTGCGCTGCTGGTGTTGCTCAGTGTCATCCTGCAAAGTCGTATTAGTTTTGCAGGAATACCAAATTCAGACATGGTGGAGTACAGGTGCTTCCTTATTGGGCTGTCGAAGGCGGCTTTGTAGTCGACAAAAAGATGGTGGGTGTCGACTTGTTTTTCTTGAGTCTTCTCCAAGATTTGTCGTAGCGTGAAAATCTGGTCGATGGTGGACTTTCCAGGTCTGAAGCCACACTGATAAGGTCCGATCAGTTCGTTTACAATGGGCTTCAATCTTTCACATAAAACGCTCGACAGGACCTTATATGCGATATTAAGAAGGCTTATTCCACGGTAATTGGCACAGATAGTGGGATCGCCTTTCTTGTGGATTGGGCAGAGCACACTGATATTCCAATCGTTTGGAATGCATTCTTCCGACCATATTCTGCATAGAAGCTCGTGAATGCATTTAAGTAGAGCTTCGCCTCCATTCTTAAACAGCTCAGCAGGTAAGCCATCAGCTCCCGCGGCTTTGTTATTTTTAAGCCGAGCTATAGCTGTCAGAACTTCATCATAGTCGGGCAGCGGAACCTCAACGCTGTCATCCAAAATTGGGGTTTCCGGAATATCATCTCTATTGGCGGGATTGTTGTCAGCGTCGCCATTTAGAAGCTTAGAGAAGTGTTCCCTCCATAACGGCAGTGTGCTCTGGACATCTGTCACTAGATTCCCGTTTTCATCCTTGCAGGAAGAGGTTTTAAAACCATCGGCAAGGCGTCTTATTTTTTCGAAAAATTTTCGGGCCTCATTCCTGTCACCATACATCTCAATCTTCTCCTGCTCGCGCTTTTCTGCCTCTCTTTTTTCCGCCTGAAAATATGTCTCTCTTCCCTCCTCTTTTCTTTGTATCGCTCCTTGGCAGCGCGCGTTACAACCGACTGCAGGGTGGCTTTGTAGGCGGCGTCTTTCTCTGCAGTGGCGTCGCGACACTCCTGGTCGTACCACTGGTTTCGGCGAGGGCGTTGGTAGCCAATCACCTCTTCAGCAGCCGCACGCATGGAGTTGGAAATGTGTGTCCACTGCGCGCATATATCATCGATTGGAGGAGTGCTTTGAAGCAGGAGTGAGAGTCGAGTGGCGAAAGCATCGGCTGTCTGTTTCGATTGCAGCTTGTCGACGTCTAGCTTTCTCTGTGTAGGGTTGCGTGTATTCTTAGCTGCGCACAGACGTGTACGGATCTTGGCTGCAACAAGATAGTGATCCGAGTCAATGTTTGCACCACGGATCGTGCGTACATCCAATACACTGGAAGAGTGCCTTCCGTCGATCAAAACGTGATCAATTTGATTTTTTGTTTTTTGATCAGGGGACATCCAGGTGGCTTTATGAATATTGAGATGCTTGAATCTAGTGCTACTTACGACCATGTTTCGTGCTGCGGCGAAGTCAATCAGCCTCATTCCGTTATCGGAGGTGTTGTGGAGGCTGAACTTTCCGACTGTTGGACCAAAAATATTTTCCTTGCCCACCTTAGCGTTGAAGTCACCAAGCACGATTTTTACGTCGTGGCGGGGGCAGCGCTCGTAGAAAATCTCATCGTCCTTGTCTTCTGTCGGAGCGTGCGCACATATTAGGCTTATATTGAAAAATCGAACCTTGATGCGGATTATGGCAAGTCGTTCGTTCACAGGTGTGAATCGCAGGACGTGGGGCCGTAGTCTCTTGCCAACTACAAATCCGCATCCAAACTCGTGCTTCTCCGCATGGCCGCTGTAGTAGATATCACAGAGTGCATGCCGAATCCAACCCTGTCCCTTCCATCGCATTTCTTGGATAGAAGTGATATCAGCTTTGTATTTTTCCAAGACATCAGTCAGTTGGATAGAGGCACCTTCCCAATTAAGGGTTCGGACATTCCAGGTGCATATCCGTAAATCATTATTAGTTTTTCGTTTGCGGTAGTCGTCATCAGATTTGGGGATCATTTTTCTTCTTTTCTTATATGTTTTCATTGAAATTGGTTTTTACGGGTGGGCTTCAAACCCGACGCACAACCTATTTTAAGCCTAGGGAGGCCCGCCGCTCAGGTTAGCCGCCAAACTTACGGTTGTCAGTTTTGACGTTGCCCAGGAAACACCACGTGGAGGATTGAGTCGACTTGAGGCGATTTCACAAAGATTATGCTGGCCTCGCCAGGTTGAGACAGTCAGACATGTTACATTTTTCCATCGCCCCCAATTTCCCGATTGTTAAGTAAAAAGAAATACCTACAAACGTTTTAACTACTGTAAAATATAAACATTGCTATGATAAGCAAGCACCCTGTATTACAATAAATCTAACTTAATATATGTATTCACTAATGGGAATAACGGCCACTGCGACAAAGCTGAGAATCCATAGAAGTATGAATACCGAACAGACATCTAGAAAGAGCAAGGGGTAAAGCAAAAGAGAAAGTGTAATACAATCCACAAGCAGAGCATTACACAGAAAGAAGAAATCATTGAGAATCAATGATCCACGGCAGATGCGAACGAAAGTACGAATGAGCGTAAACACAGCAGCCCACTAACGAGATCCAAACACTAATACAATGTAAGAAGCCAGCAGCATAGTCAGAGGCTGGCTGGCAAGACAACGAAAAGTTAGTTGCTGTTGGGCTACCGAACGTGGCGGACGTGCCTATAGTTAGTTGCTGGGTAACTATCGAGCTGAACTAAAAGTACTGAAGATATCGCAGGACAATCGAGAAGAGGAATCAAGACGGACATAGAGGAGCCTGGCAAGGAAAGGAAGCATAAGTAAAGTGTGGACAACTAAGGATAGAAACTCGTACAGGACTTGATGAACAATTAAGACGTAGTAGTAGTTTTTTTTATATAATTATACGGGGTCTTCGGATACCAACTAAGAAGTAATAGTTTTTATATTTGCTGCTATAATTATACGGGGTCTTCGGATACCAACTAAGAAGTAATAGTTTTTTATATTTGCTGCTATAATTCTACGGGGTCTTTGGATACCAACTAAGAAGTAATAGTTTGTATATTAACTCATATAATTATACGGGGTCTTCGGATACCAACTAAGAAGTAATAGTTTTTATATTTGCTGCTATAATTATACGGAATCTTCGGATACCAACTAAGAAGTAATAGTTTTTATATTTGCTGCTATAATTATACGGGTCTTCGGATACTAGCTAAGAAGTAATAGTTTGTATATTTACTCATATAATTATAAGGGGGTCTTCGGATACCAACTAAGAAGTAATAAAGTGTATATTTACTCATATAATTATACGGGGTCTTCGGATACCAACTAAGAAGTAATAGTTTTATATTTACTGCTATAACTATAACGGGGTCTTCGGATACCAACTAAGATGTGGTGATAGTTCTCTTATTATAATTATATCGGGTCTTCGGATACCGACTAGGAACATATAGTACGAAAATTACCGAACAGTACCTACGCATTAGTGACAACGAGAACAAACCCCGAATCACGACAATCGCTAACGAACAACGCCACACTTTACGTCTTGCAACGGCCAGCTCAAGAACCACATCAGAACCAAGATCCTATGGAACACCGAGCCACCCGTTATTCCCATCTTCATAGCCTCAATGTATCATTGAATTAAAGCCTCAATAAATAAATCAAACTATACCTGCACGTCTTCTTAATTTTAATAAATTTTGTAAGGACCTTGGAATCCCGGCGAGCTTACCTCAGCTATAGACCCGGAAGACCGGGAGCTTCGTTACATCCGTAAATGCTCAAGGATTAAGTCTAATACAGATTTAATGAAAATATTGTTGCTGACATCTGAGCCTCTCTTAGCATCCAAAAGAACTACCAAATCAAAATCAAATGTAATTATCGATGAAGAAGTTAAGAAGTTTATTAAGTTAGTTGATGACCCTGATATTGTTTGTAGTGATTCTGGCGAAGAAGTCAGTAGCGATGAAAGCCAGTAGCGATATACGTTTTTTATTTTTTGGACATATCTGCCTACATTTATTTATTTACTTTATTTTTTAATTAACATAGTTAACTATTTTATTTTCCTGTTGTAAGTAGAGTTTTTAATTAATACAAGTGGGAATTATTATGGGACAACAGATTTACCTGCCATACAAAATCATGTAAAAATCAACATACGTCCAAGGAAGGTACCCCTAGGGTCTTACCGATTTCAATAATTTTGAGTACACATCTATAACTCTCTTTGTTTAGCCTTCTACCCGAGTTTTGTTAAAATATGACAACTTTTGTATGTACCTGTCATATAAAATCAAGTTAAAAATTAATATAGGTCTAGGGGAGGTATCCCTAGGGTCTTACTGATTTCAATTATTTTTTGTACACTTCTATTACTATATTTGTTTAACCTTGTGACCGAGTTTTGTTTTGATTAGACAACTGTTGTATGTACCTGTCATAAAAATCATATAAATTTTTAATCTAGGTCCAGGGGAGGTACCCCTAGAGAGTGACCGATTTACACCATTTTTAAAATTTTCTTAATTAGCATTTAAAATGATGTTGAGTATAAGAGGCAGATGACCTTACAGTTAATAGACTTTTGCTCATAAAATTAGGCCTTACTATGACGATTTTAATGATATATAAAACTTAATAATCAGACTACAAGCAACGAGTTATAGACAAAAAAACAGATTCCGCTGTTTTTCCACGCCCATAAAAAAATGTTTACACTCCTGTATTTTGTTCGACATAGCAGTTAATATGAGGCGGTAATATTTTTTTTCATATAGATCTATACGGCTTGTTGAGCATCCCCTGCAACGACTTCTGCAGAAGCTGTTGGGATGAAGAGGAGGTAGAATCTGCAGTACATTTCCTCGGCACTTGCCCAGAGCTGACTCAAAAACGATTTCTTCACTAACTCTAAGAATCGTCGAAATACCGAATCCTAGGCCTTCTGACCAGCTCAAATTTTGTTTAAATAGAGAAAAGAAATCCACCCTTTGGCATCATAGTGGACATAATTGGCAGAGCTGGATTGTAATGATTTCTTTTTAATTTAATTTAAAACTTCAATTCCTCAGGTATGGAATTGGAAAAAATTTTAAATTCCATTACGGGTATTGTAATTGGTAATTGAACGCTTCAATTCCTTAGGAATATAATTGAAAAACATCGCTTTGTAAGTAGATTAATGAAATTTTGTACAGGGGTGTAGAAATTGTATACCGAGCACCTTGCAAAAAGTCGGCGGAATTGAACCAGGTAGCGTAGCAGCTACATTTATTTGTAAATATTTCATCAACCGACTAACAGTTGGAGTCAGATAAATGTTTCGAATACATAATGAAGTAGTTTTGAGTTATTGAAAAAGCAATTGCAATTTTAACTTCAAATTACAATTCCTGTAATAGAATTGACGATTTTTTCCATTCAATTTATGAGGAGTTGAAGTGTTCAATTACCAATTACAATTCCTGTAATATAATTGACGACTTTTCCCATTCCATTCCTGAGGAATTGAGGTGTTCCAATTTACCATTTTTTTCAATTCCATTCCAAGGAATTGAACTGTTCAATTACCAATTATAATTCATGTACTGGAGTTGACGATTTTTTCCAATTACATTCCTCAGGAATTGAGAGGAACATTTACCAATTCTTAAAATCAAGGAATTGCAATTGAATTGTAATGAGTTATTTTTGATCCAGCTCTGCTAATTGGCCTAATTGTGTCTCAATTGAGGCAGCCACATCAACCTAACTTAACCTACCTCTTAATCTTCAGTTTTATAAAATACTAGTGAAACCCGGCGCGTTGCTGCTACGCCCTCGTTGCCAAACTTCTATAAAATGCTATCAGTGAACCAATGCGTGGATTGAGTTCGAATAGTGAATTCTGAGGCTGTGCGACCTATAACTCCAAAGCTTTTCGATATCACAAATTTGGGTTTTATGGGAGGGGCCACTTCTCCTTGTCCAACGCCCATAAAATGTTATCAGTGAAACGGCACGTGTCAATTGTGATCGAATACCGAATTCGGAGGCTGTGCGACCTATAACTCCAAAGCTATTCGATATCGCAAATTTGGGTTGTATGGGAGGTGCCACGCCCCCTCGAACAACGCCCCTCGAACAACGCCCCTTGAACAACGCCCATAAAATGCTGTCAGTCAAACGGCATGTTTAAATTATGATGGAATACTGAATTCCGAGGCTGTGCGACCTACAACTCCAGAGCTATTCGATATCGCAAATTTGTGCTGTGTGGGAGGTGACATGCCCCCTTTTCCAATGCAAAAACCCTCCTTGGCATGTGTGTAATAACTTCCAGTTGAAATGAAAAACTTCCAGTGTAATTTCACGAAAATCAGTTTAGACATATGGACCAAATTACTAAATTTTATCAAAATCGTCTCATATATCTGTGGTCACAAGGAATAATGACTTAACTCAAAATATCGTAAAAAAAGCGATATGGAATTTACTTTATTGCCATTTTTTGGAAGTATGCAGATATCCATTTTTTGCCCAGAATTGATCATCACTTAAGTATGCATGTATTTTGGTTGTAACGGTTCATATATTTAAAAAAATGGGTCGTAATTCGTTCAATTAAAATATCGTTTTTTACGATACTTTGACTTTAGTCGTTATTCCTTGTGACCACAGATATATAAGTTCTATAGATTTGTGGGCGGTTAATGTGAGCATAGCATCATTTATGTAAATATTAACCGCCACTTGGATCACCTACATACTAACTTCCACTATAAAAATGTGTGCAACTCCGGAATTAGATGATTTCGAAAAAGTTAGCGTAGATATATTCCGACCACTCCCATTTTTCGTACAGTTGCCGACAGCAACCACCCGAACAAAATTAAATTTTAGTTTTTTACGATCAAAACGTCTGATATATACCTTTTTTGTTTGGTTTGTTGGCGATAGCGCAAATTTGGCTTGTATGAGAGGTACCACGCCCCCTTTTCCAATCGATACCAAACATCACAGGACCGGTGACGAGACTTGTTAATGTTGTATGATACAGATGCGTACTGCGTCCTCCTCAAAGCTCCGCTGGGTTGGCGGATTACAAAATTTCATCCAGCCCTATTTCTCTAATGAATTCGATAATATTCTTAGGTTCAAGAGATGAAACCTGCTCTAGACTTAGCTCTTATTTACCCAGTGCTATTTTACGTAAGTAGTTGTATTGGAGTTTCCTCTGCTTCTTCACAGCAACGGCAGTTACTATCGGTTTCTATGCCCAATTTCATAAGGTGATATTTAAGTTTACAGTCGCGCTAGACCATCTGCTTCTTCGTTACTCTGTATTCCTTTGTGTCCTGGGACCCGAAGTATAGTAACATTGTTATTCTTGCCTAGTTCATTGAGTTTTGATAGGCATTCCCATGTTATTCTCGTTAATATCTCACAGGAAACTAATGCTTTAATTGCTGCTTGGCTGTCTGACATCACAATTATATTCTGACCTTTGTATTTCCGGTCCAGGTTGAATTGTGCACACAGCTGTATTTCTAGGATTTCGCTTGGGAGATACTGGGTGTTGTCCCCATGGGTTCGAAGTGCTTGGTTCTTGGCCCGTTCACCCCTGCGCCTATACCTTACTGCGCCGACTTGGAGGCATCCGTATATCATGATATACCGTGCGGTTTCTTGACTTGCGAGATCGTCTCTCTGTCAAACTCTTTCTTGGTACTAAGCTTAATTTCGAAGTGTTTTTCGAAGTTATACCTTTTTGCTATATTGTCTCTTGGCAGTTCGATGTTAGGAGTGTGTTTTGCAATATCCTCCTCTCTACTGCTGATAAATTTACCTAAACCCGTCCCCTCTTTAGCAATGCATAGCAGAGTTCGCTTAGCTACTCCCTCTATGACAAGGCTACTCCCTCCAGCGAAGAATTGTTGGAACAACCCCAGCTTTTCCCCGCCAGGTTCCTACATACCTTGCGTGCGCGCGTTGCTTTGTTTATAGTTTCCTCTACATGTCTTCTCCAGAGAAGCTTTGAATCTAGTGTGAGTCCTAGGTACTTTACTTCTAATTTGAAGGGAATTTCCGTACCATCCATTCTTATAGTTCGGAGATTTGGCAGGCTTCTTTTGTTAGTAAAAGGTACTATGGTAGTTTTCGTTGGGTTGATATTTAATCCCACTGTGTTGCACTATTCCTTTGTTACTGACAGTCCTCTCTGTATAAGTTTACAGAGCGTATCCTTGAACTTCCCTCTCGCTATGAAGGTATGACCTGCGGTTAAAAAAATTTTTGTAATTTTTTTTTTTTATAAATATCTTCTAAAATCCTTCAAATATAATGCCTTAAAAGGATTTTTTAAAATTCGAATTATATTTGGAGTTACAGAGCTATATATACACTCGCGCCGAAGTGCAGTAATAACACTTTAAATGCGTTTTTCTAGAAATCACTTTTTTCAAACTAGGATGTCGTTTTTCTCGAAGAACCAGAAGTCGGATGAAGATGCAGCGGGCGGTGTTTTGTAGGTAATCACGTCAGGCAGGTCCTGAACTAGGATAATTGGGCTAACTCTACTACCGGGGGGGGGGTGGGGCAAAAAACCCCAAAACAGCTAATTTTTTACCTTTTATAAAAAATCGCGCCATTTTGCCAATTTTTGATATTTAGGAAATATCCTGCCTGACTTTCTTGCAGATTGAATTAAAAATAGGGAGCAGTTCAACTGAACGTTATAAAGTCTTATTTAAGAGTATACATTTTAAATAAAAATATTTGACTCATAAAATATCTGAACAAAACTAATTTGATTTTAGGAGCTTTCGATCAAGTGAGTTTTCAAGAAGGCAACAACAACACCAACAACAACAACTCTGTATAGAGTCAATCACCTAGCTGACTAGACAGTCTGTTTCGGAAATCGCTACATATTCCTCTTCAGTAGTCTTTGAGTGATTAAGCTGTGATCAACTCACTGTTTAAACTAGCATATGAATGTGCAGATCCTCTAATTCATTCTTTTGAATTGTATGTCTGCTATTGTTTAATTGTACTACTATATTGTTTAATTGTGCTATTGTTTAATTGTAATATTGAAATAAATGAAGAAGCAACTATGACAGATGGCAACCCTTGATAGAGTTGATGGCGGTGATCTAAAATGGCCTACTGCTTTGAAGTGTCATATGATTAGCAGCCATACAATTCATAACAATGAATTAGAGGATCCGCACATTCATATGCTAGTTTAAACAGTGAGTTGATCACAACTTAATCACTCAAAGACTACTGAAGAGGAATATGTAGCGATTTCCGAAACAGACTGTCTAGTCAGCTAGGTGATTGACTCTATACAGAGTTGTTGTTGTCTTCTTGAAAACTCACTTGATCTAAAGCTCACAATCTTAATTCATGTAATTATTCAATAGATCATAAAAACTAATTAATTTGATTTTATTTGGTAAAGTGGAAAAACTGCAAGTAGTTTGCTAGTATCTTTAACACCCTTCCTCAAACGGATTGTATCCCAGCTTTGTTTCTGAATTTTTCCAGTTTGGAGGCTGCGAGTGGTTTGGTGAGCATAGCTGCAATCATTTCTTCAGTTGGACAATAAATACATTTAATGTTCTTATGATCCACGTGATCCTTCACAAAGTGCATTCTTGAGTCGATGTGCTTTGTTCTGTTAGTAAATTTTTGTTCCTTGATTAACCGTAAGCAGCTCTGGTTGTCCTCAAAAATAACTGTTGCTGATGTCTGGCTTATTTGCATATCATTCAGCAACTGATGAATCCAAATAGCTTCTTTACATGCTTCAGATAATGCTATAAACTCAGCTTCTGTAGATGATAATGAGACACATGTCTGCTTCTTACAACTCCAGCTTATTGTACCGCCATTAATCTGAAAAATATAGCCAGAGTTCGATTTTCGCTCCAATCTGTCCTCAGCCCAATTAGCATCAGCGTAGCCTTTTAAACAGTATTTTTCATTTTTCTCATCACTTAAACGCAAACGTAGAACCCGCTTGATTTCTATCCAATCTTCTTTGTTCGGACAGCTGACTTTTCTTGCTAAAATTGAAACACTCGCAGATATATCGGGTCTAGAACAAACGCCTAAATATAAAAGTGAACCGATAAGTTTTTGATAATAAATTTTATCATTATTATTAATTAGGTTTTCTGATTCGGTTTTTCCATATCCTGGATCCAGAGGATATTTCGAACCCTTTGCATTTTCTAGTCCAAATTGTTTAACTAAACTATCAATATATTGCTTTTGACGAATATTAAAATTAGAATTTTGATCTCTAAAAACTTCTAAACCTAGATAGTGATGAACTTCACCAAGAGTATTTTTATAAAAATTGTTCTTGAGTAACTTCTCAACATCCTTAATTTTCGTTTTATCTTTACTTGCAACCAAAATGTCATCAACGTAGATTAAAACATAAGTAAGAGACATGGGTCGGATGTTCCTTGAACAAATCCCCCGCAAATCAAAACGTTTTGCAAAGCCTTGTTCCAAACATGAGCGGCTTGCTTTAAGCCGTACAAGCTTTTGTTGAGCTTACAAACAAGATTAGAATTCCCTTCCTCAAAACCAGGCGGTTGCTTCATGTGAATAGTTTCGTCTAGGTTTCCGTGTAAGAATGCTGATTTTACATCCATATGAACTACATTCATACCTTTGACACCTGCTACTGACTACAAAGTTCTTAGTGTGGTCTGCCGAACAACTGGCGCAAACACTTCATCATAGTCGCAACCGTATTTCTGACTAAATCCACGAGCAACTAATCGAGCTTTGTAACGTTGTACTTTCCCGTCGATATTTCGTTTGATTTTATATATCCATTTACAGCTGACGATGTTGACGTTACCTGGGGGAACGACTAGATCCCATGTGTGATTATTCTTCAACGCAGCAATCTCTTCCTTCATCGCAATAGTCCACTCATTCTTCTGTACAGACTTAATTGCGTCATTGTACGTCTTTGGCTCCATTGAAAATGAGTTTACCGTCCATCCCAAACGATCTGGCACTTTACTTTTCGTGCTTCTATTTGACCTACGTAATGGATTAACAACGATTTCCGGACTTATACTCACAGGGCTTCCAATGTTAGAAAGCTCTTCCGTGGCGTCATCTAAGCTGCAAAACGATGTATCATCTTCTGAATCAGTTCTAGAGAAGGCTCTATATCGCAATTTACGATGCCGTCTCGTCCGCTTTCAGTCCTTTTTCGGCATAGTACTTCGACAGGTAGACTCAAGTCGGTATCAGCGCGTGGCTCAATAGTGTCCTTCATTCCATCGTTATAAATAAATTTAACATCTCTACTGATCGTTATGTTTTGTCTTTACATCAAGCAAGCGATAGCCCTTAGTATTGTCATCGTAACCAACAAAAGTTAAAATTTCAGCTTTTGAATCTAGCTTAAGACGTTTTACCTTTGGAACTAACGAATAAACCTTTGCGCCAAAAATGCGAAAATGTCTTATGTCGGGCTTGAATATGGTACTGATGTTTAATTCCTCTGCTTTCAAGATAGCTACGAACTTTGTGTGAAGTATATTCACCGCCATTGTCAGACCGGATGATGCAAGGGTATCTAGAAAACTTTGTCTTAACGAGCTCGAGAAAATCTTTTAACTTGTCAAATACCTCAGATTTTTCATGAAGCAAATAAACTATAGTATAACGACTAAAGTCATCTATAAAGGTCAGAAAATACCGTTTTCTCCCTGCTGTAACTGTCTGCAAAGGACTACAGACGTCCGTGTGGATTAAATCAAGTACACGATCTGACTTTGTTTGTGAATGTTTGTTAAACGGTGTTCTCGTCATCTTACATTTAACACATACTTCACAAGATTTTCTTACCCCCACAATCAGTAATATGAAAATCGCTTACCGTTTTTCCATCTTGCATTGCCTTAACAGCGGCAATATCTCGATGTCCGAATAATTTATGCCAAAAATGCTGGCAATTCTGCAACTTACATTCTGATACTATCACCTTGTGTACTGACTGTTGCAGAAGACGGAATAATCCACTTGATGCGTCCGCGACGCCGATTTCCTTTCCATTCTTCATATAAATAATGCACAACGTGTTTTTAAATAAAAAATTATATCCAATTTTCAGCATCTTGTTAACGGATAAAAGATTACCCTGAAACGAAGGAATATATAAAACATCTAGAATGTCAAGATTCACTGTTTTTCCTAATGTAAAGAATTCATTATGGCTATACGGCAAGTCCCTTTCCCGGTAGAAATGACTATTTCTCCATTTGCTACAGTGACTTTTTCTTGAATTGATAAATCAATAGTTGAAAAGTCTGATTTCCGTGCACTTATGTGACATGTTGCGCCGGAATCAACTACCCATGAGCCGCATTCGTTAACCATCGAGAAACACTGATTACCATTCTGGTCTTCTTCTTGATTCTGCGCTTCATTTGCTTGAAGCTTTTTCTTTTTTTCTTCAAATTTTCTTCACTGGAGCATCGTCTTTCATGCGCTGAATATGACCAAGCCAGCGAAGCCGCTCGATTTTAATGCACTTGACTATGTCGATGTCAGCGTACAGCTCATACAGTTCATCATTCCACCGTATTTGGTACTCGCCATTGACGCAGATTGGTCCGTAGATCTTACGAAGAATCTTTCTCTCGAATGCTCCTAAAGTCTTTTCATCTGAACTGCTCAGCGTCCAGGTTTGTGATGCATAAAGTAAAGGCATGATGAGCGATTTATAGAGCGTGATTTTCGTTCGTCGAGAGAGGGCTCTGCTTCTCAATTGCCTACTGAGCCCAAAGTAACACCTGTTGACAAGAGTTATTCTTCGTTTGATCTCAATGCTGATGTCGTTGGTTGAGTTTATGCTGGATCCCAGATAAACGAAGTCCTTCACAACCTCGAAGGAGGTATTGTCAACTGTAACGTGGGTTCCAAGACGCTGGGACTGTTTTTTTTTTGTTGACACCAAGTATTTCGTCTTATCTGCATTCACTGCCAGACACATTCGACTTGACTCTTTTTCTAATCTGGAAAATGCTGCACTGACTTCGCGCGTATTATGGCCAATGATATCGATGTCATCAGCATACGCAAGCAGCATAAAACTCTTGTAGAAAATTGTGCCACTACGTCTCAGATCAGCAGCTCGGATGATCTTTTCCATCATTAGGTTGAAAAAGTCGCACGATAAGGAATCACCTTGTCTGAAACCTCGTTTGGTAACAAATGGTGGGGAGAGGTCCTTCCCGATTTCAACTGCGCTGCTGGTGTTGCTCAGTGTCATCCTGCAAAATCGTATTAGTTTTGCAGGAATACCAAATTCAGACATGGTGGAGTACAGGTGCTTCCTTATTGGGCTGTCGAAGGCGTCTTTCTCTGCAGTGGCGTCGCGACACTCCTGGTCGTACCACTGGTTTCGGCGGGGGCGGTGGTAGCCAATCACCTCTTCAGCAGCCGCACGCATGGAGTTGGAAATGTGTGTCCACTGCGCGCATATATGATCGATTGGAGGAGTGCTTTGAAGCAGGAGTGAAAGTCGAGTGGCGAAAACATCGGCTGTCTGTTTCGATTGCAGCTTGTCGACGTCTAGCTTTCTCTGTGTAGGGTTGCGTGTATTCTTAGCTGGGCACAGACGTGTACGGATCTTGGCTGCAACAAGATAGTGATCCGAGTCAATGTTTGCGCCACGGATCGAGCGTACATCCAATACACTGGAAGAGTGCCTTCCGTCGATCAAAACGTGATCAATTTGATTTTTGGTTTTTTGATCAGGGGACATCCAGGTGACTTTATGAATATTGAGATGTTTGAATCTAGTGCTACTTACGACCATGTTTCGTGCTGCGGCGAAGTCAATCAGCCTCATTCCGTTATCGTTGAAGTCACCAAGCACGATTTTTACGTCGTGACGGGGGCAGCGCTCGTAATTATTTTCAAGGCGCTCGTAGAAAATTTCCTTGATCTCATCGTCCTTGTCTTCTTTCGGAGCGTGCGCACATATTAGGCTTATATTAAAAAATTTAACCTTGATGCGGATTATGGCAAGTCGTTCGTTCACAGGTGTGAATCGCAGGACGTGGGGCCGTAGTCTCTTGCCAACTACAAATCCGCTCCAAACTCGTGCTTCTCCGCATGTCCGCTGTAGTAGATATCACAGGGTGCATGCCGAATGCAACCCTGTCCCATCGCATTTCTTGGATAGCAGTGTTAGCAGCTTTGTATCTTTCCAAGACATCAGTCAGTTGGATAGAGGCACCTTCCCAATTAAGGGTTCGGACATTCCAGGTGCATATCCGTAAATCATTATCAGTTTTTCGTTTGCGGTAGTCGTCATCACATTTGGGGATCAGTTTTCTTCTATTCTTATTTGTTTTCATTAAAATGGGTTTTTACGGGTGGGCTAACCCGACGCACAACCTGTTTTAAGCCTAGGAAGGCCCGCCGCTCAGATTAGCCGCCAAACTAACGGTTGTCAGTTTTGACGTTGCCTAGGAAACACCACGTGGAGGTTTGAGTCGACTTGAGGCGATTTCACAAAGATTATGCTGGCCTCGCCAGATTGAGACAGTCAGACATGTTACATTGTAAAGGTTCGCCCCCAGTTTCCCTTTTCTTGAGGACATAATCCCAAAAATTGGATTTGGGACTATGGCCAGTTTTAAAGAGGTCACAAGCACAAGAAAAAAATAGGACGTAGTCCCAAAATAAACTTTATTATAAAAAATTTATTTGCCTTGTACAGAATTTTGATAAACCACATTCCGTACAAGGACAAACTCCCAAGCGGTCAGAACCCCCAAATCCAATTTTTGGGATTATGTCCGCAAAATAACTGGACGCAATCCCAAATTTGAAATTTATGTCAACACAGGAACACTCTCAAGACGTGGCTTCAGTTTCCCTGAAAATTTCATAAAGATCGGTTTTGGAGTCTATACGTGATATACAAACATACTCAAAGAGTCGTCATTATTTATCATTCTCTTGTCCGAAATAAGTTACTAAAATTATTAAAAATAATTTACAAAAAAATAGCTATAATTTATTTTTATTTATAGGAAAATATTCTTCAATCATACACGTTTGCCCAAAATGTGGTAAGGAATTTAACAAAAAGTTTTATTGGAATAATCACATGATCAAAACGCATGATCTGCGAGAGAGGAGTGGTTTAAATTTTTACAAAATTTCCGATACAGAATCACCGAATTATAAATTTTCCGACTGTAATGCGGTTATACAAGAATCATCATCGTCTTGTACCGATCTTCTATTCCAGCACGCAACTATGGAGCACATGCCATTTAAATGCTACAAATGCAGTAACTGTGGTGAGCAGAGTAACAGCAATGAAAGCATAATAGAACATTGCAGTAACTGCTTTATGACCACCGAAAGTGAAGTTGCAAGCAACACGAAAACGAAATCAAAAATAAATAGAAAACGAAAGTTATCTACAAAGGATATTATTGACAATACAGGAGTCACAAAAGAGACAGATGGACCTTTACACAAGCTTTTAAAGCAAAGTGACATCAACAAAAGCATGATAGAACACAGCAATGATGGAAATAGTACCGAAGTAAATATCAGCGATGAAAGTAAAGATACAAGCAAAACAACAAGAGCAATCATAAGCTCAAAAATAATATTACCTCTAGAGGTGAAGAAAAAGACTCAATCAGATTGCTTAAAAATTGATAAATATAAGGTGGGAAAACTTGCTATTACCTCCAATAAATATAGCGAATATATAACTTATGCATGTCCCGAATGCAATATACCATTTGCCACTTCAAAAGCATGGCACACCCATATTAGTACAGATCACGATTTCTTTGCAGAAAATCGTTTAAATATCACTCCAATACCAGGAGTCACAGCTAAAGCAATTTGTAATGAATGTTGTGTAACGGTACATGGTGGTCGTTACGATTGGCATCGTCACAAACTAAGGCATATGCCATATCAGGCATTTGTATGCAATCTTTGTTTGAATCGCTCAAAGTCACAAAGTGATCTCCTCCGTCACGTAAAATGCCAACACTTTACTGCTGGTGAATTCAAATGTATTTTCTGTGATTTAGTCTTTAAGACATCTTACGAAAGTTCCAAACATGCTAAAGCAGAGCACGCTGATTCCGAATATCCTGAAAATCTTTGTCATATTTGTATGAAATTATTTACTGTTCGTGAGACTCTGAAAATCCACATGAAGCGACACGAATTCAATCGTGAGTTATTTGAGTGTGGATTTTGTGAACGGAAATATTTAGATATTAGTATTCTTAAAAAACATTGGAAGGACTGTCATCCTTTCGAATCTGTGCTGTTAAACCGGAGGGGAAAAAAGTTCGTGGTGCAGAAAGATACGCGTAAATTGCGTAATTGTATTAAAAAGATATTGCCATCACAAAATTATTTGAAGCATTCCAGAAATTTTAGATCCATTAATGGTAAGCGCATTTGGAATTTTTTTAATTGTTAAATTTAATTGAAACACTTCTTGTCAAAAATAACATTAACCTTCCGTTACTAACATGCTGTAACATGACAGACCGAACACATTCTTAAAGCTTCCTGTAGGCCAAAGTTGAGCTTATTTAAGTACACTCACAGAACTAAACCCATTGCCGCAACCGAAAAATTGCCCTACTTACTTTGTCGATTGTCGGCAATTTTCTAAATGCAATTGCCACAATCGCCAATTTCCCAATTGAGCTAATTGCGTCATTCCGTTGCGAGAACGGAACTGCAGACAAGCTTTTGAGCCATTCGGTTGTGCACAACGAACTGTTTATTGCGCTTACCAGATGTCAGTTATATGAACCGAGTCTTCCCATCGTTTCGACTTACGAGTGTGAAAAATAAACGATGAAAATAAACATGCTTTGTTGATGCTAATTTTGCAAATTTGTATATTTTTAAGAAGAAATAAATTAGATTTATTTCAACTGCAGAAGTTTTATTTATTAAAAATTAAATCACTTCACTTTGAACACTTAACCAACCACTTGCAGCGAGAATACCGACCGAACCATAAACAAAGGCGCGACGAGCAACATAACGAGTGTAAAAATCAAACGACGGAAACAAGGATTGCTTTGTTGTTTCTTATTGTACATTTGCAGTTATTTAAGAAGAAATTAATTTAATAAATACAGACTGCACAAGTTATATATATTATATATTAGATAAAATATATTTTTTAATTAATTCCTTTACCTAAAAACACTTCAACAACTTGCACCGAGAACACACACTAGAAATCAACCGAATACTGAACAAAAGAGGAACGAGCAACACAGCGAGCGTGAAAAAAGCGACGGTTGTGGTTAAGGTGACCACATGTAAGTTATTTTTATTGACTATTCGTCTGTTGCAATTGACTTTGGTGGCGGTGCAACTGAATATTGAAACACCGTTGCAATTCGGTGGTAACGCAAGATAAATTCTATTGACAGAATTAACAATGCGGATATTTCAACTACTTCTTTTATCCGTAAATCTGTAATTGTACTGGTCAGTTGTTTTGGATAAATTGAGATTGCTTAGACGGGAAGTAAGTTGAAATGGCAAATTCCATTCAGTTCTTGCAACTTAAGCATAAATATTGAGTGTTAACCGAATTGTTATTTAGGCATGAAGTTACAATAATAAAATAAGCATTTACGTCAGCCGAAAGTCGATTATGCTTATTTAATTACAGTTAAAGAAACAGAGTTTTAATTGAAACAAACACTTTATGAGTACTCCACTTCAAATGTATTTACTATAACCTAACGCCAACAAATTATTTTTGTGAGTGAATGTTTTATTTAATGAAATTTTGTAATTTCGTTTTCTCATGTTTATTTTACTATTCAATACAATAACAACTAATACGAATTAAATACATATATAGTCCAAACATTTGTATTTATTGAGAAGAAATTTACATTTTCTGCACTTCGGTATGATAGACCGATGTTAGTAACCATGTTTTGAAATTCATGTTAGTAACGGAAGGTTAAACCACGGTCGCATAGAACGCATTATACATACAAATTACGCTGCTGTAAACTTAGCGAACATACGCTGCTTACATCGCCAATACGGCGTTCATTGAATACCACTAATATACAGTTGCGGTCAAAATAATAGCAGTGCTCTTATATTCAGAAATGTTTGGATAAATAATACTAGTCTACAAATTTTCGATCCGGTAAACCGATTATCATTCCTAGATGTACTTTCAATACTCGCTCGAAATTTGTACACAGTTTTCTCCGATATTGCAACATTTTCAAGATACAGGGTGTTTTACGTTTTTGGCACGTGTTTAGTATTATTTATATAGAATCTAAACTACTAACCATAAAATAAAAAAAAGATAATTTTCTATTGTAGAAGAAATATCAACTTTTCCATCAATCTATCAACCATTTTCGTATTATGTGCTGTAGCGGAGCTAAAATTTTCAGATTACCCAACGAAATATCAACAAATTTTGTATCTTTTATTTTTAGCAAAAAAAAATCGAGCTAATTTTAATTTTGAAAAAATGCAATTAAATTTTTTACTTAAATTGTTCGCACAAAAAATAGTTTGGTACACTGGGCATTTTTATTTTTTTTTAGCAAATTGTATTAGATTTAGTAAAAAAAATGCATTAGTTTTGCTTTAACTCATTTAATTAACCGAATGTACATTTTACTAAATGTGCCGAAAAAGGTAAATTTATACCTAAAAATTCACTGCTACCAAGCGAACAAGTAAATTACTAGCAACTACGAGCACGCCAAATAATTGTAAATTTCTAAATAACCTATTGAATAAATCCCTACTTAAAAAATTCGAAAAATTCGAAATTCGAATTTGTTTTATAAACAGTTGTAGCAAACTATTATTTATTAGATCTTCTACGAGCTTCTATTGATCAACAAATGTTTGAACACAAATGATTAATTGGAGTCTTATTATTATTATTTATCTATTATCTTAATATATAAAAGGCAACCGAGCTGCTCCGTGTCCAATATCTCTCAAACTGTTCAGCCTGAAAGTATGCACATCTTCATACATAAAAAGCAAGCATGCTGCTCCGCACGGAGTATTTCTCAAATTGTAATTACTTTTTTTACAGTAAAGTAATTTTACAAGACACACTGTTCTCAAAAATGTTCAGCCTGAAAGTATGCACAGAAAATATATTTGATACTTATCAGTGACAATGTTGGGTTTTTATAATAGTACGTTTTTGATCTAACTACCTCTTTTTTCATCCTTTTATAAAAAAGTTATGACGAATTTAATGAAATTTTTTTGAGTCGATTGTACCAAAAATACAGCCGCAAAACGACACCTGAGTTGCTACGTATATAAACAAATTTTTCAACACTGCTTTAATACGTAAAGTGTTATGTAAAGTGGTACATTTGTATTTTGCAAAAAACAAGTGTATAAAAAATCAAGCTTTAAAAAGAGAAAAAAGTGCTTTCGGCCAAAGGCTCTAAAAAGTAAGTGTGCGGAGGTCCTGTCGTAGGACAGGCTTTTATACTAGTTATTTTATAAAAACCTTTGTGACACGAACGGATGTTCCGCAATAACACGAAAACCACTAAACCTATTTAGACAATAAAGGTACCAAACTATTTTCATTTCAACTGAATCGTGGTAGGATATGTAAGATTAAATACGCCTACTTTAAAATGATGTTGAGTTTAGAGGCAGATGACCTTGCAGTTAATATACTTTTACTCATAAAAGTAGGCCTTACTATGACGTTTTCAATGATATATAAAAAAAAAATAATCAGACTACAAGCAACGGAGTTATAGACAAGAAAACCGATTCCGCTGTTTTTTCCACGCCCATAAAAAATGTTTGCACTCCTGTATTTTGTTTAAGGGCTTTAATTAAGGGCTTAATTTTAAGGCATCATACAACCTGTTTTTCATATTAGGAATATGAAACACAATACTTCATATTTTTTGGTCACCCTAATATGGATAGATAATTTACTAAAAAATAGCTATAATTTATTTTTTATTTATAGGAAAATATACTTCATTCATACACGTTTGCCCAAAATGTGGTAAGGAATTTAAAAAAAAGTTTAATTGGAATAATCACATGATCAAAAAGCATGATCTGCGAGAGATGAGTGGTTTAAATTTTTACAAAATTTCCGATACAGAATCACCGAATTATAAATGTTCCGACTGTGATGCGGTTATACAAGAATCATCATCGTCTTGTACCGATCTTCTATTCCAGCACGCAACTATAGAGCACATGCCATTTAAATGCTACAAATGCAGTAACTGTGGTGAGCAGAGTAACAGCAATGAAAGCATAATAGAACATTGCAGTAACTGCTTTATCACCACCGAAAGTGAAGTTGCAAGCAACACGAAAACGAAATCAAAAATAAATAGAAAACGAGTTACTAAGGATACTGTTGACAATACAGGAGTCACAAAAGAGACAGATGGACATTTACACAAGCTTTTAAAGCAAAGTGACATCGACCAAAGCATGATAGAACACAGCAATGATGGAAATAGTACCGAAGTAAATATCAGCGATGAAAGTAAAGATACAAGCAAAACAACAACAAGAGCAATCATAAGCTCAAAAATAATATTACCCCTAGAGGTGAAGAAAAAGACTCAATCAGATTGCTTAGAAATTGATAAAAATAATGTGGGGAAACTCGCTATAACCTCCATGGCGATCTGCTCCAAAGCAACAGTTGTATTTAATAAATATAGTGAATATATAACTTATGCATGTCCCGAATGCAATATACCACTTGCCACTTCAGAAGCATGGCACACCCACATTAGTACAGAACACGATTTCTTTGCAGAAAATCGTTTAAATATCACTCCAGTACCAGGAGTCACATCTATATCAATTTGTAATGAATGCTGTGTAACGGTACATGGTGGTCGTTCACAATTGCAACGTCACAAACTAAAGCATATGCCATATCGGGATTTATATGCAATATTTGTATGTATCGCTCAAAGTCACAAAATGGACTCCTCGCTCACATACAAAGCCAACACTTTAGTGCTGGTGAATTCAAATGTATTTTCTGCGATTTAGTCTCTAAGACTTCTTACGAAAGTTTGAAACATACTAAAGAAGAGCACGCTGATGCCGAATATCCTGAAATTTTTTGTCATATTTGTATGAAAGTATTTAATACTCGTTATTCTCTAGATAGTCACATGGAGCGACACGATTTCAATCGTGAGGTATTTGAGTGTGAATTTTGTGAACGGAAATATTGTCGTATTAGTATTCTTAAAAAACATTGGAAGGACTGTCATCCTGTGGAATCTGCGTTGTTAAATCGGAGGGGAAAAAGGTTGGTGGTGCAGGAAGATACTCCAAAAGACGATTCCAACTCAAAACCAAATTAAGTAAATTTTCCTTTTTTTTACCAATTTTTCCAATAAAGAAAAATATAAAAAAGTTTTATTTTTATAAAAAAATTTAAAAAATAAAAATAAAAAAATAAAAATAAAAATAAAAATAAAAATAAAAATAAAAATAAAAATAAAAATAAAAATAAAAATAAAAATAAAAATAAAAATAAAAATAAAAATAAAAATAAAAATAAAAAAATAAAAATAAAAAATAAAAGAAAATAAGAAAATAAAATATTTGACCATATCCTAAATTAATTGTTGTCTAAACTTGGTATTTCTTTTCATTATTAATATCATCGTTAATAAAAACAATATTTACATGTTTACATAATGAACTTGGTTTGGTTATTCATTCTAGGTCATTTAGAATAAGTTTTAAAAAATATATATATATCGATACGTCCAACGTATAGGTTGGTAACTCCACCTACCAACTTTTAAAGGGACAGTGATTATCAGAATCTGCGCATTAGACTCCATCTGGTGACAATTTTTTTGAACATATAGCTTAAAGTTTAAAGAACTGGGCAGCCATTTCTACAACTTCGGTAAACTTAGGTAAGTTCTCCACGCAAAATCTTAACACCTTAAGTTATGCATGGTTATTTTGCTATATATAGCAAAAACTTTTTTCTGTTTTATTTATTTACTAATTTATGCATGGAAGAATAAAATGGTTTGTACTGGTAACAGAGCTGTAAAAGAATGCAATCAGTTGGCAACTTTTTTCATTTAACTTTGTTTACTGGGAAAGCTTGGCGGGAAAATGGACATTTATGATCAGTTGTTGAATTTTGTATTAAAGTGCTTACAATCGAAGCCCATAATGTCGATTGCAAAGAAAATGCTGGCAATGGGTTCGCTTAAGTCGGGTTATTTAGTTTAGTAATTTAGTTTGTTCCTATTTATATAATAGCTGCGTTTTTTTCAACATCCAAATCCGATTTCCATACAAACGAAATCCTGCTATGGATGTAGATTTTGTGAACTTGTAGTTTGAACCGTCACAGCCAGGTGGCGTATGATAGAGGCTGTTCAGACTTGCCTCAAATGAGGCGACTCACTTGCCTCATTTCGACGTCTACTGGCAAAGGGAAAAGCGGGAAGGTGGCATGTTACGTGAGGCAAGAATTTTAAAAATTTTGCGACTCATTTTGACGTAGGTCAGAGTGAAGTTTGTTATGTTGAAATTTTTGCTCTTTTTAGTGTGTTCTGGCGCGAATTAATTTTGTTTATTCATTGTTGTTCGCAAATTAATATTATTTAAATTTTAAAAACTTGAGCATTTAATAATTCAAAAGAAAACAAACGAAAAAAAAAACAATAAACGCCAAAATAATGCAGCCTCAAAGTGAGGCAACAGTTTGTGTGTGAACACCTGATAGCTAACTCATGTCAAAATGAGGCAAGTAAGTCTCCTCATTTGAGGCAAGTCTAAACAGCCTCTTAAGTGGTCAGAAAAAGTACAAATAAAAAAGAAAAAATACGCAAGCAAATGTACACAAATGACATGGCTGATGGGGATGTGCAACTACCAGTAAAAGTCGACTTCGACTTTTTCAACCGTTGAAAATGTAAAAGTCGACTTCGACTTTTTCAACCGTTGAAAATGTAAAAGTCGACTTTTCGACTTTTTGAACTTTTAGAAGTCGACTTATCAACTTTTTTCGGCTTTTTTTAACATATTTTTGTACCGGTTTTGTAAGGCAGTTAAGAAGCAAATGATTCAATATGAAAAATGTTATTTATTGTTAAAAAATAAACTAAAACATGATACTTAAGTAGATAAATAAAATACAATAAACAAAATATTTTTTTCTTAGTTTTTATATAGCAATCTTAGTTCTTATATAGACAATCAGACTTCTTAGAAATAATTTTGCCGAGTAATCGAAAGAGGGAGAGTTAATTTTCAAGATAAAGTTGGATAACATTTTGGAAATTTTTATTGCCAATTTCTTCATCAACGTTCAATATTTATGAAAGTAAAAAGAAACTGACGTCTCTTTCTGCTATCTTATAAATGCAAACGGCCTTTCCCGATTTCCCAAGAAAAATTATTTACATTTGGGCTAAATATCAAACCCTAACCGCCAAATTAACGTATGCGTTATAAACCAAATTTTACAAGAGAAAAATTTTCCTTATTTTTTTTTTTTTTGGCATAAGCGGTAATGTAAATTTTATTTTTGTGTTAAATATAACTTTAGAACAGTTTAACATAGAGATGTGAAATTTTTGGAGTTGTACTTTGTTGTCGTACTATCGTTTGCATTTAAAAATTAATTTCGGAAAAGAGGCGCTTACGTTAATTCGGCGGTTAGTGCTCTATATATTTGTGCACAAGTGAATGCACAATTAAGGGAACCACATGTCTTCACCAACAGAACGTAAAAAAACCAACATGTTAAGATGTTCTGGCGAAAGCCTGTTTCGCAATTGGTTCGCTGTTGGTTCGATGGTTTCGAAGTTGCAACAATTGATAAATATTTTTTTGCAACGGCCCGAACAAAAGGAAATTCAGTTTTCATGCATTTCCAGACAACAAGCGGATTTTTATTAAGTTTTCGATCAACGGCTGGGCGAGCCAGATAAAGGTGCAGCTAAGTGGGCATCCCTTCAATTTCATCAGTTGTAGAGTCAATATTTGTTTTAACCACCTCATCCAAAAAACATAATATGTCACTGTTATGGGATTCTTGATTATTAGATGTCGATACCACTATCACAACTTCTTCATTTCAAATTCTTATTTGTCTCATCTCGGCATTCACAAGGTCACCTAAATAGAGGGGAGGCGGGAGGGGGGGTAATATTTGCTGTAATTATTTTTGTACTGCTGCATACAATGGTGAAAGATTGCTTGAGAACACTCACAGATATTTTGAAATGCGAGCTTTTTGTACCTAGGATCTAGGAGTATTAAAGAAGCGTATGGTTTTACCAATTCAATATTGTAATTTTTTTAAGATTTCAATGGCAAGCACTCGTTTTAAATTCTTGCCGATTTGGCTTAAAGCAGAACATTCTTCTGTTTTTTATAATGAAAAATTAATCGATTTGAGCGTAGTTTGAATGTTGTGAATATAAACTTGTATTAACAGCTCTTTCTGGCAAAGTAACAATTGTTACCCAGTATTCTTGATATTTCTATGTGTTTGTTATAATGGTTTTTTTTTTCAAAACAAAATTTGAAGCTCAAAAATAATAAATTTTTATAAAAAATTGTTACCTGACAGTGACAATTTCATTAAAAAATTTTGTTACGCGTTTAACGTAATCAGATGATACGCAATTCCTTTGTCACACTTCCACTTACAGTCTCTTTTTTTTATTTTGGCGACCACTATTTTACATTTATCAAATCAAGAGTTGCCAACTCAGCTTTATTTGTTGTTAAACAGCTATTTCGTTTATTAGTTTAGAGAAGACAGTTCTTAGTGAAATGAAAAAAGTCGAATGTAAAAGTTGAAAGTAAAAGTTTCAATATCAGAAAGTCGATTGCCAAAAGTCGAAAATTATCAAGTAAAAGTCGACTTTCGACTTTTTTCATTTTATGCGAAACAAAAACCTTAACGCTAATTTGAGAACTGTTTTCGCTTAACTAATAAACGAAATAGCTGTTTAGCAACAAATAATGCTGCGCTGGTAACTCTTGATTCGATAAAGAAAAATACAGCATTCATCATCTGTTGTAAGCCGCTGCAGGCCGAAATTTCCGCGAATGCAGGCGCTTCATTCTCCAAGAGTACGGACATGAACTTACACCTTTCACTGTACCGGCGCTTCCTGCCAACTTCCATACTTTATTCAATTCAGTTTAATAAATACTTTTATTCGATTTCTTTGCTTAAATTTACAAATTTTACAGCCAGGTGGCGTATGATAGTTTAGTGGTCAGAAAAAGTACAAATAAAAAATAAAAAATACATATTATATGCCAACACAAGTCGACTTCGACTTTTTCAACCGTTGAAAATGTAAAAGTCGACTTTTCGACTTTTTGAACTTTTAGTAGTCGTTAGCGCAGAACGTTTTGCTTTCTGTTTATATATGGATGACCAAAACTTTTGGAAACGATTCGGAATTAGGGATGTGCAAGTCAAAGTCGAAATAAGTCGAAAGTCGACTTTTACTTGATAATTTTCGACTTTTGGAAATCGACTTTCTGATATTGAAAAAAGTCGAAAGTCGACTTTTACTTTCGACTTTTACATTCGACTTTTTTCATTTTATGCGAAACAAAAACATTAACGCTAAGAACTGTCTTCTCTAAACTAATAAACGAAATAGCTGTTAACAACAAATAAAGCTGCGTTGGCAACTCTTGATTCGATAAATGTAAAATAGTGGTCGCCAAAATTAAAAAAAAAGAGACTAAGTGGAAGTGTGGCAAAGCAATTGCGTATCATCTGATTACGTTAAACGCGTAACAACATTTTTTAATGAAATTGTCACTATTTGAAAAGCAGGTGACAATTTTTTATCAAAATTTATTATTTTTGAGCTTCAAATTTTGTTTTGAAAAAAAACCATTATAACAAACACATCAAGAATACTGGGTAACAATTGTTACTTTGCCAGAATAGGGCTGTTAAAACAAATTTATATTCACAATATTCAAACTACGCTCAAATGGATTAATATTTTATTATAGACAACAGAGCAATGTTCTGGTTTAAGTCAAGTTGCCAAGAATTTAAAACAAGTGCTTTCCATTGAAATCACAAAAAAATGTACAATATTGAATTGGTAAAACCATACGCTCCTTTAACACTTCTATATCCTAGGTTCAAAAAGCACGTATTTCAAAATATCCGTGAGTGTTCTCAAGCAATTTTTCACCTTGGTAAGCAGCAGTACATAAATAATTACTGCAAAATTACACTCCCCCTCCATTTAGGTGATCATGTGAATGCCGAGATGAGACAAGCAAGAATTTCAAATGAAGAAGTTGTTATAGCGGCATCGACATCTAATAATCAAGAATCCGGTAACAGTGACATAGTATGTTTTTGTTTGAGGTGGTTAAAACAAAAATGGACTCTACAAAAAATATTTATCAATTGTTGCAACTTCGGTGCCATCCGAACATTGGCGTCGGAAGCGGGGGAAAGGGGGGCAGTTGCCCCCCACTTTTTTAGCTAGATAAACAATTTAAAAGGAAAATTTCAAAAGTTATTCAAAATATCAGTTTTTTTTACAACGATAATATTTTTGTATTATATATTTTCCTCTTCTTTCTCTCTTCTTCATAAGCATGCTTGCGAATAACCATTTTCTTTCTCTGTGTTTGCAAAGATAGAACAAAATGTAGAGTTTCTACTGCAAACCCACCACTTCAGTTTAAAAGCACCCTTAAGTATGTAGCTTAATGCTTGTTAATTTTGCAACTCTGGTAAGAAAAAATTTGACATGTTCTTAGGGGCTTTCCATATTGGACGACATGTTGTACGATAAGTTAGATGGAAAACTAATGGGAATATTTGATTGAGCGTTCGAACGATTCAACTTGTAAAGCAACATCATTAATTGCAAGCTCTAATTGCAAGCAACTTTTAGATGCCCTAACAATTTTACAAAGTTGTACAATCGGCAGAAAAAAACCAAAAATTTCGACTATCGTTTTAGCCTACGCATGGTACTACATGTTGTACAATCTGCCCTGTTGGTCCAATGTTTTGGACCATGCGAAAGCCCCTACTGTGAATTAGCTGATGAAAATCCACCTCGACGCTTTGACGAAACATCAAATCCGGTTCCTTCAGTACAGTTGCCACTATATGATCGGCTACGAAAAGATTATTTCGAAATTTTAGATCTTCTTTCAAATGAGATAACGGCTAGATTCGATCAAACAGGTTGATATTTTACTTTTTTTTTATTTTTGCAAGTTTACACCAGCTTCACTCAACCGACTCACTTTGAAGTTGAAAAACTTATTGCTTTGCTTTTGACTGTGCCTGCATCAGCAGCTTCATCTGAGCGTTATTTTAGTGCACTAAGACGACTTAAAACGTATCTTCGAGCAACTATGACACAGAAACGACTCACTAATGCGGCACTTATACACATTCACAAAAATAAAACCGAAGAATTGAATTCTATGGAGGTGGTGAAAGAGTTTGTTTCTCGCAAGGACAGAAAGAAAAATTTTGGAATAATTTAAAATGATATAACTTTTTGTACCTTATTGCATTTAAACCTTGTTAAGATATACCTTGTCTTGCTTTATAGAAGCAACCATTATTTCTTATATTTTCATATTACCATATGAAAGATCCCTAAAAAATGATCTCTAATATTGAAATTGGAAGAACTTTTAAAAATAATGAAATTTTAATATTTTTTATATATTTTTATATTTTTTGTATTTTAAACTAAAATAAAAAATTTGTTTATTCACATTCATGTTTCTTTGAAGAAATTTTGGTGAACTTTTTTTTGCACCACCATTTGTACTGCCCCCCAGATGAAATTAGCTTCCGAAGCGCTTGCATCCGAAAGGTTATTTTCTCATGCTAGTCTCATAGCGAACCAATTGCGAAACAAGCTTTCGCCAGAACATCTTAACATGTTGGTTTTTCTACGTTTAGTTGGTGAAGTCATGTCGTTCCTTTAATTGTTCTTTCATTTGTGCACAAATATATCGAGCCCTAGCCGCCGAATTGTAAGCGCCACTTTTTTGAAATTTTTTTTTAAATGGCAAATGATAGTACGAAAACAAAGTCGTCAACTCCAAAAATTTTACATCTCTACTTAAACTTTTCTAAAGCAATATCGAACACAAAAATAAAATGTACATGTACCGCTTATGCAAAAAAAAAAAAACAAGGAAAATGCTTCTCATGTAAAATTTGGTTGTAACACTTACGTTAATTCGGTGGTTAGGACTTGATATTCAGCCCAATTATGAATAATTTTTGCTCGGGAATCGGAAAAGAGAGCTTACATTTTTAAGATAGCAGATAAAGACATCATATTTTTTTTTACTTTCATAAATATTGACGGTTGATGAAGAAATTAGCATTAAAAAATTCCAAAATGTTCTTAAACTTTATCTTGAAAATTAACTCTCCTTTTTCCGATTACCAGGGAAAAATTATTCATAAGAAGTCTGATTATCTATAAAAGAACTAAAATTGCAATATTTTGTTTTGTATTTTATTTATATACTGAAGTACCATCCCTGCAAGACACGACTAACCGAAACTTCAACACAATCTCAAAAAAGTTTGCAATCCACACTAACACATGCATACACTTCTTCTACTGAAATGGCACCTTTATATATGTCGGTTAAGTAACTAGTTATCTAATTGGAATCAATACCGTAATTTTCAATATATCAACCCTGATTTTAAACAACAAGCAGAGACAACATGAATAACGCCACCATATATATATGTTTATCCTGTTCGTTCGTACGAAAACATATATAAGTGGAAAATTATTAAAAAGAAGTGCAATAAAAAATCAAATTGTATTGCCACTCGTCCACGTGCTGCCGAACCGAAGCTAAGTAAAATTTAAATAAACTTATTATTATCTTTTAAATAAGCATTTGATTGAATTAAAATGAAAAGAAAAACAATGAGTAACTGCATGAGCAGTGAAAAGAAAAAATTTCAATCAAATGTTAAAAATTCCAAAAGTTGGATTCATTTGCAAAGAAAACGGAGTGCAGTGCTAGTAAATTCAGTGATAGTGTAGAAAATAGTGATTGTGTAGCATCCTGCTCCAATGCAGTACCCATTCCATGTCTCCAATTTGACTCTGATTGCAATGATCCCATTTCAACTTCCAGATCTAGCCCAAGTCCAAACTTTCAGTCAACTTCAAATCCTAACCTCACTTTTAAAACCGATGACGAAAATGAATCTTGTTTTAAAATGAAGTCGTGGGCTTTAAGAAACAACGTATCGCAAAATACAGTTACTGATCTGCTCAAAACTTTAAGGGAAGTTGGATGCGTTGCCTTTGTCTGCAAAGAGTCTACTTGGAACAAGCAGAAAAGCAATTCCAATTCAGTCTATTCCAGTGGAGATTTTATATATTTTGGCATCCAATCCTATTTTCATTCAAATAGTTTCCCATTCCTCGAAAGTACAGAAAAAATTGAAATTGATATTGGAATTGACGGACTTAAATTATTTAAAAGCTCAAACAGGTTCTGTGGCCAATCCTTGGTGCAATAGTTGGTTTTCCAAAGGAAAGAATTTTTACTATTGCCTGCTTCTCAGGAACAGAAAAGCCATGGAATATTAACGATTTCATGCAGGAATTTTGTGACGAAGTCACTTTTTTACAAAGAAATGGTGTAGAGATTGGTTTGGAGCAGATCAAAAAGGAATTTAGAATTCGTTTGTTCACTTGCGATTCCCCAGCTCGATCTTTTATATCTAGTGTCCAATCACAAAATGGCAAAAATAGCTGCCCTAAATGCAATCAAGTGGGTAAATTTTTGCAAAAAAGAGTATGTTTCGCTAAAAGCAAGCCGTTTTAAGATCTGACTTATCTTTTAAACAAAGAGCTGATGTAGCACACCATAGTATTCCTTTTAGAAATCAAGAGAATGCTTTAGAAAAAGCAAATTTTGGGATGGTATCTCAATTCCCATTAGACCCAATGCACCTCGTCGACCTTGGTGTTGTTAAAAAATTACTTCAACTTCTTCTTAAGAAAGGTAATGTAGCAAAAATGAACGAAAAGCTTCTCAGCCTTTCCGGTAATGTTCCATCCGAATTTGGTCGCGTTTGTAGGAATTTTGATGTTATAAACATTTGGAAGTCAGTAGAATTTAGGCAGTTTTTGTTGTATTTGGGAATTTTCGTTTTAAAAGATTGTGTAAGTGACTTGCTTTACTACCACTTTCTTTTACTCTATAGCGGTATTAGGCTTTTATCAAGCGAAAGAACATACCAAACTGAAGAAAATCTTGCCAAAAAAATTTTAGAAGAATTTGTTGATTTGTTTGGTAATATTTACGATGATCATTTAGTCAGCTTTAACGTTCACGCTTTGCTGCATTTGTCTGACTGTTCAAAGCAATTTGGGCCATTGGATAATTTTTCAGCGTATAAATTTGAAAATCATATGCAGTACTTAAAAAAACTTATAAATAAGCCTAACAAAATTCTTCAACAGTTATTCAAATATAACTGTTTCTGGCTTCAAGAAAGAAATAATCCGTCATTTTACCAAAATTCTTCTAAAATAGGGTCATTTGTCATAGACTCAAAAAAAGAAAAAGATTCTTATTGCTTTATTTGGAAATCAGGCCCTTTTAAAGTTATAGAGATGCTTAAAGAAGCAGGAGAGGATGTTCTGATTGGATATACTTTTCAAGAAACTGGAAACTATTTCCAAAAACCACTTGAGTCATTTTCCGCATTAGGCATAGTTATAGCATCTAAATTAAATAATGAAAAAATTTGAATTTTAAAAAAGGACATTCCATATAAATATTTCTGTATTCCAAATGAAAATAAGTTTCTACTCATACCTCTCCTGCATCACCTTTTCCACGAATTTTTATACTAGTACTGCACTTTTTCTTTTAGAATATCTACACTAATAATTTAATTTTCCACTAAATTTTAACATTTAAATTTATTTATAGTAATATTAAGAAACAAATACATATTTCTTTTATTTTCAGAACATCGTTTTATTATAGACTACAAAATGCTTGATGCGGATAACGAGGACACATTCGTTGAGGAAGAACTGACTATGTCTCAAAATGTGGCATGTTCGTCTGCACTTAAAGAAAAAAGTAAAGTATTATATTAAATTTTAAACGTAAATCACACAAATTTTTTCCAGATGAAAAAAAAGCCTTCCATTCAAAAAAAAAAAAAAAGTTTTTAAACACATCATCACTCAACTCAGAAAATATTGAGAACGACAATGCCGCCAACTCAGCAAATGGCGTAAACGACAGTTTCAAAAAAGGTAAATATATTTAAAGTGCTCATTTATAAGCATTTCTGATCATATTTATCACAATAACTTTAAAAGTATCTATACCCCTGTCAAAATCGCGTTGAAATGCTTAGTAAATGTTTCGTAAACTTTTTTGTTTTAGTAAAAATGGAAGACATTGGCTAAAGATAATGAAAAAATGGTTGAGGCAAGGAAAGAACAATATATTAAATTTTTAAATTACGTAATTACTTAACTAACTAATTACTTAATTACCCAATTTAACTGCAATGGCAATTTAAGTAACGTAACGCCAGATCAAGAAGCCTAATAAAAAAGACCAGAGAAGATTATGTCATTTCAAACACTTCTAAAAAAAATGTATACACAAATTCTGGCCCAATTCAGAGTTTTGCAAATTTTGTAATTCAAGTCAAAAATATTTTCAGTTTTTTTTTTGTAAATTAACGCTTGCACATATTTTTGCTTACATCTTTAAATCTGTTGGGTTTATTGTTGTCATTATTCTCTATTACTACGCGTATATAAAAAACCTGTTTAAAAAGTATACTTTTTTATTCCTTCCTTTTAATATTTCTTCGTACAAATCGTCCGTAACGCCAGTTTGGAAATGCCCAAATGTATCATGAACATTATCATCAGATCAGAACTTGTCATTTTTATTAAAAGTTTTCATTTTTATTTACAGAAGCAATTTCAATCCTGAGATCGATACTAACCAAGCAAGCCAACTTAGAAGCACGGATGACCAAACTTGAAATGGCGTTTAACGAAAAAGTATTTTATTTTCTTCATATCTTTCGTTTATAGTTCTTAATTTTTTTTATAGATGATTGACAAAAGCGAGCAAATGGCCCAGATAAAAACTATGCGAGAATGCAAAGTTCTTATAACAAAGGTTCAGCATTCTGTCTGCCGAATGACCGGGGAAATGGTAGATAGCGACCAGCTAGAAATAGCAGCTATTTTCCCACTAGCTACTATATATGCAGCTCATGACATCGAAGAAAAGTTGGAAAACGATGACTTTAAAAGTTCAATGGTAGTTTGATAATGCATATTTTAGCCGTTTAATTGTCATATTAATTGAAATTTTTACTACAGAAGACATACATATACAAAATAAAAGGAGCAGTTGAAGAAATAGATTTAGTTTTAAAGTCAATAATAACAGATGAGTTGTTAAATTATTTTAACTGGAATGGAACTTGGGGGAAAAGATCTTTAATGCAGCTTAAGCTATTCAACGATGTTTTATTTGGTAAAGAATACTCTTGCAAACTTTCAATCCTAGTAAAGGTATATACATTTGAGGCTGAGTTCCTAAATGCATTTATGCAATTTATCAGTGTATTTTATTTTCAATTGGTTCTAAGTTTAAATACTTTATTTGTATTCTTAAAAATAGTATAGTTGTGCAGTTTTGGTTTATAATCTTCGAACAAATTCAAAATAAAACACACTGATGAATTGCATTAATGCATTTAGGGACTTAGCGTGTATTTTACAAATATAAAATAGGACCACTTTAAAATGTTTGTACTAAATTTTGCATACCTTTATTAAGTATATTTTGTATTTAAAGTATTAAGTTTTAATATTTATTTTATTTTAATAGATATATTTCACTCCGATGGACGGAAAGGTTTTGAAACCAAAATAAAGAAGTACATTGAACGAAGCCACAATAGAACCAAACAAAAAGTGTACAAAGAAAAAAAAATACTAAAGAATCACAAATAAATTAATACTATAACTAAAAAAAACTGTGTTCTGTACTGCTAGGCGTTTTGCATTTTTTCGGTTACTTTTTTGGTTATTTCAATGGTATTTTTAACCGGTACTAATTACTTAAATAAATATGTTAAGTAACTAGTAATTTAACTAGTATTTACAACTGCTTAGATTGCCATTAAAACTGGTTACTTTATTAGCAATTTAACTGGTATATATAATAGATGTCATATTGCGTGAGCGAGACAACTATATTTTGAACAGTGCCACAAAAAACCTTAGCAAGAAAAGGATACAAAATCTCACGTACACAAAAGTTTCGGTTAAATTTTTCCCATGGCTCTGTATAAAGTGATAGAAAATGCTGACTGAAACTTCCGTATTGCTTTTAGTAAGATTATCGGTAAAATAACGAGCAATATAATCTTCGAACCAATTAAAAATTAAATAGACTGATGCATTGTAAAAATGCATTTTGCAAATAAGCAAAATTGATTCGCAAAACAAGTGAATATCTTTCTTTACTTCTTTGGTCTTGTCTGCCAATTTTATTTTTTTTCTGATTTCAATATTTTTAATTTTTGTCTTAGATACTCTTTCTAACTCATGATTTAAACATCCTTTTAATCGTTGGATTTCGATGATTCGAATTCGTCCATTTCACTAATTCAAATTTTTTTTCATATAATTGTGCATAAGATGTTATGTTTGCTGCAGTGTTAAATAAAGTAAAAATACAATAAAACTTTTAATTATTTGTATTTTAAGTAACTATGGATTTTATTAATGCATATTTGAATATTTTTTCTAGATTTTAACATACTCATCTTAAAGTTATATGTAGTACACCACAATTACAAACATAAATAGTATTAAATATTTAGATAAAATTTAGCATTTCAATATTTAGAAATATTGTTGACTTTATATGATTTAAATACAAATTCCAAATGTTTGATAGTTTAAAACATACTTGACCAAACGGAAACAGCTGAAAACAAAATCAGCAAAAATCTAAAAACAACTTCAGTAAACATGCTTTGTTAGTGGAGACTTCCAGCAGGCTGTTGGACTACATATAATAACATAAGCATAGAGACTAAAGTAAAGCAAAAATACAACAACAAATGTGAAATTTTGAAAATTGAGAAAAACTGAGAAATTGACACTTCAAATCTCATCGTCCCGGTGGTGCAGTGCGTTAGTGCTCGCTTGCACGGGTATCACAAAGATTTCTGATGAAGCCCTTAGCCAGGCCGAAATTGCAATAAGATCAGCTAGTGATTTTTTCCTTTTCATATTGAAAAACTTTGTTGTTGTTGTTTCTTTGGAAAGATTCGTTAAAACAATTAATTGTTCTAACTTTGACCTTAAGCTCAACAAACGATTTTAAACTATCAAACAACTAGAATTTGTATTTAAAATCAAGTATGATTTAAACTATCAAACATTCAGAATTTGTATTTAAATCATATAAAGTCAACATAATAAATATAGAGGTCATTTAGGAAAAAACTTTAATTTAGAAATATTTATTTATTTACACCGTTCTTTTGTTTCCCTTGCATTCAAAATGCTTAATATCCACGGATTTTTGTTTTGTTTATTTTTCGGTTTTGCCTGTTATAATTAGTCTTCTTTGTACTTAATTTTACCTTTAGCAAAAATGGCCTTTTTTATTTTATTTTTATGTGTATTTGGTACTAAAAAAGCTAATAGTGAAACAATTTAAGGGCCGCTCTCTAGTCGTTTAGAAGTTATAGGGGTCCAAAATTTTAAAAAATGGCATGAAAAACTTGTGATAATTTTTTATATTTTCCTACAAAACTATTGGGGGTTGGAATTAGTTTTAAAGGTTTTCTAAGAGATGGCGTAACTATCAATAGATCGCATCGGGCACACCTGTGACCAGGGAACGAAAATAAACTCTAACGTTTCGTTCGTTAAGGTAGTAAAGCGTTCATTTGAGAGAACTGAACGTTTATGTTGTGTAGCATTCATTACCAAGGCCATTATTCGGTTGCGTTCAAGTTGCATACTTGAACATAAACATCATTGTTCCGTAGTATAAGCTACACTAAAGAACCTTATGAGTAGCGTTGTTTGAGAGACTGAGAAAGCAGAGAGAAAAACATTTTATCTTTGTTCAAGCACATGCTGCGTGTCAAGGGCGCATCCAGTTTTGTAGGTAGCATACATTTGCAGGGCGCTCTTGTTTTAGTATGAATAATCAAAGCATTTTTTTAGCTATTCAGTTTATTTATTTTTATACTCTTTCTAACGCCCATTAAAAGGCGTGTCTGGTTTAGAAAAGTATATTATATATTCTTGATCAGCATCACTAACTGTGCCGATTTAGCCGTTTCCGTCTGTTTGTCTGTCTGTCGACACGACTCTTTTTTTAACACAGCTGCTAAGAAAATCTCAGTTTATTTTATTAGTGCGTGTTATCACGTTATGGCTGGAGAATTCAGAAAATAAAATATTAATTTTTCTTTGTTACATGTAAGTAAGTTCACTTGTATAATATAATTTTTTTATAGAATATAAGACTACTGTTTAATGTTTATATAATTGTGTTTCAATTGTATATGTTAAGGTCATGAAATCACGCATTCCTTCGAACAGCCATATATGGCTTCTGACGGAAATGAAACTACTTTTTTACATAAAGTTTTGTTTGTGTATCTAGTTAATCCATTTTAAACAAACTCAGAAAAAAGTTCAACTTTGAAATAAAAAACACAGGTATTTGTTTTAAAATCTGAAATTTCTTTAAACAGTATCAATTTATTGCATCTATTTAGCATTTATTTCAAAAAATTAAGAATTTGGATTCAAAAGTAAAATTTTATTTGTTTTATTTTTTATATTGATTTTAAAAATGAATTACACACTCAGACTACAATCAAAGAAATTTATTTTTTCAAATTTTTTTGCAAATGGAAATTATTCTTTCAGAAAGAAAGAAATTTTCTTTAAAGGAATAAACTATTTCTTTGTTTTGGAATTTATTTCTTTATTTTAAAGAAAAGTTTCCATTTAAAACAAAAAAAAAATGCGCTGAAACAAATAAAATTTTTTTTTAATATTGAGTAAATGTTCTTTGATTTTAGTATGCTTCTTTTCTCAGTGTATAAATCCATAAAAAAATTTAAGCTGGATCATAAACCGTGTAGTAGTGGATTAAGATTCTATCTAAAAATAAAGATGAAGTGCGAAAATTAGTGGCTCGGGTAGAAACAACGCCTAACTCCCAAAAAATCACTTTATAACAAGTTTTTTCTCTTAAGTCTCCAAATTTATTTAAATGACTTGAAATTTTTACATGTTTCGATAATTAAAACTCAGCATTAGGGTGGTTTCAAGTTGTATGGGAATTTTTTTTGTTACTATCTTTCGCAGTACCCCCCTAAAATGTGCCAATAGACTAGAAAATATGATTTACAAAGTTTAAGCCCAATCCGATAATGCTAACACGTGCCGGATTGAGGTTCAAGTTTGCAAAGTAAAGTAATAAACCTTAAATTTAAAAAAAATACTAAAAATTAACGAGTCAACTTATTCCAAGTTTTAAAGTGTGAGTTTATTGAGTACATAAACAAAAGTATTTAAGGTAAAAAAGAGGTTGATCAACCAATAGTTGTAGCTTTGGTGTCGATTTTAATTTGTAGTTACTTTTTGAAAAAAAGCCAAGTTGGCTTATTTTACTTTTTCTAATTTTTCGACTCTTAAAAAAATTTTCTAAAAATTTGTTCTGTGGAAATCTCATTTGCAGCAAAATTGTGAAGATTTATTGCCCAGAAACTATAAAATAGGTTGAGGGGTTCACAAGATACACGCCTTCTAACATGCGTAATTGAAATTTTTTATGTCAACTCGTAGTGTCCGTCTGTCCGCGTGTCTGAAAGGCGCTTTTTTTCAAAAAGTAACTACTAATTAAAATCGACACCAAAGCTACAACTATTGGTTGATCAACCTCTTTTTTACCTTAAATACTTTTGTTTATGTACTCAATAAACTCACACTTTAAAACTTGGAATAAGTTGACTCGTTAATTTTTAGTATTTTTTTTAAATTTAAGGTTTATTACTTTACTTTGCAAACTTGAACCTCAATCCGGCACGTGTTAGCATTATCGGATTGAGCTTAAACTTTGTAAATCATATTTTCTAGTCTATTGGCACATTTTAGGGGGGAACTGTAAAAAGTGATTTCTTGTAACCACCCTACTCAGCATATTCATCACTATTTTTGTAATGTAAAAAAATCTTTATAGACAGTACTTAGGTATTTATAATTAATATTAGAAAAGAGAACATCTAAATGGTTTAAAGATATCTGACTGACACTGCAACGATTTCACTTCAACGTCTCTTAAGTCCTTTCAATGGCTAGGCTAAGCCGAAATAGTATTTTTTAGGTTAATACTCCTATCATAACGGTTCTAAAAAAGATGAAGAAGCATACCTTTGATTTTTACCTGCGCTACTTATTCTTAATTTTATTATCATTTTAAAATCATTTTAAAATTTAAAAAATCCTCTTAATTTTATTATCATTTTATTGTCATAAAAAGTAAGAAAAAACATTAATATGATTTCTGTACGGTTGGTTTTTCTTACAAAATAGGACAAAAACCAAATCCAACTGACTTAAATGTCAAATTTCTCTCCAAATTTATTTTTGTCATGTTGGTACATTGTTTTTTATAGAACCAAATTAATTAAAAAAAAACCGTTGCAAGATAATATTAAAAATTACTTTCTGTCGTGTCCAATATATTGGACAAATTCACTGAAAGAGTTTATATATACTTTAGCGCTCGGCCCTTCCTGTTCAGCAAGATCCGAGTGCGGCCCCTTGTGAATTTTACTATATTAGTGCGAACTAACACAAATAAGATGATTGCTGAACTTTCATGGAATTACACCGCACAGTGGTTCCATACTGTATTCATGTAGGAATAAAATAGAAGGATTCGTCATTGACCAATAAAATTATGTGTGTGAGTTATAATTAGAAAACAAACAAACCCGCCCCAAACCGCGACTACTTTCCATGTAACACGAAAACTATGAACGCTACATACTTTTGCTGTAGATATAGTAAAACAGCTCTTTAAAAAAAGTAAACGAATTTATTTATTCTTTTGTTCGTTTAAGATAGGTTCGCAGCCAATTATTTTAAATGTTAATATTAACTTTAAGATTGTAAGCAAAATACAATTTCAATTCATAAGGAATTAAATTTTTTAATTTAAGCTATCACTCTGCTCTGTCAAAAATAATATTAGCATTTATTTGCCCTCTTGATTTCTTTTAAGCAGGTTCGCAGCCAATTGTTTTAATTTTAATATCACCTTAAAGGCTTAAGGGTTATAACAAAATTGTCACGAGAAAACTATTTGATTCCGCGTTCACACCACTGTGCAACTCTTCCTGATTCTCAATGCTATGAATAGAGAATAATGATGCAATAAAACAAAAACAATTCGACAGTGTAAGCGTCATCCCACTTGGTAAATGAACTCATTACATAACCTCTTAATTTCTTCTTACGATGTAGATGACAGTCCTATTTAAAAGTATTTCGATTTTTTTATTGCGGACTTTTATTTTTTTTTATTATTTGGCGTAATCTAAAGTAATCGTGATTATTTTTTGGTTATTTGTAATTTTAATCAATTACTAATAGAATTTTTTTTGCATAAGAATTGTTTTATCATTACAACTATTTTTTAAATATAATGTAATTGATTACTAGTCGTGATCGAAATTTCCCAGCTAAGGTTTGAACTTTAAAAAAGCAAGCAGTTTTATTAAAGTATACTTCTTTTATTTGGAACACACAAAGTCTTACCAGCGGGAAAAAATTATTGCTTCTGCTCAGAGTTGCCAAGTTAGCAATATTATAAGCTAACATATTTTTTCGGAATTTATCTTGAGGTTTTGGGTGTATCTGTCTATGATATATTTCGGTCTTTTTTTCACAAATGGATTTCAATGACAAGTAAATATAATAATAATAATTTATTATTTATAATAATAATAATGTAATAATTTTTGCAGTTTAAAAAAAACATAAGTAAACTGCATTTACTACTGTTATTTCCATGTTATTTAAAAAATTTACAATAGTGAAAATGACAGCTTTTTAAATTTAATCCAAAATAAAAGAAAAACCCGTTTGTAAGTAATTTAACGTGTATCTATCTTAACTCAAAATATTAGCAAGTATAAGTATGGAATTTTTCAATTAGATATTAAATATTTGATATAAAAAATCAATTTCACTTTATTTTTAATAATAGTTGACACAGAAAAAACGCGTTCGCTAGTATTAGACGTTGGGCAAATAGTTAACAGAGCATTAAGGAGACACTCAAGCTTTTTTGTTCTTTTCTGAAAGCGATTTAAATAGTAAATGTAAATCTTCTACGAGTCAATCTACACGCTGGTCACCGAATTGACAACCCTAATCTTCTAGCTTTTTCTACAATAGCTTGTTTTGAAAAGTGAATATTTTTTTAAAAATAATTATTTAAAGTTTTCAATGCTTGTTTTCAAGTGTGTTGCCGGCTTTTTTTTAAGAAACAATAGAAAAATTGTTTGTTCCGATCTGTTAAGGTTTTAATGTTAGCGCATTCTTATGAATAAAATATTTGCAAATTAAAATTTTCATTCACGCAAAATAAAAACCTATATGTGTATTTAATAATATAGAATGGAAAGGTAAGTAAAAAGCGCAATGAACATTGTAAAAACAGAGCATGAACAAAAAATAGAATTGCATATGCGTAATGTGATATAGTGTTTATTGAAAAAGATTTAAAACATGTATTTTGCTATTGCTGTGACATACCAGAAGGCTTCTTGAAATTTAATATTTCAAAACCCCGTGTCTGTATATAAATATTACGATTCATCATATTACGAGGGAATTTTTGCACAAATAGAGTTAAATATCCAAGAGTTGGTTGAAAATACATTTTTTACATTATATATATAATTTTATACATATGAAAAAGTGTTGGCAACACTGATTCTGAGACCCAAAATGAGAGAGAATAGCCTACGTAAAAAATATCGTATGCCGAATGTGTTGAGTAGAGAGTATGCAAACATAATTATAATGTAGTGTATGCCATGCTGTCGAACGATACAGAATAATAACATTTATGTTCGTCTGCACTGACATATACGCAACCGAACGGAAATTCATGCCATGCGAGGCACATTAAAATATCGTTCGGTTTATTTTCGTTCCCTGCCTGTGACTATATTCATTTCAAAGCACATTGTGTAAGCTTCATTTTTCAGTATGTGTCATTCCACTGAAGTGTAAACAACATATATTTTTTTCTCTGTGAACATGTCGACTTTCGTTCCAACAAAACGCAATTTGCGGGAAGGTTTACTTTTGTGCTTCCATATGAAGAAAAAAGCGGTTGAAGCACAACGCACGCTTACTGAGGCTTACGGGGACTATGCTCCATCGATTTCTACTTGTGAGTACTGGTTCCGTCGGTTTAAAAGTGGTGATTTTGATACGGAAGACAAAGAGCGTCCGGGCCAGCCGAAAAAGTTTGAAGATGAGGAATTGGAGGCTTTGCTCGATGAAAACCCGTGTCAAACCCTTCAAGAATTGTCAGAATCATTGGGAGTCGACTTATCAACGGTCGGCAAACGCTTGAAGGCCATGGGAATGATTCAAAAGCAAGGAAATAGGGTGCCGTACCAGTTGAAGCCGAGAGACGTTGAACGGCGATTTTGCATGTGCGAACAACTGCTTCAACGGCATAAAAGGAAGAGTTTTTTGCATCGTATTGTCACTGGCGATGAAAAGTGGATCCATTACGATAATCCTAAGCGAAAAAAATCGTGGGGACCACCCGGCCATGCATCAACATCGAGGGCCAAGCCGAATATTCATGGCGCCAAGCTTATGCTGTGTATTTGGTGGGATCAGAAGGGTGTCGTGTACTATGAGCTGCTAAAACCTAACGAAACCATCACTGGAGAACGCTACCAACAACAAATGATGCAATTGAGCCGAGCATTAAAGGTTAAACGGCCGGAATATGCCAAAAGACACGACAAATTGGTTTTTTAACATGACAACGCACGGCCACATGTTGCAAGAACCGTCAAGGAACCGTTGGAGGCGCTGAATTGGGATGTGCTACCCCACCCGCCTTATAGCCCAGACATAGCCCCTTCCGACTACCACCTATTCAAATCGATGGCGCATGGCTTGGCTGAGCAGCGCTTCACTTCCTACGAGGATACCAAAAAATGGGTCGATTCGTGGATTGCCTCAAAAGACGAATCGTTCTTTCGGCGCGGAATCCATATGCTACCAGAAAGATGGGAAAATGTTGTAGCTAACGATGGACAAT
Source organism: Dichetophora obliterata (assembly GCA_963920525.1). NCBI lineage: Eukaryota > Metazoa > Arthropoda > Insecta > Diptera > Sciomyzidae > Dichetophora > Dichetophora obliterata. Next base: position 202,944,974 of record OY986436.1, on the reverse strand, counting down.
ACTTTGAATAATATACATTGTACCGTTGTTTCTAAATAAATGCTCAAAAACCGAAAAAAAAACCTTTAAAATTAATTCCAACCCCCAATAGTTATTATTGGTATCAAAAAAAGATTATGCTCTTATCTATTCAACGAGCCATCTATCTTAAAAATCCATGCATTACTTTTGAAGATATAACAGCTCATATATACATTTCGTTAAAGGGCGAACCATCAAGTGTGCATTAGGGTTGATATTTTCGGTACAATTGTACTTTTTTGGTACAATTTTAAATTTTTCCTACTTTCCTACTACCAAAGCGTTTTTGGTACATTTTATTTACTCAACAGTTTTTTACTAAATACTGGATTTAGAGCTCTTAGTGAGCAAGCAGAATTAAAAGAATTAAAAAATTATTTATTTCTGAATTCTGCCATTCTGTAAAAACTATTAAAATTGAATTTAAAGAGTAAATTGTCTCCAAATATATAAAATTGCTCAAATTCTTACAACTTCCCATTCGTCAGCAAAAGTTAAAAGAATATTTTCTATTCAAAATTCAATAAAAACCAAATGCAGAAAGAGACTGCATATTGCAACAATTTCTTCTTTAATGAAAACAACGGTTTTTTAAAAATCTAGTGAAAAAAATGCCACAATATTGATATCAGAAGTAATATATCAAAAGAAAAAATTTCAGAAAATTTGACTGAAAGTGAAGATTGCTTGACATAAAGATTTTCCCATTAATTTCTTTCCTTAACTTAATATAGAAAAGCACTATCTAACAAATGATTTTTTTTTAATATCAAGGCCGTAGTCAGGATTCACCCATGGGGGGGTTTTGATGAATATTTGTTATTCAATATTAAAAAATTAAAATATATAAGTACTTTTTTCATTTAATTTTTAAGTAAAGTTTTGTATATATTATATATGTAAGTATATTTATTAAGGTGCCTCGATTTCCATTAGAAAAAAGTTGCATTTGTAGCCCTCTACAAATTAGCCTTGATCTATTTTATAACGATTCCCAAAATATATTGACTGTTACGATAGTCGCCAGTGAGCTAAACCATTTTGCAAAACCTCCATTCATAATGTTTTTCGTACACATATTGACTAGTATAATAGTTGTAAAAAAAACCGTCAGAAATTAAAGGCCGGAAAAAACTCTTCCAATCTGCATCAAAGAATTTTAAAGTTTTACAAAAGCATTGAAGATTTTGATTTTTGAATTTTTTTCATTTATTTTCACAAAAATTTAAATTTAAAAAAACCGTCAGAAATTAAAGGCCGGAAAAAACTCTTCCAATCTGCATCAAAGAATTTTAAAGTTTTCCAAAAGCATTGAAGATTTTGATTTTTGAATTTTTTTCATTTATTTTCACAAAAATTTAAAAAATTTCATTGTTTCTAATGCAATCCTCACTTTCAAGAAATCGTTGGAAAGGTTTTAAGTGCTTGGATTGATTCAAGACTAAAATTTCTTAAATTTATACATATTAAAGCTAAAATATTAATTATAAAATAAACACCTTCTGAAAAATATTGTGAGAAATAAAATAAAATGAAGTTATTTAAATTTTGAAAGTTTTTATGTGGAAATAAAATAAATGTCAAAATAAAAGAATGTCAAAAATATGTGTGAACAAAAGCATTATCGTTAATCCGATTGCAAAAATATACAATTTTTATTAAAATTTCGACCCTCTGGGGGGTTTTATCCCCGAAAAACCCCATTTGCTACAGCCTTGGATTTTAGTGATATCTTTCTCTGAATATTATAGACCAATTGTGCTCCTTTAACTGATTATAAAAAACTTTTTTATCAATAAAAAATTCATAAAAACATTTTTGTAATATTTACGATGGTGAATTAAAATAAAACGTTCGTTTAGTTAGCTGGTTAATTACCGACTGTCTTTTTATTGATTGAATTATTTCTTATAACTAAAACTTAAAGCTAAACAATATAAGTAGTGACACAAATGATTCACACCATAGTTATTAGCTATAGCTATTTGACACTTAAGCAACCATGTAAGCAACCATACTTACTGAGCATGACTTATTGGCAATATCCAAGTGTCAAGTGATAAGATTGGTAAACGTGAATCATTTGTGCATTGTATTTTCACTACAATTTGCCATTTTTGTTTATGAACTGAATTGTTAAAAATATTTAAATTAAAATAAAAAAAATGTATTTCATACTTTCTTTTTTCATTTAGTACAATTTTTTCAAAATTTTTATACCAAAATGAAAAAGTTATTTATCAACCCTGGTGTGCATAATACGTAAAATATGATATCTTCTAAAGTAATGCACGGATTTTTAAGATAAATGGCTCGTTGAAAAAAGGTAACAACATAACCATTTTTTATACCCGTAAAAGAAAAATTTGTTGGAAAATTACAAGTTTTTCAGGCCAATTTTTAGAACTCTGAACCCCTATAACTCTTGATTAATATAAAGCCTACTGCACTACAAATACTTGAATTCACAAAACAAACAAACTGATGCAACACGTCGCCGATGAAAATTGCGGAAAGCCGCGTTGCGTTGAACAGGTTGAGAACGTGTCGAGAACTTGTTGCGTGCACGTTGCTTAATCTGAAGGTTCCGGTATAAATACACAGGCAAGCAACTTGAGTTGGAGTTGAGTTGACCAAGTGTGGAAAAGGCCATGGCAGAATAACCAGGTAGGGTAAAGAGATTCACCACACCGACAGCTAATGTCAAAATTAATTTTAGCGGTGCCACTTTTTAGTATTGTTGATTATTGTGAGACAAATGCTAGTATAAATGCAAAGGGGAATTTATACTAGGGTAAATGGGATAAAGTAAGAAAAAATGTATATTTAATGAAACAAATAAGTGATTTTAAAGTTTTATTTTCACTAATTTATTATTGCCCATTATTTTTTGTTTTGTTTTTAATTCTTAATTTAAATATAAATATTAATTTAAAAAAAAAATCAAAAACACAATAGCGTGGTTGTTTGAAACAATGAAATTAGAGCAAATGGCTTAATCTACCTTATTACATCAGCAAATTCTAGGACGCTGCTTCAAATTTTGTTTATAAATAAAAACGTGTACTTCCCCGTTTTCCAGTTTAGTATAAAGAATAATATGAAACAGACTCCGCTCTCAGTGCGCATAAATATGCAGCCCATGGTAGAAGAATACAGGTAGATGCACCAGATAAAAACACTGCCGAAAATAACAAAACGAAGGAAAACTTTTTAATTATTTTCTTTTGTTTCCATTCGTCACACAGCTGAATTTGACAGACATGGCAGTATGGAAGAGAGCACAGTCAGCGCTGCAGCTTCCTCTGTCCTTATGCCATGGAGCAGCGTACATCACATGTGAAAATACATGCACACAAAAAAACATATACACAACAAACGAAACTAAGCAAACGAATCTAATTGGCTTATTGGAAAACAAACGAAATACAAAGAAACAGTCAAACTGCTGTAAAAACACATAAAGCAACATCTGTTAATGGAACTTTAAAAATCACGTTCATCAAACATCTCATTGGGCTACTTAAAACTACCAGACTTTTGGTTTGTAGAGCTTTCATGTAAAACAACAACATTAGTATATAAAAACAGGTTGGTAAAGTATGGTATTAATACTACGGGGGTTTTTAGCCACACTGAAAACCACGCAACTGTGAATACCCTTAATGATTCAATCATGGATTTTTCTTTGAAAATACGGCAGCACTGTATTTTGTGATTTTGACATGACTTTGACATTAGCTGTCGGTGTGCTGAATCTCTTTACCCTACCGACGATTCTAAAAAAAGTATCAATGAAAAAGTCACAAATGTATCAGAAAAAAGTATCCACATATTAAAGTACTGAAACCGAATTTTTTAAGCTTTAATAATAATTCCATTTATTTAATTTGAAGACTAACAAATAGCAAAAGAAACAAAGCATGTACATATATAAAATAATAAGTAATAATATTAAGACCTAGTGCTTCAATATTTTAAATATTTTTACGATTTTTTTTTAACTGTTAAAATAATGAACAACGATATTTAAACTTTAAAGGTATATTGAAAAACTCATAAAAAATTTTTGATTATGTTCAAAATGGTGCTCAATTAGAGCCTTTCAAAGAAAGAGCTTCGGCGCTGTCGTTAACATTTACTCTTCTATTAATCTAAAAAATTAAAACCAAGAATACAATCAATTACTATGAAATCAGCTATGGCCGCTATCAGCTATCAGCCGGGACTAAAAAAAAAACTGAAAATTGGCAGAATGACGCGCTTTTGAAATTTAAGTTCTAAAAACAGGGTTTTTTACTGGTTATTCAGTGCAAAATATACGATTTTTTGACATCTTGATAGCGAACATACTAAAATTTCAGATGATTCAGCTGAATAGTTTTTCTACAATACATTGCCGAAAAAAGTATTTTTGAGATAAATGAGTGTAAAGAGAGTGAGTATGGGTATTTCTGCTGTGCGCTCGATACCTGCTAAAACGGCTGTAGAAGCGGAGATAACGTCAGTATCCATACAAAAATTTAACAGTAAATTTTCAAAAACTATACTTATGAAAGATTAAAAAGAAAAAGAAGATACAATTTTAGATAACCGGTGCCTGCCTTTTAAAGGAACATATGTACATTTCAGTACTTCAGTCTGTTATATTTTGTGTTATGTTTAAAATTTTTATAAATGATGTTTATTACATTAACTTTAAAGGTTTGATATTTAGACAAAAAACAATATATAAAACAGAGCTGTTAAATTGCGATCACGTTAATAAACAATGATATTGTATTATTATATCTTAAAAATAATTGTAATCATAATATATTCCTTGACGGAGATGTTTGTGATAAGTAATTGATAACGGTATTGATAACAAATAATCAAAAAATAATTACGACTACTTAGAATTACGAAAATAATCAAAAAGAATAAAAAGTAATCAAGAAAAATTAATCCGACTACTTTAAGAAACTATTTTTGATTCTGTTTGAGGTCGATTCGCATCATTTCGACGGTGAGGTTGTGAAGTGAAACCAGTCATTTGTAACTGAAATCGCTAAACATGACTTGTATAGTATTTTTTTATAAAAAAAAATAATACTTGACGGCACCCTAAACGAGTTGAAGCGAACTTTACAATATATTCCTACCTAGCCGCTGCAATTGGATTCAACTGAGCAGCTGAATTTTATAAGAAATTATCGTGACCATAACATTAATGATTTAATATTTTATGTTTTTAATGATTGCGTACTTTTATAATTCTATATGTGAACGTAAAATCTGCATTTGATGTAATTTATCAAAATGTATGCATTTATTTATCTATATTTCCCATTTCCACACTAGGCTATTGTATATATGAAAGTAACACGTCATTGTATATAGTATTTTTAGTGCTTGTAAATGTCTCGCCGTGTACAAGCTGTCGTTGTCTCTTTTACTCATATGTTTTTAGGACAATCGTCAAAAGCAAATGTTAAAGTACACCTTGAGCAGGAGTAAATTATTTTGTAATAATACTGTAGCCAAGTGGCTTTCGATTAGTAATTTAATTAATAGTGTAACAGACCAGGTAGGCTATACATTGCAGCATTAGCGGCTGTAACAAATAAGAAAATGTATATATATATTTTGTAATATCGATTAATTAAAGACTCAATAAAGTACTACTACTACTTTGATTCTGTTTGATTATTTTAAGAATTTTATTCATAAATAAACATATATGTATACAATCATTAAAAAAGATTTTCAAAAAACAAGAAAGAAGAAAAAGTGCTTGACAAAATTAACAGAGAAAATGTTGTAATGCATTTTTTTCATTCTTGTTTTTTGACAATCTTTGTTTAACAAATAAACATATCTTTGTTAATTTATCAAAAAATGCAACAACAATTTTAGTATTTTAGACTGAAATTTTTTAAATAATGAAAAAGAATCAAACATAATTTCTAAAAGTAGTCTGATTATTTTTCTTGATTACTTTTAATTCTTTTTGAATTTTTTTGTCATCTGAAGAAATCGAAATTTTTGGTGAATGTTATTATTATATTACAATTACCAACATAAAATTATTGTACTGAATCAATTATTTACATTTTTAAAAAACAATAATCGAATTGCTAATGAATACGATTAATAATAATTATTTAAAAGCTATGATACAAAATAATATATAAATACATAAAAAAGTAATTTAATAGCTTATTCAGTTAAGTGTAATACAAATAAAATGGGTTGCTATTGCCCTATATTTAAATTAAATTTAAAAGTTAAAAATTATTCGTTTTTACGTATTTTGCAAAACAATATACTTTTACCAATTACCAAAAAAAAACTACTGGTCTTATCGTTTATAGTAAGCTTTAAATTAGAAAAAAAATTCATTCAGCAGCAGCTGTGCTATGAGGCAGACTTAATATATTTATCAGTAAATTTTAAAGTTTTTTGTAAAAAGGTTGCGTTATGCATTTTTTGATAAAAATGTACTGTCCAAAAATGTCTCAATATCATAATTTTTCTTAACGTTTTTGTCGAATTAAAACAAATGCTTACTTTTTTATATTTTTGCAAATAAAACCATATATTCATATATGAGGCTTAAAAAAGTATCCATAAATTTTTCCTAACGGCAACACTGCTTGGACTTATTCCTATGGTGTATTTATTCTAAGATAATTTCACCATGACTTTTCAGGGATGTTTTCCATTTCTTTTCCGAAGTCTTTTGTGGTATACCTTTTGTTAAACATTTTGTTCCAGTAATATGCAGTTTTTCAGTTATCGGACCTCAAACGTAACTAGTGAAATTCTTCAATCTACCATAAACCAGGGTTGTTTTCCGTTGATTTTACGACATAATATAAGTGTTTTGTGTTAGTATTGGAGCCAATTTAACGTAAAATCGAACATAATGCTATCCCTCTCCAACGGAGTTTCCCATCTCTTTATCACTGGTTGAAACTACGTTTTTTGTTGAGCTTTCGTTAGTGATGTGATAGTTCTGCGCAAAAAATGAAATCTTCTGCGCATTACGTGACTCGAGCTTGTCAACTGTAACACGTGGTGCATACATACAAAAGAAAATGTGAAAAAGCAAAAAATAAACACAAGCAGCACAATTGCAAGCATTTATGAAATATTGTATTCAATTAATTCAATTTCTAAAATTTTCAATTATATATTATGTAATTAAAATTAGTACTAAAGTTTTAGATGCTTATGATGAGAATAACAACGATTTTAATTCGGGCCATAAAATGAATTTACAATTTTTCAACAAACTAAACAACAAACGAGAAGAACAAGAAAATGAAAACGAAGCAATCAAAGTGCTGTCAAACACATCAAGTAACGCAGCTATTTTTTTGTGTAGGAGAACAAATAGGAGAAAACACCCCTACTATATATGCATTTCTTTTCAACAATAATACTGAAAAATAAATTTGCTTAAATTTATTTATAAAGTAGTTTATTTCATTTCAATAAACCCAGTCTTATTGAAAATGTCGATATTTTTCATCGCTATAAATAAATTATCCCCTTTAAATATATTGTGACTACGCTTTTATTTAGCCACTTTGACAAGCTCGAACTACGTCACAACAAAGATGGCGGACATGCGCAATACTTTATCTGTAGTTCTTTGTATCATGATAGTTCTATAAATTCACAGCTATGGATGACGAAGTTTTAATTGAACTTGTTCGGGAACGTGGAATTATTTACGACAAACAACTGCCTGTCTACTGCCTACATTGTCTACTGTCTATAATTGTTATAACGTTTTCTTACATTGAGTCCCGTCATGATGACAGTTGACAACATTACGTTATGTCTATTATAATTCGAGCATGCATAGGAAATCTTTTACGGTTTTTTTTACTTGTATTTTGTTGTTTTGGCGGTGCACATATTGTATATTTCCTATTCTTGCACCGTGCAACGGTCATGTCATAGACATAGAGAATACCCTTATTGCTTTTTTATGCATGTGGTTATAATAAACGTAACATGACGTGACGTATAGATCCGTTCATTTTGCGTTACGTTACATTACGTCATGTCAAAAAGGAACTGAACATTGCGGTTAGATTCGATTAGTGTGCAATTTGTATTGTTGAAACTACGTTTTTTGCTGAGATTTCGTTATTGATGTGATAGTTCTATATATCCACATGATCGTAAAGATCCGTGGAATTTGGATTTCTACGATATTTTACATTACGTCTTGTCAAATAGCAACTGAACATTGAGGTCAGATTTGATTGTTGCACTATTTTGTATTGTTAAACTAAGCTCTTTTTTTTGTCCAAGTACTAGTAAATTTGTAATTTATTAAGAAATAATGTTCACATATAAGACAGAGTCTTTTAAATACAGTAAAAATAACATAATAACAACAATTTATAAACAACTTATAAATACATATTGTTTAAAACAAATACTTAAGGATTTAATTAAAATTAATAAATTAATTTTAAAATAAATTAATAATTTTATATATTTTTATCAACAAGAAGATAAGCAACTGAATAAAGGTATTTAGATTCATACAATTATTTAAGTATTTTATTAAAATTATCAAATTGATCAAAATATTATTAGTTAAAACTCTTTGTTGAGTTTTCGTTATTAATGTGATAGTTCTATATATCCACAGAATATCACATGGATGACGAAGTTTCATTGGTGAAGCAAGCGGGGGAAAGGGGGGTTGTTTCCCCTATTTAGCTTATTTTCGCTTATTTTGCGAGATAAACAATTTAAAAAGAAAACTTCAAAAGTTATTCAAAATATCAGCTTTTCTTACAACGATAATATTTTTGTATTATATAGTTTGCTCTTCTTTCTCTCTTCTTCATAAGCATGCTTTCGGATAACCATTTTCCTGTGTTTGCAAAAAGATAGAACAAAATGTAGAATTTCTACTGCAATTCCAATTTGAAAAAAATTCGGATACACTGAAAAACTATTAAATGAAGTTGAAAAGATTGTTCCTTTGGTTTTGACTGTGCCTGCATCAGCAGCTTCATCTAAGCGTCCTTTTAGTGCACTAAGACGACTTAAAGCGTATCTTCGAGCAACTATGCCACAGAAACGACTCACTCATGCAGCACTTATACACATTCACAAAGATAAAACCGAAGAATTTAATTCGATGGAGGTGGTGAAAGAGTTTGTTTCTCGCAAGGACACAAAGAAACATTTTGGAATAATTTAAATTGATATAACTTTTTGTATTTTAGTGCATTTAAACCATGCAAAGATATACCTAGTCTTGCTTTGTAAAAGCAACAATTATTTCTTATATTTTCATATTACCATATGAAAGATCCTTTAAAAAATTATCTCTAATATCAAAATTGGAAACACGGTTGCCACTATGGTACAATTTTGTTATTGATGTGATAGTTCTATATATCCACAGCTATGGATGACGAAGTTTTAATTGAACTTATGCGGAAACGTGCAATTATTTACGACAAACAACTGCCTGGTTACTGCCTATTATAATTGCTATAACGTTTTCTTACATTATGTCCCATCACGATGACAGTCGACAACATTTCGTTACTTTACATTACGCCTATTATAATTCGACCTCTAGTATTGGAGCCAATTTGACGTAAAATCGAAAATAATGCTATCCCTCTCCAACGGAGTTTCCCATCTCTTTATCTCTAGTCACTGCGACCAAGTAACCGGTATCGATATATCGCTCATCTCTAGTTTTCAGCTTCGCACCGTGAACCAAGATGTATCAATTTTGAAGGAATTTTTCCGCTTCAATAAGATCGCACTAAACGAAGGAAAGACTAAGTTCATAGTATTCTCACCGCAGTACAATGAACCAGAAAAGTTTAGGTTTAATGTTAATGAAGCTCATGATTCAATTACTATAGGTTGTCCATTCATTTGACGTTTACTCACAAGAATGAAGATATACACCCGTAAAATTAAAGAGGAGAGCAAAAGAGTAATTTTTTAATGCCATCAAAGTAATCAGTTGCAGGAATATCATACTTTTCCGCAGTACTAAATACCTAAGGATACATTTCACTGCTGCTTTTTCTACTACGTCCTGCACTGCTTGTTTGTTTTGATAGAAAATTTAAGTGAGTTTTTAAAAAACTAATTTCATTATTTTGTTGTGCAAATCTAATCACACCGCGGACGGCTTATGAGATCAACTGGCACATTATATTTTCGAATTTTATTACCAAAATACAGTTTTGCAAATACCGCACGTTATTTTAACAATTACAATTTAATAGTAGCGATTTATATTTCAATTGAAAAAAAAAACGACTCGCAACAAAATTTAAAAACAATTCTTAATAATAATTATCAGAGCAATAATTATTATAAACGCAATGCACACTATTTTTTTCCTGCTAACAGCAAAATATAGAATAACTACCTTTTAAAAAAAAAAAATACACAACAAAACACTGAAACATAACATTTTTCATAGAAGACCACAAAACCCTGGTTGTCATTTATATTTGAGAGAGAATATAATTTTTTTTACAAATTTACGGGTGTTGTCAAACGAATGGACAACCTATAATAATTGAATCATGATGAAGCTGAAGTTGAGGAGGAAGAGCAAGTCAAGTTTCTCGGTCTTTTATTCAACAATAACCTCTCATGGAATCAACATATTATAGGAGTGAAAAAAAAATATTGTACGGCTTGGGCTTATTATACAAATTTAGGAATAAACTTACTGTGGATACTAAGTACTTAATATATATGTCTCTAGTACACTCACACCTATCATACATGACGATGTGTTGGGCCCATAAAAATAGAGTTGAGTTAAAAAAACTACAGAGAATGCAAAACAGATGCATGAAAGCAGTCTTCAATCTCCACCCAAGATTTCCAAGTCACCAACTTTACGCACCAGAGCTGAAAAATGTTTTACCATTAATTGGGCTGTATAAATACCAATTGCTACTGCAAGTGTATAAGAATTTAAGAAACACAAGCTATAATACTACACAGCTAAGGCAGTGGGGTGACTCAATAACTTTAAGTTGCATCACCACATTAGTTGAATTCCTAACTTCCATTTTACTTATCTTCTGTTAAAAATAAAATGCGTTACATAAAACAAATTTACATAAGTGCTGAAGTGTGGAAGGGTCACACAGGAGCTGGAAGAAGGTAACGAGCAGAGTGTTAAAGGTGAGTAAATAACAAATAAACAGTTATTTTCTTTATTACAATTTGAAACCATTTTACTGCTTTCAGAATATATTGAGAAAATGTGCCCTCACTACTGCACTTTAGAGCAAATGTTTGGACTACGAAAGAACGTTGTTCTGCCATATAATTTTGATTTGTACGATGATGTAACCTTCGAGCTAATCGATGAATCCACTGATTATGACCCTGACAGCCAGGACAGTTTTGTAGAAGTTCTACACGAAAACATAGAAGATTTTGCAGATAATACAGAGAAAGTTGAAAATAATTCAGCTGGCGGTATTAAAAAAAACTGAAGCTAACACCAAGAGAGAAAAAAAACCAACTCAGCTTTGGACTTTTTGCTTAAGAGCTAAGAAAAACGTAATGAACTGGAAGAACGTAAGCTCGCATCTCATGAAAAATTTGAAGAGCGTAAACTCAATCTACAAGAAAGCCTAGACCAAAAAAAATTGGAATTGCACCGAGAGCAACTCGAATTCGAAAAGGAAAAATATCGAAATGAATTCGAACTTACAAAAAAATGGAGTTAAAAATATTAGAAATAGAAGCAAAGTATAAGACAAAATTAAAATATATAATTATAATAAGGTTTTTCCGAAGGTTTTTGATGCGCTTAATCCAAATCCAGCTTTATCTCTATCGGAATGGCTCTAACACGATGATTAAAGTACAAGTGCTTTTTTTCAAATTCCATTGGCTAAGGCTGATTTCTTATGGTTGATTTCCATTTCGCTTTGTAGTTTATTTTTTTGTATTTCGATTTCATTTCGATATTTTTCCTTTTCGAAGTCAAGTTGTTCTCGTTGCAACTCCAATTTTTTTTGTCAAGTCTTTCTTTTAGATTGAGTCTACGTTTTTTAATTTTTTCATGCGATGCGAGTTTACTTTCTTTAGTCTATTCCGTTTTTTCTTGGCTCTTAACCGAACACCAAGGCAGAATTATTTTTTTTTATCTCTTGGTGTTTACTTCAGTTTCTTTTCAGCATTCACAGAAACATCATCACCTAAACTAATTTCACTAGAAAACAAATACACAAATATACTCAAAAATTATCCATCACTGACTACAGAAGCAGACTACAACAAACCAGTTAAACACAAAACAGTACACCGTATAACTACAGAAGGACAGCTACCTTTTTCCAGACCCAGACGCCTTGACGCTAACAAATACAAAATTGCTAAAAAAGAATTTGATTTTTTAATTAAAGTAGGCATTTGTCGTCCTTCAGACTCCATGTCAGCGTCTCCTCTACACTTGGTACCTAAAATGGATGTGAATGACTGGAGACCCTGTGGTGACTATAGAAGACTTAACGCAATTACAATTCCAGACCGCTACCCTTTACCACACATACACGACTTGAATATAGACTTACACAATAAACACATATTTTCAAAATTAGACTTAATCAGAGCATACCACCAAGTACCCATGGCTACAGAAGACATACATAAAACTGCAATCACCACACCGTTCGGAGTGTTTGAGTTCCTAAGAATGCCATTCGGTTTACGAAACGCAGCTCAAACATTCCAACGATTTATCAACGAAGTACTGAGAGAACTAGACTTCGTTTTCGTATACCTCGATGACATTTTAGTGGCCAGTGAGACAGAAGAAGAACACATTAGACACCTAAATTTAGTTTTTGAAAAACTAGACAATTACGGACTAAACATCAAACCCAATAAATGTATTTTTGGCGTGGACGAAATAAATTTTCTAAGTTACACAATTTCAAACAAAGGCATAAAACCATCTCCCGATAGAATTCAATGCATAAAAGACTACCCAAAACCAGAAACAGTCAAACAAATTCAGAAATTCATCGGGATGATTAACTACTACCACAGATGCATTCCAAAACTAGCACACACACTCACACACATTTACAAAATGGTAACTACAGCAACAAAAACAAAGGACAAACACTTAACATGGACAGAAAACACAACACAAGCATTCACAGAGATAAAAGAAAGTTTCGCTAAGGAAACACTACTTAAACATTTCAATAGTAAAGCAAAACTTTCTATCGCGGTGGATGCATCAAACACTGCTATAGGCGCAGTCTTACAACAAGAACATAATCAAGAAACAGAACCACTGGCATTCTTTTCAAAAAAATTATCTACTACAGAAATAAAATACAGCACGTTCGATCGCGAACTACTAGCCATTTACCTCACAATTAAACACTTTAGACACTATTTAGAAGGACGCACATTTACCATATACACGGATCACAAACCACTAACTTCAGCATTACATTCAAAAACTGAGAGAAGTCCAAGACAAATACGACATTTAGAATACATCGCACAGTTTTCCAACGACATCAGACACATTAAAGGTACAGATAACACCGTAGCAGACGCACTTTCAAGAGCTGAGATAGAGGCTTTCACAACCTCAGAGATTAATCTCAAAACTCTACACAAAGAACAAAATATAGATTCAGAACTACAAGAAATACTAAACAAACATATTTACAAACTAGAACAAGTACACATACCAATACTTAACATTAAAATTTGGTTCGAACAAACTAATTCAGAAACACGTCCATATATCCCACAAACATTACGCAAACAAATTTTCGAGCAAATACATAACATTTCACACACAGGTACACGAGCTACTCGAAAACTCATTACACAAAGATATTTTTGGCCTAAAATGAACGCACAAATCAATAAATGATCACAAGAATGCATTAGATGCCAACGAGCAAAGATACACAAACATACGAAGACAATCCCACAAAAGATAGACATCCCACACGGACGTTTTGAACACGTTCACGTCGATATAGTTGGTCCCTTACCAATATCACAAGGTTACAGATATTTGCTTACCCTAGTTGACAGAAACACACGTTGGCCCGAAGCGTATCCAATTAAAGATACTAACGCTAACACTGTCGTAAATACACTCCAAAAAGAATACATCTCACGTTTCGGAGTTCCTTTGGAAATTACCACTGATCGAGGACCTCAATTCACGTCCACAACTTTTAGAAACTTCGTTAAGAATCTAGGAAGCAAACACATTACCACTTCTGCTTATCATCCACAAGCTAACGGGATTGTAGAAAGGTTTCATCGTCAACTGAAGACGTCTATAATAGCAAGCAACAATCAGACAAATTGGTACACAGAGTTGCCACTAATTCTTCTAGGACTCAGGTCCATGGTCAAAGAAGACATTAAAGCTTCACCCGCTGAGATGGTATCTGGGCAAACACTCAGGCTACCACAGCAACTAGTAATACATAGCAGTCAGAAATTTAATCCATCGGACACCTTAGCCAAACTTAAAGAGGTAGTAGAAAACAAAAAGTCAAACATTACGCATCATAACACTAACTTCCAATTGTATATACCTCGAGCCCTCAGTACTTGTAACTTTGTTTTCGTACGCAACGACACGATCCGCAAAACACTACAAGAACCGTACGATGGCCCCTTCAAAGTGGTTGAGAGAACACCAAAATATTTCACAATTCGTAGACATAACACTAACACAACAGTCAACATCGATAGAATAAAACCAGCCTCCCTGGACACTGAGACAGCACAGACACAGTTAACCAAACATAAAGATACTAAAAAAGTACACTTTAACCTGTTAGCGAATACTACCAAGATTTTTTTTTAAAAAGGAGGGGGAATAATGTGGTGACTCAATAACTTTAAGTTGCATCACCACATTAGTTGAATTCCTAACTTCCATTTTACTAATCTTCTGTTACATTGATTTTCAACTTACATTTTACTTACCTTCTCGTTGATTCTTAACTTACATTGTACTTACCTATTGTTGATTATTAATTTACATCTTACTTACCTCAACTTAACATTTATATTATTCTTATGTTAATTTATTTACACTTTAATATAAATACTTGTTATTATAAAAACATTTGTATAAATATTCATATTTGTATCAATCAGAAATTTTCATTTGAAAATTTCAGTTGAATAAAATATTTTCAAATAAACAGTTATAAAAAATATATTAAAAAAATAAAAATTATAAATCAAAATTAAAAAGTTTGTTGTGCACCAAAGCAGCATTCGCACGGATTTGACACAAGGAACAGAAGCAATTTAGTAGTGGCGAGATGTAGTCGAGAGCTTACGAAGCAACGTTACTTATATGCTGGACCTAATGCTTACAATATGTTACATACTCCTTGCAACTGAAAGGTCGCCACTCAAAAAGTGCCGCTACGATCTGGGCCTTAGATATAAGTGGCATGCTAGTTGGTCTGCGGCTAGTGTCAGTCGGGTATGGCGAGGTTCTTTTACCTAAGTACCCAGTATAAGCATGAACATAAACAAAAATCATCATGCCGACTAAAATTGCCATTGATTTTTGGAAAAAAGATCGGTATTTTCAGAAAAAAGATCGGTATCTGCAAGATAACAATAAATTTTTCACATATCTCCAAGTTAGGGTAACGAGATGTTGTATTACCCTGGAGTACACTTTTCCCACCCACTGGCTCCATCACCAGAACGCCTGTGGCAACTGATATACCCTTATTTACGTGGTTGCCCCTTCATGGAAAAAAAACTAAAAACGCCTTAAGTATAACTACATTTCATCATTATTAGCATTCCTCTTTTATTAAAAAAAACTCAGCAATTCATTTGCTAGATCCGTAGCTTATTAACATTTGAAAACGATCATTAATACAAAAAAAAAAGAAACAAAGAGATGTATTAAGCTTACATTTAGATTAAGTTAAGATTTTGTTTTGTCTGTTTGATTGCTTAAAGGTATATACATGGTTATTTTAATACGGTTATTTTCATAGGGGCGCCCTTTATGTTACATTTTGGTTGTTCTTCTTATATATTATAAAAATAAATTCTCTTTTTTTTTCTTTTGTTTATAAAAAATCAATTCCCATATGTTTTAAGTTCAACGGAGTAAATAAGGTAAGTAAAGAATTAAGGTAAGTATAAATTTAAAGGTAAGTATAAATTTAAAGGTAAGTAATTTTTTTAAGCAGGTAAGTCAAAATTTACTTGTAATTCTTAATTAATTTTTACTTGCAATTCAAACAGCAAAAAAAATTGTTAGCTTTTTAAAAATCGAAGGTTCATTAATCTTTCATGGCAAAATGTATGCTTTAGAATTTATAGTTTTACTTTTAAAAATAAGTATAATAAGTGTATTTACTTAAAATTGACCGACCTTTGTAACTCGCTATTTCGTTGACCTCTTCAAAGTGGTGAAAACCCTACTGCCAGGTAGGGTTTTATCCCGGGGTGATCTGATTCGATGAATCTGTCAAGTTAGACGGGGATGTTGGTGATGCGGTGCAGCGAATGTGAAGTCGGAAGTGATGGTGCCGAAAACAGACAGACGATGATGATGCCACCAATAATTTTGTCGGGTCTGCGCGGTAAGTAGCAGGCGCACCGCTCAATGTAGAACCAGCTGGAGTGCACAGCAAAGTGAGTGCTCGAAAATATGTAGCGCTGGAGTGCACAGCAAAGTGGGTGCTCGACGGCACACTGGGTTGCTTGCAAATATGCAGCGCTGGAGTGCACAGCAAAGTGGGTGCTCCAAAATATGTAGCGCTGGAGTGCACAGCAAAGTGGGTGCTCGACGGCACACTGGGTTGCTTGCAAGTATGCAGCGCTGGAGTGCACAGCCAAGTGGGTGCTTCAAAGTGCACAGCAAAGTGAGTGCTTCAAAGTGCACAGCAAAGTGGGTGCTTCAAAGTGCACACTGGGTTGCTTGCAAATATGCAGCGCTGGAGTGCACAGCCAAGTGGGTGCTTCAAAGTGCACAGCAAAGTGAGTGCTCGACGGTACACTGGGTTGCTTGCAAATATGCAGCGCTGGAGTTAAAAAAAAATTAGACGAGCGTAGAGCAATTTATGCCTAGTTGGATGCTTACCTTAAAATAACGCAATTTATGCAAGCGTTCTAGTACAGAACGTGGTGCTGCCTTGCAGTAGCGCAAGTTTTGCGGGCGCTCCCGTGCAAAGTTTTGATGTTCTGGACTGTTTGCTGGAACTGACGTTTAAACTTAGCGTGGATAGTGTCCAGACCAATATTGCATCCAGTTCTTTGTCTTTTCTTTAAATTTTTGTTTTTCACTTTAAATTTTACTTTATCTTTTTAGGCTTTCTTTATTTTAGCACACGTCTGTTCGCTATCCAACGTTCAGAATTTAAGCCAAAATGGTGGTTCAGCTTCTTTCTTTCTTTTGTCAGAGGTACAGTGTGGCCACCTCATGCACTTTTTTGGGTTATGAAAGGCGGGTTCACACGAGTTCTTGCACTTACTACATGTAATGCCCAAATCATTGGCCACTTTAAGGGTGTTTTGCGACCTGTCCGCCAGATGTCTTTAGCTTCGCTATTAACATAATGTGCCTTGGAAATGTGTTGTCGTGTCGTGATTGGCTGAGACCAATAGTCGACTACGTTGCCGTTTGATTGCAATTTAACAAGAGTTATCGATATTGTGTCTTTTAGAAAAAGGTCACTAGCCTTGTTCGCATGCATCAAATCGTTTATCAGATCGTTTGATAATAAAATTTTGATTTTGCCAATTGTTGGACCAACAGTTTGACCAATGTGATCACTTTTGGTGTCAAACGATGTGACGACAACATGAAAGGCTAACGCGGGCTATTAACAAAAAATAATGTATGGTCGGCAAAGAGGTACTTTTTCCCGTGAACAAACAAAAAAAAAATCCGTTACAAACCTGCTTCGTTATCAGTTTTCAAAGTTAGAAACGAACAGGAAGGATATGCGTTAGCGAAAAAAAATTAATTTGTGTGCCACGTGTGGCTCGACCCACGGCCCTGAGATTAAGAGTCTCATGCTCTACCGACTGAGCTAGCCGGGCAACTATCTAATAACATATTAAGCTCTTATATCGGAGGCGTGATACCGTCCAATGAATTTTCCTGCCAGGTCTTCAAGGTCATATAGTGCATTGCCAATTGCTTTTCTTATGAGACACTTAATAAATTTTGGAAGAAACTTTGCATTTATAGCTATTGTAAAGTCGCTTTGAGCAAAATTTCGGCGAAACACTTCTTGACCCTCACGGAATTTGACTTCTTTGGTTCTGGTGTTATAATTTTTTGACGCTTTTTCATGAGCCTGCTCTAGGTTTTTTCTTATTTTAACGCGAATATGATTCACCCGTTCCGAATTGTGTTCTACGTTTATATCACCATTCTGAAGACAGTTAATTTTTTCTAAAATTTTGTATGACGAGCCATGTTGCACCATATTCTGCCCAAAAAGAGCGTAATACGGTGAGCATTGGATTGCCGAATGAAAATCACTACGCAGCACTGATAATATCTTTGGGATAAATCGATCCCAGTTTTGATGGTTAGTATCGTTTCTAAGAAAATGTCGGACTTTCGAAATTATTTCGCGGTTCACTCGCTCAGAAGCATTGGCTTGAGGCGAGTAAAGACCTGTTTTAATATGGATAATTCCGTTTTCCGATAGAAAGTCCACCATTTCTCTGGAAACAAACTGCTTGCCATTGTCACTGTGCAGGTATTGCGGTACCCCAAAAGTAAAAAATAGTTCATTTTGCAAAAATTCGATTACATTGGCTGAAGTTTCGGCTCTAAGAGGTTTAAGAAAAAGAAATTTTGTCAGATGGTCTATAATAATAAAAATAGTAGAGTTTTGCAACTTTGTTCTGGGATATGGGCCTAAAAAATCACAATACATTCGCTGAAATGGTCGAAGAGTTATAAAAGCGTCTCCCATAGGAGGTCTTAATGATTGATTGGGAGATTTTCTTGTTTTGCAGCTTTCACAATTTTTGACATAATCTCTTATGTCACGAGCCATTGTAGGCCAGAAATATTTTTGCCTTACACGTGTCAAGGTTTTCATAAACCCACCATGGCAACCTGCGATTGTATCGTGATTTTTTCGAACTATGTCTAGCGTCAACAATTTGGGAAGCCACAACCTCCATAAGCTATCCTCTTCATCCTCGCTACCTTTTCTAAATCTAACCCTTTTGTACACAAAATTTTCGGAAACACATAAATCTGGAAGTGAGGCTTGGTTGTTTTTGATATTTATGCGGATTTCTTCGTACTCTGGACTG
Source organism: Dichetophora obliterata (assembly GCA_963920525.1). Classification (NCBI taxonomy): domain Eukaryota; kingdom Metazoa; phylum Arthropoda; class Insecta; order Diptera; family Sciomyzidae; genus Dichetophora; species Dichetophora obliterata. Next base: position 202,925,612 of record OY986436.1, on the reverse strand, counting down.
TTAAACTCAGCAGACTTTAAGTCAACTTCAAAATGTGAATTATCTATAGCTATCTCGTCCACATCGAACCTGGACAATGTGTCGGGTACTACATTGAGAGAGCCTTTGCGATGTTCAATCTTAAAATCATAACGTTGCAATTTTAAACTCCAACGCGCTAAACGTCCATTCAAGTCCTTTAGACTCATAAGCCACTTAAGGCTAGAGTGATCCGTTATAATCCGAAAAGGAACTCCCTCAACGTAAGCCCGAAACTTCTGCACACACACAATCACTGCCATGCACTCAAGTTCGGTGACCGTATAATTTTTTTGAGATTTATTTAATTTTTGTGATACGAAGGCTATTGGTCGTTCTTTGCCATCATCATCGATCTGGTAAAGAACTCCTCCCACACCAATTTTTGAAGCATCGCATTGAATAATAAATTCAAGCTTGAAATCAGGCTGTGCTAGCACAGGAGCAGAAGATAAAGTATTTTTAAGTTCTTCAAAGGATTTAATTCCATCATCAGATAATTTAAATGGTTTTATAGATTTTCGTAGGCAGTCCGTGAGAGGTCCGGATAGGTCGGATAAGTTTTTTATAAAGGATCTGTACCAGTTGGACATTCCAATAAACCTTCTAACCTGTCTAGGTGTTTTGGGCAAAGGAAAATTTCGAATTGCTTCAACTTTTTCAGGATCGACCTTTAGACATCCATTTCCAATACGGTAACCAAGGTATTTTATTTCACTTTGGCAAAACTTGCTTTTAGTCACATTAATGGTCAAATTAGCCTGTCTAAGACACGTAGCAACATCTCGCAACAAATTAATATGGGATTCAAAATCGGCGCTACAGACCAGCAAATCATCCAAATAGATAATGGAATGACCTTATCCATCAGACGACTCATGGTTTGTGGACCATTGCATAACCCGAAGGGCATCACTTTATAGTGATATAATGGTTTTCCAGGGACAGCAAACGCCGTTTTCTCTTTGGAAGTTTCACTTAATCTTATTTGGAGAAACGCATCTTTTAGGTCAATTCCGCTAATGAAGTAGGTATCTTTTAATCTACTTAAAAGTCCACAGAGCCTAACCTTTCCAGGTTTCCTGACCAAAACAACAGGGCTGCACCATGGCGAATTAGACTCTTCGATTACACCCATGCTTAGAAGTCTCTCAATTTCTGCGTAGGCTTCCTCCTGTCTTGGTGGAGAAAGCGGGAAATGTTTGGTCTTGCCTGGAACAGAGTGGCCGGTATCGATATGATGTTCCAACAGGGTTGTACATCCCAAACCAAGTTTCTCAAATGAAGGAAATTGCAAGATTATTTGGTCGAGTTGCAAACGCTGTTCACTATTTAGAACATGAAAGCCAATATTTTTGGGGTTATCGACCTCTAGTTCGCAGACCTGTGGAATAATATTTGGAGTTAAAGCGAAAGCCCTCCAAAAGTCTACGCCTAGATATGCTTCTTGTTTGAGAGATGGAACCAAATAAAATTCAATATTCCTTAAAACGTTTTTGTAAAGGACAGGAAGTGAACAAAAGCCTATAACACTCTGTTTTGAGCCATCATCCGTACGCACAGAAGATCGAAAAGGTTTAATAACGATTTTATGTCTGGATAGAAATGACAAGCAGTTGTTGCCAAGGACTGAAACGCTTGCGCCTGAATCTAATAGTCCAGTAACGGAGTCTTCAAGAATCTTTACTTTGACAAATGGTCGATCATAAACTCTATTACATATTTTTGTACTTTCTAAAATTTTACGAACGCGCTTACGAGTCTTAAATCGTTTTCTGCACTTTAGAATTTTTGGAGAACAAGAGCTATTTCCAAATATTCTAGATCTTATATTCTCATATCGTAGCTTACGTTCATGTAAAGTGAGAGGCTCTATATCGGTTTGACAGCAAACATCGCGACTAAATGGCTCTAAAATTTTGGTGGCTTTAAAATCATTTGACGCATATGTTGTTAAAATCTCGGGATTTAATGGGCAGAACGAGAGTCCCCGGTCGCCCACTCGCTCTGTTTGGAGTTTCCCACGTGAGGATTTGAACACTTTGGAGTTGTAACTCCTCTATTACCGCACTTATAACAAAAAATATTCCGAGTTTCATCAGGACAATAAATGTATGAGTGACCGAAAGCTAAGCAATTCCAGCACTTTATTTTGGAATAATCCGCTTGACGCCTGCTTAATTGTGGAGCGTCGATTTGTGAGTCATCATCATTGTCAATAGAACAAACATCAACTTCACTTATCTGCCGATGTTGAGAACTAAACGGTGTTTCGTATTTATTTTCTCGCAAAAGCTGTTCTGCCTTTCAAGCCGTATCTCTAAAAAATTCTAAGTTGTTCATTTCAGAATTGAACAACATATATCTCAAATTCTGATTGACATTTTTCTTTAATATGTCTATTAGGGTACGTTCAGTCATAGGTTCACGCAATCGAAAATTCATAGCTACTATGGCCGAATGAAATTCATCATATGACTCACGAGGATTTTGCTTCCTAAGAGAAATTTTCAAAATAATGTCATGATCGCTTTCTAACGAGCCAAATTCTTTGGATATCGAATATTTTAGGAACGGATAAGTAGCATCCTTGTTTTGTTTAATAAAAAGCCAGTACCAGGACTCTGCTCTTCCAGTTAGAAAGATGTGAAAATTTGCAATCAGGTGATCATAGGAGCAATTTGTGCGTTCACATAGAGTGTCAATTTTAAATAGGAAGTCTGAAACTCTACCAATCCCATCGTAAGAAACGCTCCATTCCTTAAGTTTAACAAGGCGTTCTGAGTTATCGTGACTATTATTATGTCTTACGTTTAAAGATTGTTGTGCTAGCGCTGCTGTCTGTTGTTGAACTCCAGGAGTATGAGCGTTTTAAAACCCAGCAAGAGTGCTTTTAATAGAAGTAACTCTGTCTTAAACTCTTCTTGCGTATTTATGATAGTTTGCTGCAAAATTGCAACAAGTGAATCTATGGACGTAACATCGACAGCGCTTTGTGCTTCCGCATTAGGGATGTTCAAATTTTGCATGTCACCTGCTTCCCTTTGTCCTACAGGAAAACAATTATTCGGTGGCGTGGCCATATCTAAAGACTGTTCTAAAAGATTGGGAATAGAGACAAAAGAATCTAGCGTTGCTGCTTTAGAAGCGATATCTAACTCACCTAGTGATTGAACACGAGGGTTAGGGTTTAACTGATGCGAAGTATCAAAGCTTATATTTTCTGGATCTTGATTACCAGCACTGGGGTTTGATTTAGAAGGGGTACGTTCTAGGTTCGAGCTTGCTTGTAAAGGCGAAGTAACGGATTCTAGTTAGGCACTTTTACTAGGAGTCCTACCCCGTCCTCGACTTCTGTTACTATTACCTCTACTATTTACAAGGGAACTTATAACTTTAGTTGGAGTTCTTTTAAAGGAACGAGTATTCATTATCTGAAAACATACCCAATTTCTCAAATATAAAACTGTTAAAAAGGAAAGGGTATCAAAATAAATCGTTTATGCTATCCAGGAATGCTAAAAAAACTCCATGTAGTTTATTAAGGCGCATATAATTTTAAACTTGCTAAATTCAATAAGCTATAGCTTCAAGCTAATTTATAGTTTATTCTGCTTTTATTAAATTGGTAGTTGATGGCAATATTGTTTCCAACTTGATATTAAATACAATGACTCAACAAAAAAAAACTGAAGAAATTTGGTTAAATTGAATATATAGTACTCGCGCGTACTATATCAACGATATCTATAATCTTCAAAAGTTACTGCAACTCAGCATTGTATCACAACACTAACTGGGACTAATAACCTATGTGTCTCATAGTTAACTTTTCCAAAAGAATTTAATAAAAATAGTCGCAACAAAATGTTTTAACTATAAATCGTTACTTCGGACTGACCCAAAACTTTTAAATAAGTTTTCATAATGACAATCGAATAAAAGCAATACTTTTGTTAGAATCAACGCTATAGCCAGTTATCATCTTATGTTTCAGTTTCCAAGATATAAATTGCAACGCAGGATGAAAACTAACCGGTTTTCAAAACTCTGGGACACATCAATATCTTAAAAAACCTTACTGATGGTAAGTGAAAATTAGAAAAAAAATTTTCCTGCTTAATAACTCCGGCAAGTAATAGTTAAAATTGAACTAAGAGATATACAAAGTTTTCAAAAATTTAAACATTATGTGATTTTCTTTTCGTTGCTTTGCGTTGGGCGTTATTTATGTTACGCGCACAACGATAAAAAAATTTATCGCAAAAGAATAAATCTTTCGGTTGCCTTTGCGTTGGGCGCCATTTATGTTACGCGCACAACGATAAAAAAATTTATCGCAAAAGAATAAATCTTTCGGTAGCCTTTGCGTTGGGCGTTATTTATGTTACGCGCACAACGATAAAAAATTTATCTTTCGGTTGCCTTTACGTTGGGCGCCATTTATGTTACATACTCCTTGCAACTGAAAGGTCGACACTCAAAAAGTGCCGCTACGATCTGGGCCTTAGATATAAGTGGCATGCTAGTTGGTCTGCGGCTAGTGTCAGTCGGGTATGGCGAGGTTCTTTTACCTAAGTACCCAGTATAAGCATGAACATAAACAAAAATCATCATGCCGACTAAAATTGCCATTGATTTTTGGAGAACAAGGAACTAAACCGAAACGACAGATACAGAAAAAAGATCGGTATCTGCAAGATAACAATAAATTTTTCACATATCTCCAAGTTAGGGTAACAGATGTTGTATTACCCTGGAGTACACTTTTCCCACCCACTGGCTCCATCACCAGAACGCCTGTGGCAACTGATATACTCTTATTTACGTGGTTGCCCCTTCATGGAAAAAAAAACTAAAAACGCCTTAAGTATAACTACATTTCATCATTATTAGCATTCCTCTTTTATTAAAAAAAACTCAGCAATTCATTTGCTAGATCCGTAGCTTATTAACATTTGAAAACGATCATTAATACAAAAAAAAAGAAACAAAGAGATGTATTAAGCTTACATTTAGATTAAGTTAAGATTTTGTTTTGTCTGTTTGATTGCTTAAAGGTATATACATGGTTATTTTCATACGGTTATTTTCATAGAGGCGCCCTTTATGTTACATTTTGGTTGTTCTTCTTATATATTATAAAAATAAATTCTCTTTTTTTTTCTTTTGTTTATAAAAAATCAATTCCCATATGTTTTAAGTTCAACGGAGTAAATAAGGTAAGTAAAGAATTAAGGTAAGTATAAATTTAAAGGTAAGTATAAATTTAAAGGTAAGTAATTTTTTTAAGCAGGTAATGTTAATGTTGTGTGGTGGAGATGCGTACTGCGACCTAAATGAGATCTATTGTACCTCCTTCTCAAAGCTCCGCTGGGTTTGCGGATTACAGAATTTTATCCAGCCCTATTTCTCTAATGAATTTGAGAATCTTCTTAGGTTCAAGGGATGAAACCTGCTCTAGACTCAGCTCATAATTCCCCAGTGCTAGTTTACGTCTGCGAGCCACGGCGTCGCAGTTTGTAAGTAGGTGTATTGGAGTCTCCTCTGCTTCTTCACAGAAACGGCAGTTACTATCGGTCTCTATGCCCAATTTCATCAGGTGGTATTTCAGTTTACAGTGTCCTGTAAGGAACCCCGTTAGAATCCTAAGATTCGGTTTGCCTAAGCTTATGCACAATTTTTCTCTCCGAGTGTTAAAATCTCTGAGGAGCAATTTGGATTGTCTTAGCTTTGGGAGGCTTTTCCAAAGGTTTGAACGTTTATGCCTCTCCTCCCTTCTTAGTTCTTCTTTTATAGAATGTGTGCCCAATCCGCAGAATGGTTCCGGTCCTATAAATTTTGTGGCTGCACCCTGTCGCTCTAGACCATCGGCTTCTTCGTTACCCTGTATTCCTTTGTGTCCTGGGACCCAAAGTATAGTAACAGTGTTATTCTTGCCTAGCTCGTTGAGTTTTGTTAGGCATTCCCATGTTATTCTCGATGATATCTCATAGGAAACTAATGCTTTGATTGCTGCTTGGCTGTCTGACATCACAACTATATCCTGACCTTTGTATTTACGGTCCAGATTGAATTGTGCACACAGCTGTATTGCTAGGATTTCCGCTTGGAAGATACTGGGTGTTGTCCCCATAGGTTCAAAGTGCTTGGTTCTTGGCCCGTACACCCCTGCGCCTATACCTTCCAATGTCTTGGACCCATCTGTATACCATGCTATACTATGTGGTTTCTTACCTTGCGATATCATCTCACTGTCCCACTCTTTCTTGGTACTAAGCTTAATTCCGAAGTGTTTTTCGAAGTTATACCTTTTTACTATATCGTCTCTTGGTAGATCGATGTAGGGAGTGTGCTTTGCAATATCCTCCTTCTCTCTACTGCTGATAGTTTTACCTAAACCTGTCCCCTCTTTTGCAATGCCCAACAGAGTTCGCTTGGCTACTCCCTCTATGACAAGGTGTTAGGGTGTTAGGTCCAGAATTACTTCTAGTGCTGCTGTAGGGCATGTCCTCATGGCCCCTGTGATGCATACACAGGCCAGTCTCTGCACCTTTATTAGCATATTCCTCATTGTGGTTAGCTTGGTTCTCTCATCCCATGCTATTGCACCATATGTGAGGATGGGTCTCACCATCATGGTATACATCCAGCGGAGAATTGTTGGGTTACAACCCTAGCTTTTCCCCGCCAGGCTCCTACATACCATGAGTGCGCGCGTTGCTTTGTTTATAGTTACCTCTGCATGTCTTCTCCAGAGAAGCTTTGAATCAAGTATAAGTCCCAGATACTTTACTTCTCCTTTCAAGGGAATTTCAGTGCCATCCATTCTCATTGTTCAGAGGTTTGGCAGGCTTCTTTTGTTAGTAAAAGGTACTATGGTGGTTTTCGCTGGGTTGATACTTAATCCCACCGTGTTACACCACTCCTTTGTTACTGACAGTCCTCTCTGTATCAGGTTACAGAGTGTATCCTCGAACTTCCCTCTCACTATTAAGGCGATGTCGTCTGCGTAACCCTGACATTTTATGCCATTCTCGGTTAGCATCGTTAACAATTTGTCCACAACAAGACTCCACAGCAGTGGAGAAAGGACTCCGCCTTGTGGGCAGCCTTTTGTTGTTTTGATTCTTATAGTGGTGTTGCCCACTTTTGTTTCTGCAGTTCTAGTGCTAAGCATTTGGCATATCCATCTGCTGAGCATATCACTTACACCTTTTTGTGTAGAGACTTCTTCACAGCCTCGTCAGAAGTATTATCAAAGGCTCCCTCCATGTCTAGAAAGGCACAGAGTACGGTTTCTTTGTTTTTGAAAGCTGACTGGATGTTACTAGCCAACTGGTATAGAGCAGATTCTGTAGAACTATCTTGACATGGGTGCATTGGTGCCTTCTCCAGAATCTCAGTTCTTAAATAGTTATCTATTACCTTTTCCATTGTTTTAAGTACAAATGAGGTAAGGCTAATAGGTCTAAACGACTTTGATAGCGTGTAGTCTATTTTCCCTACTTTTGGTATGAAGGTGACTATCGCCCTTCTCCATTTCCTTGGGTTTCTGCACCTTTTTGTAGAAGTGCAGGAAAGATGCCGTCTACACCTGCTGATTTGAATGGTTGAAAGGTTCTGAGTGCCCAATCTAGACGAGCCTTAGTACAAATGCTCGTTGCGAGTTTCCATTCTTCTTGATTTGGAGTAATCTGCCTGTCTGCTGTCTCATACTCAGTTACTGGTGTGCTGCCCGGGAAATGAGTTTCTAGAAGGTGACTGGCTCGTTGCTCTTCTCTAAGCGTATAGCTTCCGTCTGGCAATAGAAGTGACATTCTTGTCTCCACTTTGCCTTTAGCCATTGCTTTGTGTATCCTGGCTGCGGCTGGCGTGGAAGAAATGTCTTCGCAGAAAGTTCTAAAGCTTTGTCTTTTGGCTTTTCTGATTTCTTTATTGTACTCCGTCAGAGTCGCCGTGTAGTTGTGCCATTCTCCGTTGCGCTTTGCGGCATTAAAACTGCATCGCACCTTCTTTCGGAATCTGGTTAACTCGGCGCTCCACCAAGGAGTATGTTTTGTTCTTGCCTTGTGCCCTGTTGGGCAGCTAGATTCGTAGGCATTATATACTGCATTGTTTACCTGCTCTACATAGCATTCAAGTTCTAGGATGTTACTAATTCTACTCCTAGCTTTTACGCTCTGTAGGTTTTCTTTCAGGGTGTTGGTGTAGTTGTCCCAAATGGTATTTCTTGGGTTTCTTTTGGGTTCTATCTCTTGACATTTTGCCCCAAGTCTAAACTCTATTATTCTATGGTCAGACATTGAAGGTTCCGTTGATACCCTCCATTCCCTAATCATATCCCAAACCTCTGGGCTTCCTATGGTGAGATCTAAGACCTCTTCTCTAGCCCTAGTGACAAAAGTAGGTGTTACCCCCACATTGTAAAAGTCTAGGTTACTACTTAAAAGAAATTCTCAAAGGTACTCACCTCTGGTGTTGACGTCGGTGCTTCCCCAAATTGTATGGTGTGCGTTGGCGTCACAGCCGATGATTAGTGGAAGTTGCTCTTTCCTGCAGTGCTCCACTAGCCGTTTTATCTCCGCTGGGGGATGTTTAGATCGTCCCCAGGAAAGTATGCGGATGCGATCACTATGGCGCGGTGCTTGCCATCAGTTTCGATGTTAGTCTCGATTACTGTTAGGTCCCGCGTCATAAATTCTGAAAGAAAAATATAATTAGTATTTTTCTGCATTAGGATGCATGCTCTGGGATTGCTTGTTCTGTGGTCCCAAGTTACCTGACCCTCTCTGCAGTAGAGGCCACTGACTTTTCCCCTGTAGCACCAGGGTTCTTGGATCAGCACGAAGCCCAGTTGTTCTGTGGTAAACCTCCGAGCAATTACTGCTGAAGCAGCTTTTGCATGGTGGAGGTTTACCTGGGCAAATTTCGTGCTGATTTCTGTGCCGATCGTCATAGCACCGCGCTGCTGCCCCGATCTTCTTCAGGCAGCGTTGCTCCTACCTCAGTTGAAGGTTCGCTTTTACTACCATCAATCGAGAGAGCGGCGAGGTTCATGCCCTCTGCCTGATCTTCGATTGAAGGTGTTGCGGTGATGACCGAGACGGAGGCGAACTTCTCCGTGACAACTTCACCAGTTATTTGTGTTGGTGGCGTTGCGTCTTTCTCTTCATTGGGAGTTACAGACGTAGTTTCTGTGGACGTAGCTTCTGTTACCACTATCGACGTTGCAGCTGTGGGCGCTACAGCTGTGGATGTTGCTGCTATGGACGGTTTGGTCGTTGGGGCGATTTTGTGCCCAATACCGGAATGATTCCAAAGCGGAAGCTGATAGTTGAGCCCCGTGACTTGATAGTTTCAAGTGACACCCTATCTATTGAGAACGTAAGCATGTGCCCACTTCCCTCATCCTTAGAGCTCAGTATCTTCCAATACTTCGTATTGAGACCATCGTTCTGGGCGGCAATTAGTCCCATCGATCTATTGATCTCCGTACTTGAGCTTCTTGGAAAGAACATCCTAATAGTATGCCCTTTGGAACCTCCTCCCCTAGGCAAGCCATCAGTTCTAGCCCTTTCCAGTGCTCGAGCTTTGGTGCTGATGCTCGCAGCCATTCTGCTGTTGAGGGATTCGAACAGTCGACCAGTAACATGCCCGGACGGAAGTGAATTCCCTCAAACTGTAGCTTGGTGGACCAGCCCTTCACTACTTCGCTCAGTATGGCTTCTTCTAGCTCCGAGAGCTCATCCGGACTTAGCATTTGCCGGGGGTATTCTTTGGGTAGGACCGCAATTTGTATGCCTTTTGTTATGCTGGCTAGCTGGTCCTCTTTTTCAGTGGTTCTGGTTTGGGTAACTTGGCCCCAGGTTCTGACCTAATATTACTCCCAGGAGCTATTTTTATCTTCTTGCTCTCTGGGCGTTGAGGAGGCGTTATCTCATTACAACTCCTCTTCGTTGTCTCTGGTAAGCCGGTGATTCCCCGATGCTCCAACGATTTTTCACGAGCTACTTCGGGTGCCATGCCCTCTTCCAGGTAGCGCAGATACCATCTTACGCCCGCTGCACTTAGACCAACTCTCAGTGGGTCGTCTAGTCCTCCTGGCTCCCCACGCTGAGGAAGATGGACAAGGCGACGTCTACTATGAAAGGGCTTGTGTGTGTGCACTTCTTTTGTTTCCCTTTTCTGTGCTGCTTCCTTGGACGTGGACGCAGTTTCCGTACTTGGGATTCTTTTCGGAGCCGATGTCGTATCTTCCCGGTGTTTTTCCGGGGGCATTGTGACAGGATTTAATTCCTAGGGCTCGAAGTTTTCCTTTGGTGGCTCGTACTAGGCCTTTGATTGTTGTGGATGTTATGTTAAACTCGATCTCTGCCGTACGGGTTCCTCCTGATCTGTGTTCTGCAGAGTCTGTGATAATCTTTATGGATTTTAGGCTCCACCAGATCACTTCTGCGTGAAGTCCTATTGACTTGAGTTCTGGTTGGCGGAGAAGGATTACTCCTAACTTTGGTGCCCTGCTTTTGAGCTTCTCCTTTGAATCTCTGTTCCATAAGGTCTGCTGCTCTGCTTGCAGTGATTTCCCGCAAGTCTTCTTGTTTGTTGTGTTTTTGTTTTTTGGTTGTACTCATAATCTTTGGTTCGACCGGTAGCTCGTGTCCGAGGACAAAAACGTCGCAGTCCATTTGTTATGGCTGGGAAAGGGTGGTCGACCATGCCAGAGCCCGCATACCATGGTAAGGCCACAGTTACTTCGCGAGGCGGCCTGTTATCGTGAAGGCGCCGTTCCAATACAGTCGGTATACCCCCTGACTGCAAACCATCCAATGGGCACGGTACGCATGACACCCTGGATTAGGGGGGGGTAACTTTTAGTTCGCCACAAGACCAAGACTGTAGGCTCCGCAAAGCTGTAGGGTTATGCCCTACAGGGAGGAACTGCTCCCGCCGGCAGCATTGCGTCATTGCAGCTTAAGCCCCTACATCGCTTCAAGATTGTCACTCGTCGTAGGGGTTTTAAGCAGGTAAGTCAAAATTTACTTGCAATTCTTAATTAATTTTTACTTGCAATTCAAACAGCAAAAAAATTGTTAGCTTTTTAAAAATCGAAGGTTCATTAATCTTTCATGGCAAAATGTATGCTTTAGAATTTATAGTTTTACTTTTAAAAATAAGTATAATAAGTATATTTACTTAAAATTGACCGACCTTTGTAACTCGCTATTTCGTTGACCTCTTCAAAGTGGTGAAAACCCTACTGCCAGGTAGGGTTTTATCCCGGGGTGATCTGATTCGATGAATCTGTCAAGTTAGACGGGGATGTTGGTGATGCGGTGCAGCGAATGTGAAGTCGGAAGTGACGGTGCCGAAAACAGACAGACGATGATGATGCCACCAATAATTTTGTCGGGTCTGCGCGGTAAGTTGCAGGCGCACCGCTCAATGTAGAACCAGCTGGAGTGCACAGCAAAGTGAGTGCTCGAAAATATGTAGCGCTGGAGTGCACAGCAAAGTGGGTGCTCGACGGCACACTGGGTTGCTTGCAAATATGCAGCGCTGGAGTGCACAGCAAAGTGGGTGCTCCAAAATATGTAGCGCTGGAGTGCACAGCAAAGTGGGTGCTCGACGGCACACTGGGTTGCTTGCAAGTATGCAGCGCTGGAGTGCACAGCCAAGTGGGTGCTTCAAAGTGCACAGCAAAGTGAGTGCTTCAAAGTGCACAGCAAAGTGGGTGCTTCAAAGTGCACACTGGGTTGCTTGCAAATATGCAGCGCTGGAGTGCACAGCCAAGTGGGTGCTTCAAAGTGCACAGCAAAGTGAGTGCTCGACGGCACACTGGGTTGCTTGCAAATATGCAGCGCTGGGGTTAAAAAAAAATTAGACGAGCGTAGAGCAATTTATGCCTAGTTGGATGCTTACCTTAAAATAACGCAATTTATGCAAGCGTTCTAGTACAGAACGTGGTGCTGCCTTGCAGTAGCGCAAGTTTTGCGGGCGCTCCCGTGCAAAGTTTTGATGTTCTGGACTGTTTGCTGGAACTGACGTTTAAACTTAGCGTGGATAGTGTCCAGACCAATATTGCATCCAGTTCTTTGTCTTTTCTTTAAATTTTTGTTTTTCACTTTAAATTTTACTTTATCTTTTTAGGCTTTCTTTATTTTAGCACACGTCTCTTCGCTATCCAACGTTCAGAATTTAAGCCAAAATGGTGGTTCAGCTTCTTTCTTTCTTTTGTCAGAGGTACAGTGTGGCCACCTCATGCACTTTTTTGGGTTATGAAAGGCGGGTTCACACGAGTTCTTGCACTTACTACATGTAATGCCCAAATCATTGGCCACTTTAAGGGTGTTTTGTGACCTGTCCGCCAGATGTCTTTAGCTTCGCTATTAACATAATGTGCCTTGGATATGTGTTGTCGTGTCGTGATTGGCTGAGACCAATAGTCGACTACGTTGCCGTTTGATTGCAATTTAACAAGAGTTATCGATATTGTGTCTTTTAGAAAAAGGTCACTAGCCTTGTTCGCATGCATCAAATCGTTTATCAGATCGTTTGATAATAAAATTTTGATTTTGCCAATTGTTGGACCAACAGTTTGACCAATGTGATCACTTTTGGTGTCAAACGATGTGACGACAACATGAAAGGCTAACGCGGGCTATTAACAAAAAATGATGTATGGTCGGCAAAGAGGTACTTTTTCCCGTGAACAAACAAAAAAAAATCCGTTAAAAATAGTTTGCCGGAAGATATAAGAAATGAAGTATCAATTAGTTCATATAAAAATAAATTGAATAAATACATCCAATTAACAATTAATAGATTTTGTACATATATATGATATGAAAAATGATCTCATAATGATAAGACTGAAATATATTATATATTTTCAGAATAGTAGCTAAGCCAGATGTGTAAGCTCCTTCGTAGCCTCAGGGCAATGGAGCAAAATAGTGTAAATTTGTATAAAAAATAGCTTTTTAAAATAAAAACATTAAAATAAAAAAAAAAGAATAGGTAATAGAATAGCCTTTCTTTTAACACCCATTTTGCTTAGTTTTGTTTATATATAGCAATGATATAGCAAGTTTTTTTTATCCCATTTTTCAACTTTGGACCCTTATAACTTCTAAGCCAGATGAGAGCAACCATTAATTTTTTCAGATTTGGAATTAGAAGGCCTTAATTTTAGCTAAAGGTAAAATATTCCAAGCTACTTACCCTACCTTATTATTTGTCTCATTATTCCAAATCAAGAAAAAAAATACACAGAAAAGCGATGAAAATATAATTGTACTAGTACGGAAAATGTGGTACCTCATACGTGAAGATTAAAACGTGTCCAAAATGGTATGAAAGTACGAACTTGTGCAACCCTGATATCATCACAATTTCATGCCATTGTGAATAACTACATTTTGGAAATATATTAGTATTAGAAAAAAATTTGTTTTATGAAGAAATTATGCTTGGGTAAGTTTGTAAAATACAAATTTCATTGATTCTTTGGTAATCCTAGTCTTTGGATTAGCAAACAAGAGCTCATCAAAAAATGTACTACCCGACAGATAGCATGAACTCTGAAGCTCAGTCAGGAAGCGCATCCCATATAAAAATCACTTTGAACACAGAAGGCTTCGATGCAATAAATATTAAATCTGAACCCGAGTCTCTTTGCACAGCTGATTCAGAACATACTGGACAAGTGATAGAGCCACTTTTTATGATTGATAAAAACGAGTATGAATTTCAGCCAAGTTATTTTAATTGGACAGAATATAAAGTAAATAGCACCGGTGAAGAGAATGAAGATTATGATAAATATGACGATGATGATGACAATGCTAAATATGATGATGATGAAGATGGCAATGCTAAATATGGTGATGATGATACTTCTGAAGACGATGATTTAAGAGACTACGAGGAAAAAGACAAAGACAGCAAACCGGATGTTTCGTGCAAAATTGAAAGAAATTCAAGCCGTAGAAATAGATATACTATTGCTAAAGAAAAAGAAGATTATTTCGATTCATACATGTCAATAGTTTGTCCTTATTGTAACATAGCACTTGAATCATCCACAGCGTTTAAAGCACACTTGGACGAAGCCCACACTCAAGGAACCTGGGAGACAGATAATTTTTCCTACACGATTGATGGTAAAGCCAAATGTATTGAATGTAAAGCTGTTGTAGGAACTAGACTCAGTACATTAAAATCGCATATTTGGTTGCATTTGCCATTCAAAAATGTTTATAATTGCAAACTTTGTCCTTTTACAAACGTGGAATATTATAAAATGGTTCGCCACATAGAAAGACGACATTTTGATGTTGTGGGTGAAGCGATATCAGCAATAAAAGGAAAATGTTGCAAAGCTTGCGCCTATTGCGGTAAATATGCGGGAATTGGGGAAATGGTTTCAAAGCATATCAGAAAAGAACACGGTGAAATATATGAACAAAAGCTATGCTATATATGTCCTTCTTGCGGCGAGGAGTTTGAAGAAGAAAAATATCACAAAGAACATTTACAGAGTATACATCGATTTGATACCTGCGGAGGTTTGTCTTTTGAAATTATTGAAGAGCAGGAAACAAACGACATAAAGAAGTATCGCTGTTTAAAATGCAACGTGCAAATATCTTGTAGATTCTGTTGTTATCTCGCTTATCATGCCTTAACACATCTTCCCCATAAATGCTTTAAATGTCGCTTTTGCGATTACACACAGAACAAAAAATGGAAAGTCATAAAGCACACTTGCGAGGGTCTACTACTAGAAATTAAGAGAAATCCAAATGTTACTGCCAAAACAAAACATTCCAAACCTTCAGAACGAAAAAAGTTCAAATCCCCTAAACATAATTTTGATGCAAAGAATAAACTGTTTGTTTGTCCCAAGTGTGGGGAGAATTTTAAAAAGCAATCGTTGTGGGAAGAACATCTTATTAATGCACATAATTTTGGTGAAATTCAATCTTTAAATTTTGAAACAACAACATTGGAAGATGGCGAAAGCGTTACCAGATGTACGATTTGCGAAAAAACATTTTTTAACTCCAAATTTTACAACTTTAAAATTCATGCGTTCACGCATATGCCGCATAAGATTTATAAATGCAAAATTTGTGAAGAGCCTTTTAATTCATCGGTTGCATGTTCTTGTCAGGTGCAAAAGGAGGGTAAGTATTAATTTTTAAAAATAGCACATTATGACCAAGACCATTTATGGATTGGGTTTTGCTTGTCATTTGTTTTTAGACAACCAAAGGTCAGGGGATGTCCCCTTTAAATGTGTAAGCATTGTGTTGATTCGAAAGATAGGTGATAGTTAGAGAGTAGAAAGATTGAGTAAAGTCGGTAAAGATTTGTTTTACATTTGAACAGCTGGAAACTGCCGGGAAACACGCTCGAGATAATTCCACAAGCTGGAGGAGTCAGACCATGTATCTCCCTTAAACGCTTCCCATGATAGTACCTAAACAGAAGATTTTCATCCCCTATCAAATATATCGCACGACGTTGAATTCGATCCAGAATCTTGAAATAACATCTTGAAGACCCTGCCCAAATGTGCGAATTCTACTCCATTTTGGTCGCTCTTTTGACACAAGATCGATTTATTCATAATGAGGGAAGCTAAAGGGCAATCATCTGCTTGTGGGTTAACAGACAGCACTGGATCTTGCTTGCATTGAACTCTAATCTAATGGCGATTCAGGGAAATAACGCCCAATGAAATAACGCACAAAATAAAAACAAATTAAATAACGTCCAAACCGAAAAGAAAGTAAGACCCAACATCTTTATGGGAAAAAATAAATAATGTCTAAAATAATATATGAAAAACAAAGCCAAAAACTATGGAATATCGCTCAAAATAGAAAATAGAATAAAGCCCAAAACTTCTGGTCTTATTTCATTATGAAATAACGCCCAAGTTTGTATGAAAAATGTTTGGACTTAATTTAATTTTTCTATTTCATAATGAAATAAATCCCAATATAGAAAAAGAAACAAAACCCAATTAAAATTAAATAAAACCCAAAATTTGGGCATTATTTCATTATGAAATAACACCCGAATTTGAAAGGAAAACTGTTGGGCTTTATTTAATTTTTTATTTTGGGCTTTATTTCCCTGAACCTCTATTAGCAAGACCCCACTCTGGGATTTTTTTGTGGATCATTACGGAGTGTGTCATTCATATTTTGTCTCTTCCTCTTAATCTCCACAGAGCTTAGGCGTTTTTTGAAAGAATATGAATGACAAATGCTGACAAACACGTGATCCATCGAGCAAAGTTGCCACCGACACCATATGCAATTAGTTTTGACACGAACGTTCTATGCCACACTCAGTCAAACGCATTCGAAATATCCAGATCAACCAACCACGTTCTCACCGAAAAAGTGAAAGCATTTGTTCCATTTCTGGGTTAGAAATGCCATAATTCACAAGTAGAGCGGGCCCTACGGAAACCTTCTTGACGATTTCTGAGCAGTTGGTTGTGCTCCAGATAGTTCATAAAATCGAAGTATATTTCGCTCTCTATAACTTTGGAAAGCGTAGAGCATATCGCAATGGGTCGGCAGTTTGCAGGGCTCGTGGCACCGAATATTCTGATTGTTTATACAAAAGTGCTTTGTAGGGTTTCTTGGACCAGAGTACATTTCAGTTCGCAACCAGCAAAGATGAAAAGATAAAACTACTGTAGAGACCTAAAAGTGACAATAACTTTGGAAATTTTTATCGAATAGTATAGCAAAACCCATAAAGTTTTTTATTTTTTACAAGCCAAATACTACACCATTTCCAATTGTAATTCTAAAAAACATCAATTGAAATTCAGAAATCCAAAAAAATAAATAAATTTATGTTAAACAATTAAATTTACCTTATAATTTCTAAGATGAATTAATTAGTCAATGTTCAATAGGTTACTTATAATCCTAACTATAGTTAGGTAAATAAGTAGATTTTAATTATTACTTACTTCTAGACACACAACTTTATTCTTAGAGATAAATGGGGACGCTCAAATTATATAGAGAATTTTAAAACAAAACTCAGTTTTATTAAGTCTGGTATCAAAAATAGATTTTTAGCCATAACTTTTGATTGGAAAGAGATATTGGGGTAATTTTTTCACATAAATTATTTTTGAGACTTGACTTTTTTGTAAAAAATATAAAAACAACATTTTGGAAAAAATAAATTTCGCGAAAATAATCAAAGGGGGTACCCTTGTTGTTTCGATGACAAAAACAGTAAAATATTTTTTGCGCTGAGCTGGAAGAATTTTTGCAAATAAATGCCATGTCTTATGAAAGGTAGCTATTTGTGCAATTTTTAATTGATTTCATTTTTACAACAACAACAATTTTTGAGTCATTTTTTGAGTAAAAAGTCAATATTTTGGATTTTTTTTGACATAATTATAAAAAATATATACATTGACTTAACGGTACCTATTTTTGTGAAGTGATTTTATTGAACTTTTGAACAAAAAAAATTGAATGAAATATATTAATGGACAGCGGAGATATTTGCATCGAAAGACCAAACTTTGATTTTCATGTCGTTTTTTTCTCATTCTTAGGCAACTATTGACTAAAATTTAATGGTTTATGGTAATGGTTATTGTAGTGGTAATGGTTATGGTAATAGTAGATTTTAATTTTTATGTATTAATGGACATTCTTCGAAGTTACTTCTATTGATCTTTTCTTAATTTCAAATGGAATATCTGGATTTCAATGGAATTCTGAATTTGAATTGATTTGGTAATAATTTCAATTAATCTTTTTGATTCTATGCTGAATTTTAATTGATCTTTTATGAATTTCTATTGAGAATAGTTTATGTATTTTGAAGTCGCATGCCCCAGTAGTCACGCAAAAATATATAAAAGTAGTTAACCTAACCTGAAACACGGCTTTATAAATTCAATACTTCCTAGAAATAATAATAAACATGTGGTGTACTATTTCAACTTATTTTAATAGTTAAGGCGATCATATTATGCTTTCGATACTGTTTTCAAATGTGTCCCAGTAGTCACGGTGAACAGGCTGATTTTATTTAAATGCCGTTGAGCACAAAATTAAATAGTTAATGCTTCTTTATATCTAACTTGAGTGAAAAATAGCTGTAAAAATCCACACTTTCAGATACACAGCTATCTTAAATCCCAAGGAGAAAAATGTATTAATCATGTCCTTTGACTGAAGAGACAGCAAACCGGAATTTAATGTTGAACCTAAAGATACAGTTGGGCCAAGTATAAACGCAAAAGCCAATTCAGGTACTGCAAGTTACGTCTTATATAAAGAAGATTTTTAAATGAACGAATTCTTTTTGTTAATAGCATAAAATGCCTTGGCGTTATTATTGATAATAAGCTATCGTTTGACACACAGATAGATAGCCTGAGTGGCAGAATTAATTTTACATTAAGAAAACTTTTTAGCACTAACTTGTTTCTACCCCTCCACATCAAGTATAAAATAGCTCACATGCTTATGATGTCCAACTTAACTTACGGTCTTTCTTTATTTATTCTTGATTTATTCTGGTACTGTCTCTTACAAGATTAAAAAAATTGAAGTGATTTTCAACAAAATAGTTCGCTTTGTTTATGGTGTTCATTGGCGGGAACATATATCCCCATACGTTTTGAAGTTCGTAAAATGTTCTTGGAATAATTTTATAAAAATTGGCTTGTTACTTTGCTTTTACAAAATTGTCAAAACTAACATCCCGTTATACTTAGCGCAAAAATTTATTTTCTCACGTTCATCTAGAAACACACAAATTGTTATTCCACGAATCTCATCGTCCTTATTTGAACATTCATTTATTATTAGGCCGCGTTCATAGTGGACGCTTTGGCTGAAGCTGATGCATAAAGCTGCTTTGTCAAGCTTTTTTTGATCATAGTGAACGCTTATTCAACGCTGCATAAAGTAGCTTATTTAGCTTATTGGTGTTCATAGTACGCGCTTTATGCTTGTGGCTGAGATGCTTTGTTTTCATTTGTCTCTTTGGAAAATAATGCCCTCAATTGCGTTTTGCAAAGTAAATGAAAGATTTTTTGTTTAATGAGTATCTAGATTCGCGATGATCACCAATGAAAGATCAAACCAATAACAAACAAAAGTTAAAAAGAACTTGAAAACACAAAGCATAACAACGGTGGAAAGTTCAGCACAAAAAATACATAAGAAGTAAGCAAGAAAAACGAAAACTATGTAAACAAACGAGATAGAATACACAAGTGCATACAACTGAAAAGCTCCACAAAACGAAACAACAACGCAACAACAACACAACAACAGTTAAAACTTCAGCACAAAAAAATCCAACAAATAAAACAAAATCAACGAAAATATTGTTAACAGGCAAAATAAATAAACAAGTGCCGAATAGCATTTTAAAAATGCTCTACAACAAAACATAAAAAACAAAATCATTTTTCTGTGTGAGCAAGCGAGATGGATATATAAGCGCTGAAAAGCATTTAAAAAAAGCTTTATGATAGCTTTATGCTGGCACTATGAACACTTTGAGCTTTTTCCATATGATTATACACAAAGCGTTTTTCAGCTAAACCTCTCGGCTAATCTAAAAGCGCTTACTATGAACGCAGCCTTAGAATAGCCCGTTGTTGGAATAAGTTACCACTAGGCTTTCGCACTTTTCGGCTACACCTGCTACGTTTAGAGGCAAGCTTTTGGAATACTCTCTTGGCAATGCTCTGTAAATGTTTAATAGGGACACTTTGCTTGCTTTATTAAAATATCATGTAGCTTAAAAATAATATATTTTTTTCTTTTTTAATTTGTCGCTGATGCAATGGTCATACCTTCTCAACTAATAAAGATATTTTCTTCCTCCACTTAAAATATGGTTGATACAACTAATTTTTAATATTTAACTAATTAAAGTAATTGGGAGTAAATATCTTACCTTAACTTTTTTCTGAGAATAAATTTTCATTGATAGGGAAGCCGCTCTGGATTTGTGCATTTCAATTAAAATTAATAAATAGTTTATAAGTAATTGTAAGACACAATATTGTTTTAGCTTAAGAAACTCAAACTAATACGTCTTGTAATAGAGTAATTGGATAAAGAAGGCTTAGTTATTACACATGGATTAATAATAAATAATGAATAAATATATATATATATATATATATATATATATTAGGGCGGGTCAAATTCTGGCTGAGCGAAATTCGTAAAATACATGTAATTTCAAGACTTTTTCTCCACTACAGCATATACAAATTCTGAAAAAAATCTGTGCGGACTTTCGTAAATAGATTCATATACATACATTCATACATTCATATTTTACGAAAGTCCGCACATTCTATTTACGAAAGTCCGCACAGCTTTTTTTCAGAATTTGTATATGCTGTAGTGGAGAAAAAGTCTTGAAATTACATGTATTTTACGAATTTCGCTGAGCCAGACCTCCAAAAAATTCGTCCATACAAATTGACCCGCCCTAATATATATATTATTTATTTATTTATTTATTATTAATCTAATTATTATTTATTTATTTATTTATTATTAATCCATGTGTAATAACTAAGCCTTCTTTGGCCAATTACTCTATTATATCAACTTATATAAAGAAAGTTGACGAATTTATTTATTTATTTATCTCCCACTAATTTCTCTTAACCTGCGAGGTAAAGCATTCCAAATTTTAATGGCTCAACAGGAGTTATGTCATGATGATTACTTAAATAAACTTAGCCTAGCATAAGCTACACTTTGTCGATAATTCTTGAACGTATCTGTCTTCGTTCATCGAAAAGGGAAAGTTTTCAAACAGTGCACGAATTTGGAATTTTTATACGAAATTTTCGTCAATGAAATTTATGACCGAATCAGCATATTTCGACAAATCGTGCATGATTAAGTCAATATGTCTTTTAGACTTGGACTACTGGGAATCTTCGAAAACTACTATTAGTATTCAATATAATAATGGTATTCAATGAACGACGTAAATTCCGTAACTGTATTAAAAAGATATTACCATCACAAAATTATTTGAAGCATTACAGAACTTTTAGATCCATTAATGGTAAGTGCCGAGAACCACTGAATCGATTTAGACAATAAAGGTACCAAACTATTTTTATTTTAACTGAATTGTGGTAGGCTGTGTAAGATTTGCCACGCCTCACAATGCATCGAATGGGTACGAAAATTAAAAAACAAATTTTGTTCTTCGTTTAAAAAAAGTATTCTATATGAAACCATATTATTAAGTGTCAGCATGTGCGTGAGTGCAGTTTCTCTTGCTCTCGTCTGCACTAAATTGAGTTTGAGTTGGCAGTCTACGCTTGACCTCGCAACGTTTAAAACCGATCGTATAAAATAGTTGTGTAACTCAGTATTGTT
This sequence comes from Dichetophora obliterata, assembly GCA_963920525.1. NCBI lineage: Eukaryota > Metazoa > Arthropoda > Insecta > Diptera > Sciomyzidae > Dichetophora > Dichetophora obliterata. Next base: position 202,904,157 of record OY986436.1, on the reverse strand, counting down.
TTCAAGATAATTTTCTAATTTTATTTAAAACTTGAATTTATTAAAAAAATCAATAAATAATTAAAATAACATCCTAATTGACATAAGTGATTTAAAACTTAAAAGTTTTTTAATATATCTTTAATAATATATAAATACGATCCCTTTATACTTCACCCTTTTATTTTAAGAAAACCAATAATTTAAAATTGAGATAATAGATCTGTGTCCATACTCGATTTAAGTAACTTGAAGTTGCTTGAAAACGTTTCTTTACACATTTTTCAAGCCCGAGAGAGAAGAATAACAAGCAAAATGTCACTCTCTATTCTTTAACAATTACTCAAACTTTACTTGAATGTTTCGAAAAAACTAACATATTTTTTTCTTAAAACAGTAAAGAGGATTATTTTAAATTGTGTTTTGCTTATGTAACTAATTTTTTTAGCATATATTTTTTTGTAAAAAAAATTTTCTTTACAATTTTCTTTACAAAACATAAAAATTAAACAATTTGGGCGGTTTAATAAGCTTTAATAAAAAAATAATTGTTTGATTTTTATGAAACTTTCTTGTAATTTTATTTGAAGTATTTACTTATGATTTCCAAAATATTATTTTCGTTTTTTCAAAAAAAAAAAAAAAAATAATAATAGTTATGCAGATTGAAAAAAATGACTTTTTTGCGAAAAATGGTCAATTTTGTATTGAAAAATATTCAAACTTTAGCAAAATTTGAAAGAGAATTACAAGAAAAAAGATTCTTTGATTTTGATGAAACTATTTTGTAATTTTATTTAATGTATTAGTTTTTAAGTTCCAAAATATTATTTGCGAATTTTCATAAACAAGAAAGTTATGCAGGTTTAATAAAGTGATTTTTTGCGAAAAATGATAATTTTGTATGGAAAAATATTAAAAATTCAGCAAATTATTACAGGTGAAATTAGTTGGGAGGTAAATTTATTTATTTATTTATTGGCCAAGCAAGGCAATTTACTTATTCTAACAGGTTTGTTTATTTTATTTTTTTTTTCTCCTCTCCCTTTCTTTTGGTGTTCGAAGATATGCAAATGTGGGCAAATAATTCGCCCAACTGATCGACATGTATTCAAGAACACGTCAAAAAGAAAAGGAGAGAAGAAAAGAAAAAAATAAAAGGAACTTAAATACTAACATATTTTATACATAGTAGCATAGCTAAGAATTATATTTGATAATAGGAGAGATCTGAGAAGGGAATAGGGAATTTGAAAGGACACGCTTAACTATCCGGCTATTTATTATCTTAGCATTTAATTCTTAACAACTAAAAGGACAATAAAGGAAGAGCGCAGGATTATTGGGCTTTTAGTAGAGGAAAAAGATTTGAAGAAGGCATGCTTAATTATAGATTAAGATTTCAAATATTTAGTATTTATATATTTACTAACTCAAACAGGGTTATCTTAAATAAACTTGAATTTAGCCTAGATTAAGGTGTTGTTAGCTTAAGGGTCTTGGAAAGATTTTTCTTAAAAGTTAATTCAGACATAGAGGGTGATATTTAGTATTTTAGGGTACTCGCTGATATTTAGTATTTATTTTTTACTGACCCAAGGAAAATTATTTCAATAAAGTTGAATTTAGCTTAGATTAAGGTGTTGGGAGCCTAGTTGCTTGAAGGAAGGTATTATGACGGAAATAGGGACTTGGAAAGATTTTTCTTAAAAGTTAATTTAGACATAGAGGGTGAGTAGTACTCGCTGATATTATTGAATTCTCTACAGCACCTATTTATCGGCTCATTTCTTGCGTAGACAGTGTAATTTTTATATTAATTTAATAGTCGTGTGTGCCGTGTACTTCTAATCGGGTCACTAAATCGTATCTTGTTTGATATATACTCACTGTTAACAACATCGTTAATTATATCGAAGGTAAAACATGAACTAAGTAAAGTCCTTCTTGTTGAAAGTGGCATTAAATTTAGAAGGCTAAGCCTGTAATCGGCAATATATTGTACTCACGGGGATTATACGTGTTTCTAAGCGCAAAAAGCAGAAATTGCTTTTGAATAGATTCAAGTCTGTCACTATGTGATTCAAAATAAGGATTCCAAATGCACAGTATAATACCTTCGTGACCCAAACATTTTTTAACTCTTTTGCACGTCGTTCTATAAAACCAAGTAGTTTGCTGGCCCTAGATACAATTTTGTCATAATGTAAGTTGAAACGCAAATTGTTGTCCAAGACTACACCAAGATCAACAATATGGTTGACTCTTTCAAGTTCAATGCTACTGAGGAAGTAACTTTTTTATTTGTTACTAAATTTTTACGGGAGAAGGTTATTACTCAGGATTTCTTAACATTAAGATAAAGTTTATTTTGATTGCACCAGTGCTCAAGAGATGACAGTTCCGACTGTAAGTAAATTACATCTGTTTCCGATTTGATACATACATCCGTCTGCATACATTAGATGTGGGATATCGCAAAGAACATCAGAGAAGTCTGAGATAAAAGTATTATTTTATTTAGAGATATATATTAAAGAGAAGTAGACCAAGGTGACTGGAATTTATAGGAACTTAAAGTATTTACGGTGAAAAGTATAAGAGACAAAGCAGATTTTGAGAATTTAAATGAAGGTTTTAAAGTTGGTATGTAAATGGGGTTTTGATGGAAGTTCCGGCCATAGCCAATATAAACAAATATTCACAGAAGAAACAAACACTGATGAATATACATATGGTGCTCATAGATAGGGTCCCACTAATGCTCGTAAATATGAAAATGGGTACCAAAGTTTGGGTAAATCTAAGGCCATCATCCACCATGTATTGCAGACCAATCAAATTTATATTCCAAAAAAGAAAATGCACACCTAGTTCGTAGAATAGAAAATGATATGAATAATAAAATCAGCCAACTCCAAATTACCAATATTACTTCAGAAAGCGGTCGTGGGTATAATGTTCAATTTGAAATGTTATTAACAATGGTGGATGGTAACATTTGCAACATTCTATCTAACACAAATTCTTCATAAATTTTTTTTTTTTAGACAACCAACGCTCAGGGGATGCCCCTATAAATGCGTAAGCATTGTGTTGATTCGAAAGATGGGTGATAGTTAGTTGGAGAGTGGATAGATGGAGTAGTGTCGGTGAATATTTGTTTTAAACTTGCACAGCTCAAAACTGCCGGGAAACACGCTCGCAGGGAGACTATTCCATTGGGCATCGACGCAATGGTAAAGGGGTGGGCTTGGACAGCTGCCCGAGTGGACCTGGCAAACACACGAGCTAATGGCGTCAGGTCATGTATCTCCCTTGAACACTTCCCATGGTAATACCTATACAGAAGGCTTAGGCAACCAACATTGCGGCGATGCCCAAGAGAGTTGAGAGAGGATGAAATTCTTTCATCCCCTATCAAATATATCGCACGACGTTGAATTCGATCCAGAAGCTCCACATAAGATTTTGAAGTCCCTGCCCAAATGTGCGAATTATACTCCATTTTCGGTCTAATATATGAGGTGTAAATCATGCGAAGATCAGCTGAGGTGAAATATTTTTTGCACCGTTTTAAAAAACCTAGGCACTTGCCCGCTTCTTTCGACACATCGAAAATATGATCATTCCAACGAAGATCACACTTGATCGATATGCCCAGAACGTCAAGAGCGGCTGATTCCACAAGATCCACACCATTCATATTGAGGGGTGCTAAGGGGCAATCCATCCGCTTGTGGGTTAACATACAGCCCTGGGTCTTGCTTGCATTGAACTCTACTCTATTAGCAAGACCCCACTCGGAGATTTTTTGTAGATCATTTAGGAGTGTGTCATTCATATTTTGCCTTTTTCTCTCAATCTCCATAGAGCTTGGGCGTTTTTTAAATGAATATGAATGACAAATGCTGCTGTCGTCCGCAAACGAATGTATTGGGTTATGCGTTGGCGATAGAACTGAACCCTGCGGTACTCCTGCGTTAATGGCGTACTCCTCGGACGAAATACCGTCAACTACGACTCGAATCCTTCTGTCCTTGAGGAAACACGTGATCCATCGAGCAAAGTTACCACCAAAACCATATGCAACAAGTTTTGCCACGAGCGCTTTATGCCACACTCGGTCGAACGTTTTAGAAATATCAAGAGCAACAACCCTGCTCTCGCCGAAAAAGTGAACGCATTTTTTCCATTCTTCGGTAAAGAACGCCATAAGGTCACCAGTAGAGCGAGCCCTACGGAAACCATATTGACGGTCACTGAGCAGTTGGTTGCGCTCCAGATAGTTCACAACGTTGAAGTTTATTACGCTCTCCATAACTTTATAAAGCGTAGAGCATATCGCAATGGGTCGGTAGTTTGCAGGGTTCGTAGCATCACCCTTTTTAGGTACCGGCTGGACATTTGCCCCCTTCCAACAAGATGGAAATACTCCTGTTCTGTAGGAAATGTTGAAAAGGTTGCGCAAAGGCCGAGCCAGCGAAGAAGCACACATTTTAAGCACAATTGGTGGTATGCCATCAGGACCAGAGGCTTTGTTTACGTTGAGATTTGTAAGGACCCTTTTAACTGCTCTCGTTCGAAAGTATATCTCCTGCATTGCAGAAGATCCACCCCCAGCAAAGGGCAGTGGCTGATTGCTATACGAGAGAGTGGAATTTTGTGCAAACAATCCAGCCAATAGGTTCGCTTTATCAGCCGAGTCAGTGAAGATTTGGTCATCTTTTAAAAGAGCTGGAATCGATGACGATGTCTGGTTCTTAACTCTTTTAACAAATGACCAAAAATTTTTGCTCCCAGAAATGTTTCATTTGAGGAGCAACTCCTAAACAAATGAATAATGAAAATGTTTTAAATTTACAACAGAAAATTTCAGATTCGGTTTGTCTCCCCTTCACTGTTGGATTCGATTTTTCGAATGCCTTCTGTAGACCAGCTACCGACTTCCAATTAAGACTTGGCAAGTACGAGGTAAAGAAAACGAAGAGTTGGTAGCGCAAAAAAAAAAGAATTCAAGCTGAGTTTAAGAGCAAAATGGGTCTCTTTGTCGACAAACCAAAGCCAGGATCTACTAACGACGGAAACACAGCTAGGCGCTTTTTCTATAACGCTGAATTAAGCTCACAGATAAATGGCATAAACAAATATTTGATTGAAAAATTTTCTATTATTTAGAGAGTTTTGGAAAGTGGCTTCTCCATAGATCTGAATAACTTCAAATAGTTATTAGAAGAAACTAGGGAGTTGTAAATAAAGTTATATGGCTGGTATTATATGGCGGCCAGTGTTCATAAAGTTCTTATGCACGGATGTGAAGTCATTTAAGCGTTTTCCTTACCAATCGGAACATTGTCCGAAGAGGCATTGGAAGCAAGGCACAAGGAATTTAAAAAAAAATCGACTTAACCATACCCGTGTGACGAGCAAAACCCGAAGCGAGTTTTGCAGCGACACAAAAAGATGCAACGAAGCGGACAAAATTTATATTTATATATTGTCTTTGTTTATTACTGAAATGAATTTAATTTTATTTGTAACATGCAATAACAATAGAGTTCAGCTACTACAGCTTTTTCGCACTTTCTCCGCATTAGATCATCTTAAGAACCAGCCCAAATAACATTAAAACATCTCAATAAGGCCATTCACAGGTCGAATACGCTGGTCCGCCATTTGTATGATCTGCTATTTGTACGCCAATTTACGAATGCGCATTTTGCTCTGTTGTTGTTTTGCATACAAACGCAAATACGCAGGCACGCGTAAATAAAAGCAGCCCTTGGACGTGTTTTTTTACCTCGTATTTTTATGCTCTGTCTACAGCCGCATAATCACATACATCACAGGGTTGCACAATTTTTTATACGACAGTCACATGGCGAGGTGCTCACAGTTTGAACAATAACAAATGCTATAAATACGATTTGTTAAAAGTACGCTCAAACCGTGAATAGCCCTAATGATATCGATAAGAGTGGTCCAAAACAATCCAAAGTGAGAAAAATTTACCCACCATAATATGGGTTGGGCTCAGGGACAACACAAGACATAACAACTAACCATGCGTTTACATAGATCTAATCATACATTAGTTTTCAATCTACTTTTGAGTTGACCTTTCGATAAGTTAACATCAAAAAAGCTACAGTTGTTAACAAAGGTACTCATGCGATGTAAAGGAGCAGTAGCCATATAATTTGTTCTACTAAAAGGTAAGTAAATTAAATTGTTAGCATTTCTACTGCTTCTACGGTTAGTGTTAAAATTTATAAGAGTTAGGAGTTCTGGTGAATCGAATACACCAGTTATGAGTTGGTGTAAATAGACGATATCTGCAGACTTCCTTCTCTCGTTCAAAGATTGCATTTTTAATAGTTTTAAACGATCCTCATAAGGAGGAAGGTTTAAAGTGTCCGTTGCACTTAAGCCCCTTAGAGCAAACCGAACAAAACGTTTTTGGATTCTCTCTATACGTTCAACATGTACATTGTAACTTGGGGACCAAATTTGACATGCATACTCTAAGTGTGGTCGCACAATTGCATAATACAGCGTTGTAGTTGTGATCATACTATTAAATTCTTTGGCCCAGCGTTTCATAAACGCGAGCATAGAAGATGCTTTTTTACAAATGTAATCAATATGAACGTTAAACGATAGCTTAGAATCCATGCATATACCAAGATCTTTGACAGCATCTACACGACTTAAAGCAGTATCTTTTATCTTATAATCAAAAATTAAATTATTCCTTTTTCGAGAAAAGGTCATAGTTTGGCATTTATCTGGATTTAGAAACATATTATTTTTAGAACACCAAATTTCAAAGGATTTCAAATCAGACTGGAGCAGATCTGAATTGTCTTTAGTATTTATTGTTCTGTATATTTTCATGTCATCTGCATAGATAAGTAGATGAGAGTGTTTGATGATGTATTAATGGCTAAAATAAACAGAAGTATACCAAGTGGACCTTGAGGAAAACCTGATTCAGCAATAAATTCAGCTGACAATACGCCTCGAAATCGTATTTGATAAGATCGCTCTGTCAGATACGATTGAATCCAGTTTACAAAAAATTGTGGAAAACCCATTAACTTTAGTTTAAATAGAATTAAGTTGTGTGGCAGTTTATCAAATGCTTTACTAAAATCAGTGTAAATACAGTCGACCTGGTTACCTGAATAAAATGAATTTAAGCAAAACGTTGTAAAATCGAGGAGATTAGACACAGTGGATCTGCCAGTAACAAATCCATGCTGACGAGTTGTCATGACCTTCCCACAGCGAATTTTCACACGATCATACACGAGTCGCTCAAAAAGTATTTGGAATCGACGAGAATTTCGCGATAGTCCTGTAGTTGTTTATATCGTTCTTGCAACCTTTTTTATAAATAGGACTTATAAAAGATTTTTTCCAAAAAAGTGCAAAATACTTTCGCTAATTGATTTATTAAATAACATGGACAGCGGTTGACTTAGAACGGAACCACATCATGTTAACACTGCGGCAGGAATTCCGTCAGGTCCAGCAATAAAATCCTCATCGATCAATCCAATATACTTTAAAATATCCTCTGAAGTAAAGGATATACATAGAATCCAACGAAACCCTGGGTGTAGAGTTCATATATTCAAAGTACTCTTCATCAGGATTGAAAGAGTCTGAACAAAAGGACTCTTTAAAGAGATTGGCAAATAGACCACAAATTACGACAGGATCGTCAGTAAATCCGTCAGAGGTTTTAAATGATGAAGGGAATCCATCAGATTTTTTTTGGTGTTTATGAAAACCCAGAATTTCTTTGGATCAGACAAAATTCTCAGCTTAATACTGTCTAAATAATTTTGATATAAGGTAGCTGAGCAATTTTCAAAATCCAGAAACAAACGCTTGTAGATTTCTAGGTCGTTCAAGTCTAAGCTACAGACTTATTTTTTCCATGCCCTATTCCTGCTGTTGCGAAGAATCTTTAACTCCTTTGTGTACCAGGGGTAAGCACAATTTTTCGTAAATTTGAGGCTACATGGCACGGACAGAGAAAACACAGCAAAGATTTCCATATAAAAAAAATTAATTGAATCATCAAGAGTGTTATTATTAACATATTCTAAAATAGCATGAAGTTTACTTTGAAGTAAATGATTCAACTTCAAAAAGTCAGCTTTTTTAAAATTGAATTCATAAACTTTATCTATTGAGTTAGACTTTACTATATTATCCCTGTCTGATTTGTACCATATGCTCAATGGGGGATGGTATTCATCAACAGCAGTCAAAGCATGAAGGGCCCTCTCAACAATCACATTCTTACTGTCTGTAGTTAAGACCAGGTCAAGAAGTCTTTCACGACTATTATAAATACAACTCACTTGTTGTAAGTCAGAACATTATCAACAAATATATGCTCTTGGCGAGTCTTCGAATTAGATGCACAAAAATATGTATCATCGTCAGAAGATTCCCATTTCAAGTCAGGCAGATTAAAATCACCTAGCAATAAAATGTCGTCATTAACGTCAATTATGCTTATAACGTATTCTATGCAATCCGCAAGGCTTGCATAAACTTCTACACTGCTCTTAGTAGGAACGTATGCATTAATAAGATATACATAAGAATTGCAATGTACAACCTTAACGCATATAAGTTCGATCTTAGCAGAGCAGGGAATAACAATAATGGAACTTACGAAGGAGTTCCTTACAGCTAATAAGACACCTCCACCGACAGCAGAAGTATTGTCTGCGTGTCTATCTCTTCTATAAACTTCAAAACTGTTATCAAACAATTCTAAGTCAGTAATGCTTCCGTTTAACCAAGTTTCAGTCAGTGCGATAATATCCTCAGAGAAATTCTGAGACATTAAAAATATGTCTCGCGTCTTAGAGCGTAATCCCCTTACATTTTGATAGTAAACGGAAAAACCTATTCCGTTTTTTTGGGATTGACGAGCAGCTTGAGTCGTCCCTCTAGGCTTATACTTAGGCTGAAACTCTGTAACGAGTATATTATCAGTCCACAAATTAGAGTTCAGAACAGTTGCAAACTCTTCAGCTAGAACTGTGAGTATAAAGGAAGCATGGGAAGGTTTATTACCTATTTTTTTTTCATGAACAAAATGCATTTTGACTCAACAAGTTATTATGTTTGATAAAGGTCAATACATTTTCAACAGTTGTGTCGGGCTGAAGACGTGAAATAAATAAATTTTTTTTCCTCGACACTGCCCTTAAGCTTGATAAATTTCTAGGCTCAATAGGAGTCAAAACTGAACTATTAATCAAAGAAGAAATGTTAGAAGGTGACGAGGAAGTAACTGCCCAAGTAACAATTTTAGCCATATATTAATTCTTACAGAGCTTATAGTGCTATCTTATATAGCAGCAAGCTTCAACTATAGCTTTAGTCGCGCTACTAAAGCTCTTGCAGAGAATATATAAGGCTACTTTCTTGAGTTTAAAAGCAGTATTTTTGCTTCATATGGAGAGAGGAAGTAGCTGTCAACTTTTAAAAGAGTTCCTGTCAAACCAAAATAAGAGCTCTTGCAAAGCTTATTTTTCTTCTTCGTTTAAGTATGTATGTGTTAAAAATAAACTCAAAAAATATATAAAATTTGACAAGTGTCATGCAATTAGATTGACACTTAGATTAGGTGATTAGAATGACAAATAAATTAAAGAAATAATAAAGTGATTATTATATCAGACTCATGTTCGTGTATTCGTTGTATGCTGCGAATTTCGGTGCGCTTTTGAATTTATCGGAAACGTGAATGTCGTACTTCGAAAAACTACAACGGGCTTAACAAATAATTAAAATTAAGAAGTGTTAATTATTTAAAAATAGTTGAAAAATTTTTAACATTCTTTAAAATCAACTAAAAATGATTTAAGTACTTTATTCTTAAATATATGTATCATAGAAATCATCAATTTCGTTTTAAATATTATTGTAAACACTAATATTTAGCTTGCTTCAACTCCGAAGATTTTCTATTTTTTATAAGATCGCCATTTTTTTCAAAGAAGCTCTTTATCAGATTTTTTAATCACTTGTTATTCCCAAAAAATTTATTGCATTAATTTACAGTATTTTACATCTATTCGCTTTAAAAATGCAATACAAAAATACACATTAAAGCAAATATTATACTCAATCTACGAGTTTTAAAACAGCTGTATAGTAATTTTTATTACTTTAAAAGATCCTTTACAGAGCAAGTAGTAAATTTAAGAGTTCTGCTCTTTTGCAGATTTGATAAAATCCTTTACAGAGCTGTATAAAGTATTAAAGCTCAAAATGGTAAAAAAATCATATTTGGAGCATTTTCTTTAAAATTAAAAGCAACTAGCAGCAAACAAAGCTGCGGTAAAGCTTTAACCGCATATTATACACCTATAGAACACTTTTAGGACTCACTCGCACCTAGTTGCTCCAACAATGTTACTTGGGTGGAGTGTTCCTGTTCAAAAGCGGTGCTGAGGGCTGCTTGGCCTGAGAAGTAGATCCAGATGATTTTCGCTTCTTATTATTTTTTTTATTTTTTCTCTTTTTTTTTGCGATAATGTGGTCTTCTGGTGAAAGGATTGTTTGTGTCCCTGAAGAAACAGTCTGTGACAAAGAAAGCGGGATATTTTCCGAAATGGAATTTTCATCATAGACGCTGGTACTGGGTGCGGCCCTAACTTCACTAAAAAAATGTTACAGTTTCTCGAAAATTGTTGTTTAATGAGTTAAGACTTTCCCCAAAAAACTTAATTTTTGAATAAAGTTCATCTGGGGAAAGTGCCCTACACGAAGCACAGTACCAGCGAAGGCCTGATCGCTGAGATTTTAAGTCGTCAAGGCATGACTTGGAAATACCGGCACAAGATGCATGAAACATCTGCTCACATGGACCAGAACAGCTGAACATGGGGTTTAGAATGTTTTGGCTTTTGCAAAGTTCGTCCAAAGAACAAGCAACGATATTTTCTGCAGAAAAATAATCCATTTTTAATTTTTTAAAAAAATGAGCAGATGCAAAATGTGCTTTCAGGGTTACTTTATTCAGCCAGCGTGTGCACAGTTTAGTAGAAAACAAAAACCAAACAACAACACTCACTGAACTGAAGATAAACAAATCATAGCACAAAGAAGAAACTAAAACACCGCAAGCATGCAAAAACAACAACACTGCATTAACAAAATAAGTTAAACAAAGTTAAAATGCAAGAATTAAACTTACACAACTTAAATGCACAATTATTATTTAAGCGAACAGTTTCATATTAATGTTGTTAGTATAGTAAATATGATATTTAAATAATTACTATATTGAAACTATTTTAATACACTCACGAATATAACAAACAAAGGCTTTTACATAAACGATAAAACACAACCGACACCAACTAATTGACGAGATCAACTGAAATTTATTATTTGAATTAAAATAGTTTTATATTCCTAATTTACTTACCCAAAAAGAAGAGAAAACTTACCTGAATTTAACATTGAATTATTTATTTGCTAAAACTAAATTAATTCTTTCTTATATATATATATAAATATATCTAGACAATTTCAACTTACCACTTAATTTACATTGAAATAATATTGTATTTATCTCGAATGTTAAGTAAAAAGAAATACCTACAAACGTTTTAACTACTGTAAAATATAAACATTGTTATGATAAGCAAGCATCCTGTATTACAATAAATCTAACTTAATATATGTATTCACTAATGGGAATAACGGCCACTGCGACAGAGCTGAGAATCCATAGAAGTATGAATACCCAACAGACATCTAGAAACTTAAGGGTAAAGCAACTTAAGAGAAAGTGTAATACAATCCACAAGCAGAGCATTACACAGAAAGAAGAAATCATTGAGAATCAATGATCCACGACAGAAGCGAACGAAAGTACGAATGAGCGTAAACACACCAGCCCACTAACGAGATCCAAACACTAATACAATGTAAGAATTAGAGAATGAGAGAGTAAACATGAGACACAACAGAAAAGTTAACTCAGCAAGTCAGGCAAGCAGAGAAAAGAAGAAGAACAGCCAGCAGCATAGTCAGAGGCTGGCTGGCAAGACAACGAAAAGTTAGTTGCTGTTGGACTACCGAACGTGGCGGACGTGCCTATAGTTAGTTGCTGGGTAACTATCGAGCGAGGCGGACGTGCCTATAATTAGTTGCTAAAAAGTACTGAAGATATCGAAGGACAATCGAGAAGAGGAATCAGGACGGACATAGAGGAGCCTGGCAAGGAAAGGAAGCATAAGTAAAGTGTGGACAACTAAGGATAGAAACTCGTACAGGACGGTATAACTTGAAGAACAATTAAGACGTAGTGGTAGTTTTGTTTTATATAATTATACGGGGTCTTCGGATACCAACTAAGACGTAATGGTTTTTATATTTGCTGCTATATTTATACGGGGTCTTCGGATACCAACTAAGAAGTAATAGTTTGTGTATTTACTCATATAATTATACGGGGTCTTCGGATACCAACTAAGAAGTAATAGTTTTTATATTTGCTGCTATAATTATACGGGGTCTTCGGATACCAGCGAAGAAGTAATAGTTTGTATATTTACTCATATAATTATAACGGGGTCTTCGGATACCAACTAAGAAGTAATAGAGTGTATATTTACTCATATAATTATACGGGTTCTTCGGATACCAACTAAGAACTAATAGTTTTACATTTACTGCTATAATTATAACGGGGTCTTCGGATACCAACTAAGATGTGGTGATAGTTCTCTTATTATAATTATATCGGGGTCTTCGGATACCGACTAGGAACATATAGTACGAATATTACCGAACAGTACCTACGCATTAGTGACAACGAGAACAAACCCAGAACCACGACAATCGCTAACGAACAACGCCACACTTTACGTCTTGCATCGGCCAGCTCAAGAACCACACCAGAACCAAGATCCTATGGAACACCGAGCCACCCGTTATTCCCATCATCATAGCCTCAATGTATCATTTTAATAAATTTTGTAAGGACCTTGGAATCCCGGCGAGCTTACCTCAGCTATAGACCCGGAAGACCGGGAGCTTCGTTACACCCGTAAATGCTCAAGGGTTAAGTCTAATACAGATTTAATGAAAATATTGTTGCTGACATCTGAGCCTCTCTTAGCATCCAAAAGAACTACCAAATCAAAATCAAATGTAATTATCGATGATGAAGTTAAGAAGTTTATTAAGTTAGTTGATGACCCTGATATTGTTTGTAGTAATTCTGGCGAAGAAGTCAGTAGCGATGAAAGCCAGTAGCGATATACGTTTTTTATTTATTGGACATATCTGCCTACATTTATTTATTTACTTTATTTTTTAATTAACATAGTTAACTATTTTATTTTCCTGTTGTAAGTAGAGTTTTTAATTAATACAAGTGGGAATTATTATGGGACAACAGATTTACCTGCCATACAAAATCATGTAAAAATCAACATACGTCCAAGGAAGGTACCCCTAGGGTCTTACCGATTTCAATAATTTTGAGTACACATCTATAACTTTCTTTGTTTAGCCTTCTAACCGAATTTTGTTAAAATAGGACAACTTTTGTATGTACCTGTCATATAAAATCAAGTTTAAAATTAATATAGGTCTAGGGGAGGTATCCCTAAGGTCTTACTGATTTCAACTATTTTTTGTACACTTCTATTACTATATTTGTTTAACCTTGTGACCGAGTTTTGTTTTTATTAGACAACTGTTGTATGTACCTGTCATAAATATCATATAAATTTTTAATCTAGGTCCAGGGGAGGTACCCCTAGAGAGTGATCGATTTACACCATTATTATAATTTTCTTAATTAGCTGTCTAAGCATACAAAATTTCATTTTGACACTTTTGTATGGGATCAGCGCACTGTGCGCCTACTTTAAAATGATGTTGAGTATAAGAGGCAGATGACCTTACAGTTAATAGACTTTTGCTCATAAAATTAGGCCTTACTATGACGTTTTTAATGATATATAAAACTTAATAATCAGACTACAAGTAAACGAGTTATAGACAAAAAAACCGATTCCGCTGTTTTTTCCACGCCCATAAAAAAATGTTTGCACTCCTGTATTTTGTTCGACATAACAGTTAATATGAGGCGGTAATATTTCTTTTCATATAGATCTATACGGCTTGTTGAGCATCCCCTGCAACGACTTCTGCAGAAGCTGTTGGGATGAAGAGGAGGTAGAATCTGCAGTATATTTCCTCTGCACTTGCCCAGAGCTGACTCAAAAACGATTTCTTCACTAACTCTAAGAATCGTCGAAATACCGAATCATAGGCCTTCTGACCAGCTCAAATTTTGTTTAAATAGAGAAAAGAAATCCACACTTTGACACTATAGTGGACATAATTGTCAGAGCTGGATTGTAATGATTTCTTTTTAATTTAATTTAAAACTTCAATTCCTCAGGTATGGAATTGGAAAAAATTGTAAATTCCATTACGGGTATTGTAATTGGTAATTGAAAGCTTCAATTCCTTAAGAATAGAATTGAAAAACATCGCTTTGTAAATAGATTAATGAAATTTTGTACAGGGTGTAGAAATTGTATACCAAGCACCTTGCAAAAAGTCGGCGGAATTGAACCAGGTAGCGTAGCAGCTACATTTATTTGTAAATATTTCATCAACCGACTAACAGTGGGAGTCAGATAAAGGTTTCTAATACATAATGAAGTAGTTTTGAGTTATTGAAAAAGCAATTGAAATTTTAGGGAAACTGGAGGCGATGGATCAATGTAACATGTCTGACTGTCTCAACCTGGCGAGGCCAGCATAATCTTTGTGAAATCGCCTCAAGTCGACTCAAACCTCCACGTGGTGTTTCCTGGGCAACGTCAAAACTGACAACCGTTAGTTTGGCGGCTAATCTGAGCGGCGGGCCTCCCTAGGCTTAAAATAGGTTGTGCGTCGGGTTTGAAGCCCACCCGTAAAAACCCATTTCAATGAAAACACAAAAGAATAGAAGAAAACTGATCCCCAAATCTGATGACGACTACCGCAATCGAAAAACTGATAATGATTTACGGATATGCACCTGGAATGTCCGAACCCTTAATTGGGAAGGTGCCTCTATCCAACTGACTGATGTCTTGGAAAGATACAAAGCTGATATCACTGCTATCCAAGAAATGCGATGGAAGGGACAGGGTTGCATTCGGCATGCACCCTGTGATATCTACTACAGCGGCCATGCGGAGAAGCACGAGTTTGGATGCGGATTTGTAGTTGGCAAGAGACTACGGCCCCACGTCCTGCGATTCACACCTGTGAACGAACGACTTGCCATAATCCGCATCAAGGTTAGATTTTTCAATATAAGCCTAATATGTGCGCACGCTCCGACAGAAGACAAGGACGATGAGATCACGGAAATTTTCTACGAGCGCCTTGAAAATGCTTACGAGCGCTGCCCCCGCCACGACGTTAAAATCGTGCTTGGTGACTTCAACGCTAAGGTGGGCAATTAAAATATTTTTGGTCCAACAGGCGGAAAATTCAGCCTCCACGACAACACCTCCAAGGCACTCTTCCAGTGTATAGGATGTACGCACGATCCGTGGTGCAAACATTGAATCGGATCACTATCTTGTTGCAGCCAAGATCCGTACACGTCTGTGCGCAGCTAAGAATACGCGCAACCCTACACAGAGAAAGCTAGACATCGACAAGCTGCAATCGAAACAGATCAGTGTAGCATTTTCCAGATTAGAAAAAGTGTCAACTCGAATGTGTCTGGCAGTGAATGCAGATAAGACGAAATACTTCGTGTCAACAAACAAACAGTCCCAGCGTCTTGGAACCCACGTTACAGTTGACAATACCTCCTTCGAGGTTGTGAAGGACTTCGTTTATCTGGGATCCAGCATAAACTCAACCAACGACATCACCATTGAGATCAAACGAAGAATAACTCTTACCAACAGGTGTTACTTTGGGCTCAGTAGGCAATTGAGAAGCAGAGCCCTCTCTCGACGAACGAAAATCACGCTCTATAAATCGCTCATCATGCCCGTCCTACTTTACGCATCACAAACCTGGACGCTGGGTTGGTAATCAAGTCAGGCAGGTGATGAACTAGGATATTTCCTAAATATCATGAATTGACAAAATTTCGCGATTTTTTAAAAAAGTTAAAAAATTAGCTGTTTTTTTGGGGTTTTTGCCCCACCCCTCCCCCGGTAGTAGAGTTAGCCCAATTATCCTAGTTCAGGACCTGCCTGACGTGATTACCTACAAAACGCCGCCCGTTGCATTTTCATCCGACTTCTGGTTCTTTGAGAAAAACGACACCCTAGTTTGAAAAAAGTGATTTCGAGAAAAACGCATTTAACTCCAAATATAATTCGAATTTTAAAAAATCCTTTTAAGGCATTATATTTGAAGGATTTTAGAAGATATTTATAAAAAAAAATTACAAAAAATTTTTAACTGCGGTCATACCTTCATAGCGAGAGGGAAGTTCAAGGATACGCTCTGTAAACTTATACAGAGAGGACTGTCAGTAACAAAGGAATAGTGCAACACAGTGGTATTAAATATCAACCCAACGAAAACTACCATAGTATCTTTTACTAACAAAAGAAGCCTGCCAAATCTCCGAACTATGAGAATGGATGGTACGGAAATTCCCTTCGAAGGAGAAGTATAGTACCTAGGACTTCATCGCATTTCTTGGATAGAAGTGATATCAGCTTTGTATCTTTCCAAGACATCAGTCAGTTGGATAGAGGCACCTTCCAAATTAAGAGTTCGGACATTCCAGGTGCATATCCGTAAATCATTATCAGTTTTTCGTTCGCGGTAGTGGTCATCACATTTGGGGATCAGTTTTCTTCTATTCTTATTTGTTTTCATTAAAATGGGTTTTTACGGGTAAGCTAACCCGACGCACAACCTGTTTTAAGCCTAGGAACGCCCGCCGCTAAGATTAGCCGCCAAACTAACGGTTGTCAGTTTTGACGTTGCCCAGGAAACACCACGTGGAGGTTTGAGTCGACTTGAGGCGATTTCACAAAGATTATGCTGTCCTCGCCAGGTTGATACAGTCAGACATGTTACATTGTAAAGGTTCGCCCCCAGTTTCCCTTTTCTAGAGGACATTATCCCAAAAATTGGATTTGAGACTATGGCCAGTTTTAAAGAGGTCACAAGCACAAGAAAAAAAGAGGACGTAGTCCGAAAATAAACTTTATCATAAAAAATTTATTTGCCTTGTACAGAATGTTGATAAACCACATTCCGTACAAGGACAAACTCCCAAGCGGTCAGAACCCCCAAATCCAATTTTTGGGATTATGTCCGCAAAATAACTGGACGCAATTCCAAATTTGAAATTTATGTCCCGTCAACACAGGAACACTCTCAAGATGTGGCTTCAGTTTCCCTGAAAATTTCATAAAGATCGGTTCATCGGTTTTGGAGTCTACACGTGATATACAAACATACTCAAAGAGTCGTCATTACTTATCATTCTCTTGTCCGAAATAAGTTACTAAAATTATTAAAAATAATTTACTAAAAAAAAACTATAATTTATTTTTTATTTATAGGAAAATATTCTTCAATCATACACGTTTGTCCAAAATGTGGTAAGGAATTTAACAAAAAGTTTTATTGGAATAATCACATGATCAAAAAGCATGATCTGCGAGAGATGAGTGGTTTAAATTTTTACAAAATTTCCGATACAGAATCACCGAATTATAAATGTTCCGACTGTGGTGCGGTTATACAAGAATCATCATCGTCTTGTACCGATCTTCTATTCCAGCACGCAACTATGGAGCATATGCCATTTAAATGCTACAAATGCAGTAACTGTGGTGAGCAGAGTAACAGCAATGAAAGCATAATAGAACATTGCAGTAACTGCTTTATGACCACCGAAAGTGAAGTTGCAAGCAACACGAAAACGAAATCAAAAATAAATAGAAAACGAATGTTATCTACAAAGGATACTGTTGACAATACAGGAGTCACAAAAGAGACAGATGGACCTTTACACAAGCTTTTAAAGCAAAGTGACATCAACAAAAGCATGATAGAACACAACAATGATAGAAATAGTACCGAAGTAAATATCAGCGATGAAAGTAAAGATACAAGCCAAACAACAACAAGAACAATCATAAGCTCAAAAATAATATTACCCCTAGAAGATGCTAGACGACGCAAGAAAAAGAGTCAATCAGATTGCTTAGAAATTGATAAAAATAATGTGGGGAAACTCGCTATAACCTCCATGGCGATCTGCTCCAAAAAAACAGATAAATTTAATAAATATAGTGAATATATAACTTATGCATGTCCCGAATGCAATATACCACTTGCCACTTCAGAAGCATGGCACACCCACATTAGTACAGAACACGATTTCTTTGCAGAAAATCGTTTAAATATCACTCCTGTACCAGGAGTCACATCTAAAGCAATATGTAATGAATGTTGTGTAACGGTACATGGTAGTCGTTTAGATTTGCAACGTCACAAACTAAAGCATATGCCATATCGGGCATTTGTATGCAATATTTGTGTGACTCGCTCAAAGTCACAGAATGGACTCCTCGCTCACATACAAAGCCAACACTTTAGTGCTGGTGAATTCAAATGTATTTTCTGTGATTTAGTCTTTAAGACATCTTACGAAAGTTCCAAGCATGCTAAAGCAGAGCACGCTGATGCCGAATATCCTGAAAATGTTTGTCATATTTGTATGAAAATATTTACTGCTCGTGAGACTCTGAAAATCCACTTGAAGCGACACGGAATCAGTCGTGAGTTATTTGAGTGTGGATTTTGTGAACGGAAATATTTAGATATTAGTATTCTTAAAAAACATTGGAAGGACTGTCCAATGTTCGAATCTGTGTTGTTAAATCGGAGGGGGAAAAAGTTCGCGGTGCAGAAAAATACGCGTAAATTGCGTAATTGTATTAAAAAGATATTGCCATCACCAAATTATTTGAAGCATTACAGAAATGTTAGATCCATTAATGGTAAGTGCATTTGGAATTTTTTTAATTGTTAAATTTAATTGAAACACTGCTTGTCAAAAACATCATTAACCTTCCGTTACTAACATGCTGTCTCACAGACCGAACGCATTCTTAAAGCTTCCTGTAGGCCAAAGTTGAGCTTATTTAAATATGTTTTATTTAATGAAATTTTGTAATTTCGTTTTCTCATGTTTATTTTACTATTCAATACAATAACAACTAATACGAATTAAATATATAGTCCAAACATTTGTATTTATTGCGAAGAAATTTACATTTTCTGCACTTCGGTATGATAGACCGATGTTAGTAACCATGTTATGAAATGCATGTTAGTAACGGAAGGTTAAACCACGGTCGCATAGTACGCATTATACGTATTGAATACACCACGTTTTTGTGCCGTAAGCTGCGTATGTTTAATTCCTTACAATTTTGTTATTGCAAATTACGCTGCTGTAAACTTACCGAACATACGCTGTTTACATCGCCAATACGGCGTTCATTGAATACCACTAATATACAGTTGCGGTCAAAATATTAGCAGTGCTCTTATATTCAGAAATGTTTGGATAAATAATACTAGTCTACAAATGTTCGGTCCGGTAAACCGATTATCATTCCTAGATGTACTTTCAATACTCGTTCCAAATTTGTACACAGTTTTCTCCGATATTGTAACATTTTCAAGATACAGGGTGTTTTACGTTTTTGGCACGTGTTTAGTATTATTTATATAGAATCTAAACTACTAACCATAAAATAAAAAAGAATATTTTTTATTTTTATAAAAGAATATTTTTTATTTTAGAAGAAATATGAACTTTTCTATCAATCTATCAACCATTTTCGTATTATGTGCTGTAGCGGAGCTAAAATTTTCAGATTACCCAACGAAATATCAACAAATTTTGTATCTTTTATTTTAGCAGAGCTGTTTTGATCCAAACTTAGAATTTAGAAAAAACCTGTTGATTACATGAAAAACAGACATTTTAAATTTGGACGATTACAGCTCCGCTAAAACAAAAGATACAAAATTTGTTGATATTTCGTTTGATAATCTCAAGATTTTTTGTTCTGCTACAGCACATGACACGATAGTGGTTGATGTATTGATGGAAAATTTGATAATTTTTCTCAAATACAAAATATTATTTTTTATTTTATGATGAGTACCTTAGATTCTAAATCAATAATACTAAACACTTGCCAAAAACGTAAAACACCCTGTATCTGGAAAATTTTACAATATAGGAGGAAACTGATGACAGGTTTTAAACCAGCGATGAAAGTACATATAGGAACGATAATGGGTTTACCGGATCCGAAATTTGTAGACAAGTATTTTTTATACAAACATGTGTGAATAAAATAGTACTGCTATTATTTTCACTACAGCTGTATATATCATATCACTTAATTTAAAAATCAAGCTAATTTTAATTTTGAAAAAACGCAATTAAATTTTTTACTTAAATTGTTCGCATAAAAAATAGTTTGGTACACTAGGCATTTATATTTTTGTTTTTAACAAATTGTATTAGATTTAGTAAAAAGAAATGTATTCGTTTTGCTTTAACTCATTTAATTAACCGAATGTACATTTTACTAAATGTACCGAAAAAGGTAAATTTATACCTAAAAATTCACTGCTACAGCACGCCAAAAAATTGTAAATTTCTAAATAACCTATAAATAATTAACTAAGTATGGCGGAGCACGGCCAAATAAGTTTAATTAATGTCAAATTAATTAAATAATCTAATAATTGATCGATTTTTGGTCAAAGTCATGTGTAATTGAACATTTAGTTTTGAAATAGCCACCTTTCAGTTAGAACACTATCTTCTGGCGAAGCAGAAACTCGTTTCATTCCTATGGTGCATTTCGACAAACTATCGAACACCAATGAATATTGAAATAAATAAAGAAGCAACTGGAACAGATGGCAACCCTTGATAGAGTTGATGGCGGTGATCTATAAATAGCCTTCTGCTTTGAAATGTCATATGATTAGCAGCCATACAATTCATAAGAATGAATTCCAGAATCTGCACATTCATATACTAATTTAAACAGTGAGTAGATCACAGCTTAATCACTCAAAGACTACTGAAGAGGAAAATGTAGCGAATTCCGAAACAGACTGTCTAGTCAGCTAAGTGATTGACTCTATACAGAGTTGTTGTTGTTGTTGTTGCCTTCTTTAAAAACTTACTTGATCTAAAGCTCACAATTTAATTCATGTAATTATTTCATAGATCATAAAAAACTAATTCTAAATAACCTATTGAATAAATCCCTACTTAAAAAATTCGAAAAATTCGAAATTCGAATTTGTTTTATAAACAGTTGTAGCAAACTATTATTTATTAGATCTCCTACGAGCTTCTATTGATCAACAAATGTTTGAACACAAATGATTGACTGGAGTCTTATTATTATTATTTATCTATTACCTTAATATATAAAAGGCAAGCGAGCTACTCCGTGTCCAATATCTCTCAAACTGTTCAGCCTGAAAGTATTTACATACTTTAATACATAAAAAGCAAGCATGCTGCTCCGTACGGAGTATTTCTCAAATTGTAATTATTTTTTGACAGTAAAGTAATTTTACAAGACACACTGTTTTCAAAAATGTTCAGCCTGGAAGTATGCACAGAAAATATATTTGATACTTTTCAGTCACAATGTTGGGTTTTTATAATAGTACGTTTTTGATCTAACTTCCTCTGTTTTCATCCTTTTATAAAAAAGTTATGACGAATTTAATGAAATTTTTTTGAGTCGATTGTGCCAAAAAATACACGCAAAACGACACCTGAGTTGCTACATATATGAATATGAAGGTTGCAAGGCAAGTTTGTAAAGTTGTGTATGAATATGATTATTACCAAACTCGACTTTTTACACTTTTACACTTAAACAAATTTTTCAACACTGCTTTAATACGTAAAGTGTTATGTAAAGTGGTACATTTGTATTTTGCAAAAAACAAGTGCATAAAAAAAATCAAGCTTTAAAAAGAGAAAAAAGTGCTTTCGGCCAAATGCTCCAAAAAGTAAGTGTGCGGAGGACCTGTCGTAGGACAGGCTTTTATACTAGTTATTTTATAAAAGCCTTTGTGACACGAACGAATGTTCCGCAATAACACGAAAACCACTAAACCTATTTAGACAATAAAGGTACCAAACTATTTTTATTTTAACTGAATCGTGGTAGGTTATGTAAGATTTGCCACGCCTACTTTAAAATGATGTTGAGTTTAGAGGCAGATGACCTTGCAGTTAATATACTTTTACT
The DNA here is from genome assembly GCA_963920525.1 of Dichetophora obliterata. Taxonomy (NCBI): domain Eukaryota; kingdom Metazoa; phylum Arthropoda; class Insecta; order Diptera; family Sciomyzidae; genus Dichetophora; species Dichetophora obliterata. Next base: position 202,881,814 of record OY986436.1, on the reverse strand, counting down.
CATAAAAGTAGGCCTTACTATGACGTTTTCAATAATATATAAAAAAAATAATCAGACTACAAGCAACGGAGTTATAGACAAGAAAACCGATTCCGCTGTTTTTTCCACGCCCATAAAAAATGTTTGCACTCCTGTATTTTGTTTAAGGGCTTTAATTAAGGGCTTAATTTTAAGGCATCATACAACCTGTTTTTCATATTAGGAATAGGAAACACAATACTTCATATTTTTTGGTCACCCTAATATGGATAGATAATTTACTAAAAAATAGCTATAATTTATTTTTTGTTTATAGGAAAATGTTCTTTCATACGCGTTTGCCCAAAATGTGGTAAGGAATTTAAAAAAAAGTTTAATTGGAATAATCACATGATCAAAAAGCATGATCTGCGAGAGATGAGTGGTTTAAATTTTTACAAAATTTCCGATACAGAATCACCGAATTATAAATGTTCCGACTGTGATGCGGTTATACAAGAATCATCATCGTCTTGTACCGATCTTCTATTCCAGCACGCAACTATAGAGCACATGCCATTTAAATGCTACAAATGCAGTAACTGTGGTGAGCAGAGTAACAGCAATGAAAGCATAATAGAACATTGCAGTAACTCCTTTATCACCACCGAAAGTGAAGTTGCAAGCAACACGAAAACGAAATCAAAAATAAATACAAAACGAATGTTATCTACAAAGGATACTGTTGACAATACAGGAGTCACAAAAGAGACAGATGGACATTTACACAAGCTTTTAAAGCAAAGTCACATCAACCAAAGCATGATAGAACACAGCAATGATGGAAATAGTACCGAAGTAAATATCAGCGATGAAAGTAAAGATACAAGCAAAACAACAACAAGAGCAATCATAAGCTCAAAAATAATATTACCCCTAGAGGTGAAGAAAAAGACTCAATCAGATTGCTTAGAAATTGATAAAAATAATGTGGGGAAACTCGCTATAACCTCCATGGCGATCTGCTCCAAAGCAACAGTTGTATTTAATAAATATAGTGAATATATAACTTATGCATGTCCCGAATGCAATATACCACTTGCCACTTCAGAAGCATGGCACACCCACATTAGTACAGAACACGATTTCTTTGCAGAAAATCGTTTAAATATCACTCCAGTACCAGGAGTCACATCTATATCAATTTGTAATGAATGCTGTGTAACGGTACATGGTGGTCGTTCACAATTGCAACGTCACAAACTAAAGCATATGCCATATCGGGCATTTATATGCAATATTTGTATGTATCGCTCAAAGTTTCTAAATGGACTCCTCGCTCACATACAAAGCCAACACTTTAGTGCTGGTGAATTCAAATGTATTTTCTGCGATTTAGTCTCTAAGACTTCTTACGAAAGTTTGAAACATACTAAAGAAGAGCACACTGATGCCGAATATCCTGAAAATTTTTGTCATATTTGTATGAAAGTATTTAATACTCGTTATTCTCTAGATAGTCACATGGAGCGACACGATTTCAATCGTGAGGTATTTGAGTGTGAATTTTGTGAACGGAAATATTGTCGTATTAGTATTCTTAAAAAACATTGGAAGGACTGTCATCCTGTGGAATCTGCGTTGTTAAATCGGAGGGGAAAAAGGTTGGTGGTGCAGGAAGATACTCCAAAAGACGATTTAAAATCAAAACCAAATTAAGTAAATTTTCCTTTTTTTTACCAATTTTTCCAATAAAGAAAAATATATAAAAGTTTTATTTTTATAAAAAAAAATTTTAAAAAATAAAAATAAAAAAATAATAAAAAAAATAAAAATTAAAATAATAAAATAAAAATAAGAAAATAAGAAAATAAAATATTTGACCATATCCTAAATTAATTGTTGTCTAAACTTGGTATTTCTTTTCATTATTAATATCATCGTTAATAAAAACAATATTTACATGTTTACAATGTATTATGTATTATGTCATAATGAACTTGGTTTGGTTATTCATTCTAGATCATTTAGAATAAGTTTTAAATATATATATATATATATCGATACGTCCAATGTATAGGTTGGTAACTCCACCTACCAACTTTTAAAGGGACAGTGATTATCAGAATCTGCGCATTAGACTCCATCTGGTGACAATTTTTTTGAACATATAGCTTAAAGTTTAAGGAACTGGGCAGCCATTTCTACAACTTCGGTAAATTTAGGTAAGTTCTCCATGCAAAATCTTAATACCTTAAGTTATGCATGGTTATTTTGCTATATATAGCAAAAACTTTTTTCTGTTGTTTTATTTATTTACTAATTTATGCATGGAAGAATAAAATGGTTTGTACTGGTAACAGAGCTGTAAAAGAATGCAATCAGTTGGCAACTTTTTTCATGGAACTTTGTAAACAAGGATAAAGCAGGATTTTGTTTGTATGGAAATCGGATTTGGATGTTGGAAAAAACGCAGCTATTATATAAATAGGAAAAAACTAAATTACTAAACTAAATAACCCGACTTAAGCGAACCCATTGCCAGCATTTTCTTTGCAATCGACATTATGGGCTTTGATTGTAAGCACTTTAATACAAAATTCAACAACTGATCATAACTATCAATTTTCCCGCCAAGCTTTCCCTTGTTATAACAAGGATAAATCAGCGACCCCTTAACACTGATAAATGACGTTTAAAACTCTTGAAAAGACATAATATTAGGTGGCAACCCTATTGTTTCAAATTTTATAATTTGGAAATTCTGACAACGGATTCGGACTCAGCGACCCATTTTTGGTGTACCATTTATTTTGCCAGCCCCGAATTCATAAAACTACAAAAAATTAAGGTGGCAACCCTATCCACCATCTTGAATTTTAAAATTCTGACTAGATTCGAAATCAGCGACCCCTTAACACTGATAACTGACGTTTAAAACTCTTGAAAAGACATAATATTAGGTGGCAACCCTATTATTTCAACATTTTGTAATTTGGAAATTCTGACAATGGATTCGGATTCAGCGACCCATTTTTTGCGTACTATTTTTTTTTGCCAGCCCCGAATACATAAAACTACAAAAAATGAAGGTGGCAACCCTATCCACCATCTTGAATTTTAAAATTCTGATTTTAGATTCGAAATCAGCGACCCCTTAACACTGATAAATGACGTTTAAAACTCTTGAAAAGACATATTATTAGGTTATTATTTTAATATTTTAAAATATTTTCTAATTGACGCCGAAATTTGCTACACTTGGCCAAAAACCAGTTCAATACGCTGCACAGCAACCAGATCAGCATTTGTTTTTTACGCCACACGACGGTAGTGATCGATCTTAATGACCGACAGAAACAAAGACAATTTTGCAAACACCACTTGTTCATGTTGGAAAAATTGTCTTTGTTTTGGTTTTGACAAAGGACTGAATTCTTCAACATGAACATTTTGACGCAAACATAAGTGTAAAACTGAAACATAGAGAATTGTTGAGATCAATCATTGTTTGAGTTTGTGACGCACAAGCAAATATTAAAACGAAGAATTCATGTTGGATGATCAACAACACGATAACTACGTTACACACAAAAATGAAATGAAAATAAAATTGTATGTTGTGTGCCTCAAGCAAATGTTTGTGAGTGAAGGTGTGTGAATATTCTGAACCCTGCAGCTGACTGACTAACTGGCAGTTTTCAAAACAATTGGGAAAATTTTTAGCTTCTCCAAAATCGGCAAGTAAGAAGATTAATCTTACATATTAAGATCTGCAAAGATTATGCGACTTAAAATATTAACCACTTAAAAAATAATTTATTTCAGTTTCAACAATACAACGTGTTGCCTTCATCAACAATCCCAAGGAAGCTAAGCCAGTTGAATCACGCTTGCAGAGGCAGTATCATGATGAAGTAACAAGTGCCCACATCAGCAACACCAATAAAAACAACAGATTCAGCTACTGCTGCCGAAGCCAATACTTTTTATCAGGAGAAGGTTCAGAAAGTGAAGCCACTGCAGATAGATGAAAATATTAAGGAATATCGCTTTGGATGCCCAAAAACCCATCAATATTCCAGTAAATGCTATTTCGACTGTAATTCCACAACATTTAAAGGTAGGCAAGATCTTTGTTATGCTTTTATCAAATATATATGAATGCTCTCTATTCTTTCTTGCTTAGGAAAATTTCTAAACAGTATTGTCGCTCAATTCTAGCGAGAGCACTACTGCAAACTAATTCGCAAGAAGAGGATTTAAATATGGATAATGCACACTTTGAGTTTTTTGGAAAATATTGAAACCCAACTATAAGAGGGATGTAGAAAGGCACGAGGAAGAAACATTGGGTGCGTTCATAAACAAAAAATTTACAACTGTTTAGTATGGCTAGGTTCCAAAATGCATTTTTACAATGCATCGTGTGTTTTATTTTGAATTGGTGCTAAGTTTATAAATAAAATATCTTTTTATTTATTTAGTTTTATTTTAAAGTTAAACAACAACATAAACAAAGTAGAAACAAATTTATTCAAACTTAACAAAATATGAAACCGCCACAGTTTAAATACGAAAACTGCGCAACTCTATTGATACTCTTAAAAATGCTATTTTTACAACCAGTTGCGCAGTTTTGGTTAATAATCTTCGAACCAATTCAAAATTAAACGCATTGATGCATTGTAAAAATGCATTTTGGAACTCAGCATATGTGCTTGCTTAACGTGACTGATCAGTTTATGATTAGCTTGACATGTTGACTATTTTGCCCTCGAATTATTTTTCCGCTAAGAGGAAAATTAAACAATATTGAAAACACTCAGAAAAAAAAAATAAAATTGGCTGAAAAATCGGAAGAACGAAAAGTTCAGAGGCATACTGAAAGAATGCAATTGGAAAGAGAGAAAGTTGATATATTAAAAAAACTTTTAGAAAAGAAAAACAAGTGAATATCTTTCATTCCTTTTTTTGTTTTCTATGCAAATTAGAATTTCTGGGTAGATTTTCAATATTATTAATTTTTCTCTTAGATACTCTTGTATCCTCATGATTTTTACATCTTTCCTATCGTTGGATTTCGATTATTGTAATTTGTCAATCTAACTAATCAAAAATTTGTTTATGTAGTTTTGCGTAAAATTAAATGTTTGTAACGTTTTAAAATAAAATAAAAATACAATACTTTTAATTATTTGCATTTTGAGTAACAAAGGCAATGGATTTTATTGGTACGGTTGCAGGAAATATAGTTATTTGAACTTCAATTGTAATTTCGCACAAAAATTCGGGCGTAGCTTGAAAAAATCTTACTGCTTTATCTCCAACTATCATTATACGTTTTTCAAACAAATTAAAATAAGTGTTGTGATGTCAATACTGTGTAGTGCAAAAATAAAAGAGTTGGCCTTCTACTGTAAAAAAAGTGCTCTGGTCACTATCAGCCCGATTCTGAATAATTTTTCCCGGGGAATCGGAAAAGAAGGATTTAATTTTTAAGATAGAGTTGAAGAAAAGTTTGATAATTTTTAATGGAAACCGTCAATATTCATGAGTGTATGCAAAAAAAGCTGATGTCTTTATCTACTATCCTTAAAATTAAAACAACTTTTTCCGATTCCCCTGTAAAAATTATTAAGAATCGGGTTGAATATAATACGTGCGCTAAAAGACTGAAGCTCATTTGACCTTGATAATTAAAATAAATTATTTAAAAATCCTTTTCTTCTGGCTTTGCACAAAGTTCGGCATAGTATTTGATCTTTGGTTCTGTACCGCTGGTACGCAATGTTACAACTAAACCGTTTTCAAAACTGAACGTTATCATTTGCGTACTGGATCTGATCGGTTAAGATAATGCCTTCAATTGCTTGTAGATGAGAGGCCATTGCTGCCAAATGACTATGGTGTAAGTCAACATCGTCGGAAAATATGAAACCAATGGCTTCTTCAAAATCAAATTGTAATTTTTCCCTGACTTTATCAGTTCAATGGCACGATTACCCATCCATTTGAAACCAGTTAGGGTTTCGATAAAGTTATAGCAATCTTGTTGCCCCATTGCGCGTAAAATTTTTAAGCTAACTGTGCTGGCAAGCAAGTAACATTCCGATATATAAACTTCCGGATGCAAAACTTTATAGTTTTGCGCTCACCACCAACCAATTAAAGCACCTAGTTCGTTGCCGTTGAAAACCTATGAAATGCGCATTAAAGTTTCGATATCATTAGGAAATATTTTCGTTACCTTCCAGGTTCCGGTTGTTGAATCCTGTTCGGCACTTGCCAAAAGATCTGCATCCGGATCGTTGGCAAGAATTATCGTCACACCTTCGGCTTCGGATTTTTAATGGACAGTTTCAAGGCGCTTTTATATTCCTCGGTGTTTGGGAATTTTACAGTTGGAAATTCTGGATCAAGACCACGCTGTTCTACAAGAGTAATGAGCGGTTTCAAATTGGTTATACAAAAAGCTTCTTCCACGTAGATGTAACCAACACCATGCATTGCTGTGTTCGTTTGTCTCCCTAAATTTCTTGGGTAAATTATGAAGCAGTGCTTGGAAGTAGGCACTGAATATTGGTCTGTCAACAAATCGCCGTTTTCTAGCTTGTCGGTCTGCCAAGAGCTCTCCAGTGGTGTGAGGTTCGGCAATATCTCTTTTTGTATAGCCTTGTCGTGTGGTGATATAATTTTAACACCATTAGCCCAAAATACTTTGTAAGCACTGTCCTCTTTGGGGTTTTGTGAACCAGTCACCATGACACCTGCTAAGCAATTTAACTGCGAGATGGTCAAAGACACAAAAGGTGTATCAACCATTTTGCTGTAGAAACACACTTGAACGCCACGATTGATGAAGATACAGGCAGATAACTCTGCAAATCTTTTATTTATTGGCCAACCAAGGCAATTTACTTATTCTAACAGGTTTTTACAAATTTATTTACTTATTCTAACAGGTATTTATTTTTTTATTTTTTATAATTTTTTTCCTTTTCTCCCCCTTCCTTGTTTTGGTGTTCAAAGATGTGCAATTCGAAGTGGGCGTAATCCGCCCACCTAGTTGACATTATTTCACGAACACGCCAAAAAGGAAGGGAAAGAGGAGAAGAAAAAAAAAGAGAATTCAGAGGTTGGGTTGATTAGGCAGAGAAAGAGACTTGTATAGAGAACGCTTGAATAAGAATTTGGACATGGAAGGTGAGTAGTGGTCGGATATATTATTAAATTTTCTACAGCAACGGTTGATGGGTTCATTACTGGCATATGCAGTATGATGCCGATATTCAGTTAACAGCCGAGTATGCCTTGTCTTAAAGGGTCATTGAGGGTAATCTTGTTAGAGATATATTCGCAGTTAGTTACACCGCTCAGAACATCGAAAGTAAAGCATGTATCCAGTACCGTTCTTCTTGTTGATAGCGGTGTCAAATTTAATAGGGTGAGTCTGTGTTCATATGGTGGAAGGCTTCCATAATTGCGGGGATTATAAGTTTCTCTCAAAGCGAATAGTAAGAACTGTTTTTGAATGGATTCGATTCTATCACAATGGGATCCAAAAACTGGATTCCAAATTATGCAGCCATATTCGAGTATTGGGCGCACTATTGCACAGTACAGGGATGTAGTGACCCATACATTCTTGAATTCGTATGCTCGTCTTTTAATAAAACCGAGCAGTTTACTGGCCCTGGATACAATCTTATCATAGTGTAAATTAAAGCGCAGTTTGTTGTCCAAGACCACTCCAAGATCAACTATATAATTGACCCTGTTAAGTTCATTATTATTAAGGCGGTATTTGTGATTTACAACTTGGTTTCTACGGGAAAAACTTATCACGCTACACTTTTTTACATTGAGGTAGAGTTTGTTTTGGGTACACCAGGTCTCAAGAGATGAGAGTTTTAACTGTAAGAAGTTACATCTTCCTGCGATTCAATTACGTGGTACAATTTTAAGTCGTCCGCATACATAAGATGTGGAATATCCTTCAACACCATGGACAAGTCGGATATGAAGATATTGAAGAGAAGAGGACCAAGGTGACTACCTTGCGGTACTCCAGGGGAGACTTCAATTTTCTTCGAAACAATTCCTTGAAATTTAACATATTGGGATCTACCATGGAGATAAGTTGATAGCCAACTAAGTAAAGATCCAGAGAAACCAAATTTTTCTAATTTATGTATTAAGATGCCGTGATCAACACGATCAAAAGCTTTACTGAAATCAGTGTAAATAGCGTCTATTAGGTATCCTTTCTCCATCTGGCATAAAACGTCAGAAACCATTATCATTAGGTTAGTGGTTGTGGACCTTCCTTTTTGAAACCCGTGCTGCTGCTCGTTTAGTCTCTGGTTCATAAGGTACGTTAGCTTTTCGCAAATAATTTTTTCAAATAGCTTTGGGACGGCCGACAAAATTGCTATGCCTCTATAGTTTTCAACTGAACTTTTTTGACCGTTTTTTATATTGGTATTAGGTGGGAAGTTTTCCAAAAAGAGGGAAACACTCCAAGAGACAGTGATTTGTTAAATATAATATATAAGGGTACAAGTAGTTGGTCTAAGCATCGCACCAATAACTTTAGGGGAATTAGGTCTGGTCCAGGTCCCTTGGTTGCATCTAAACCCTTTATTGCATTCGATATGTCTTCCATTGACAAGCTAAAGTTTTCAACCATATGTTGTGAATTCGGAGTGGGGGGAAAAACATCCGACTGAGTAGTTGGTGGACAAAATACATCCTTAAAATAATCCGCAAAGAGGTTACATATTTCTTAAGGGTTGGAAGAGATAATATTACCTTTATACATGGATGAAGGGTAACCGGCTGATTTTCGTTTCAGATTGACAAAGTTGAAAAATGTTTTGGGGTCTTGGACAATTTTCTCTCCAATTAAGTTTGTGTAAAACTTGTAAGCTTCTTCAGATTTGAAAGAGAACTCTTTTGATAGCTCATCGTATCTGAGCCTCATTTCTTCGGTAACATTTGCGGTAGTTTTGATGAGTTTGTAAATTCGGTTTCTCAGGTATCTGAGATTTGAATTTAGCCAAGGTTCTGAAAGTTTGTTTTTTTTTCTTTATTTTAGGCACATATCTTTCGATAGCTGTATAAATGTAATTATAAAAACTCGAAACAGCGCTATCTAAGTCTAAGTTCGATAGAGCGCAACTCCAGTTAATACCATCTAGAAGAGATGTTATGCTTTCGTAATCAGCATTAAGAAAATCGTACACAATGGAGTTATTGAAGGACTGGGTAAAAGAGATATTTATATCAGATAACATTACTGTTAGGGCTGTATGGTGAACAGTGTTAGCAAACAAATTTTCTGCTTCGATGGTTGGAACAACCCTCACTTCGTCGTACGAGTTAGTAAAGATTAAATCCAACCACCTACTATTTTGGTTTTGTGTTGCAGAGACTTGCTGTAGATCATTGCTATAAAACGTACTTATTAATGTAAAGTCTATGAAACTAGAGAGGTTTACAGGAAGAAGATAGTTGTCATTTTCATCAATGACAAATGATATATTAGGACGGTTGAAGTCACCAAAAATAACAATCCTATCATCTTCATTTAAGGTCTTCGTAAATGTAGTGATTGTTTCACATAGCTCATTGTATGATGCTTCGCTAGAGCTTGGGGGGATGTAAATGACACCAATGTACATAGAGAATTTTTTTCCTATATAGACTCTTACTATACGGTGTTCAAAGAGTTTGTGAGTAGGGGTTTCTATAAGCTCACTTGAAGGAGAATTGTGGGTAGCAATTAGTACGCCGCCACCTCGTGAGAGGCCTGTTGAGGAATAGTTGCGGTCATTTCGGTAGATAGTCCAATTCGTCCCCTTAGTAAAACAAAGACGTATCTCGATTTTTATGAGTTTTGAGTTAAGTATGCAGCATAACTCAAAATAAAAATGTCTAGTAACTTACAAAGACTCGTATCTCGAAGACACGTAATTAAAGAAATAGCTGTTGACGTATCTGTATTAAGCCTTAAACCATAAGAAACACAGAAACTTATCTGTACATACGTATATGTGTTACTTATTTAAATTAAACAATCCCCACATGTGTTTACAATAAGAAGACACCATTATAACATTATATTATTTTGGAAGTTAATTTTTTGGAAGTATTTTCTATGGTCAGGCAGAGAATAATTTATTTTTATAGTAGTGGAAAAGTGCTTGAGGCAATCTGGAAAAGAATATGTTTCTTTGAGAGGTAAAAATTAAATGCTCGTAAAGTGAGACCAAGGGATTGCACCGTTTGCTGTAGAAAATGTTATCAATCATTTAACGAAGATAGGAGGCAAGAAATTTACAATGTGTTCTGGAATTTACAAGTTTTAGATAAACAAAGGCAGTATATTTCAACGTTGGTTAATGAAATTGATACTAAAGCTAAAACTGCTGGCGAAAATTCCAGGCAAAACCAGACGCGACATTTTTACTTTTACAAAAACGGTGAAAAATGCCAAGTATGCCAAGGTTTCTTTCTGACAACAAGAAAAACATTTAAAAGCAGGGACAAAGTGCATATTGTTCCTGCGAGCATGCAAGGTAAGCACCAACCAGGTATTACAAGACTAAGCGAAAACAAAGAAATAATAGAAATATACATCTTGTCAGTTCCTACTGTGCCATCCCATTACTGTCAAAAAACAAACGAATTATAAGTACTTGTCTGAAGATTTGTCTTTGGGGGATATGAAAAATCTATACATTAAACAATGCATGGAGCAAAATTAAAGTTTTGGTTTTACAGAAAAATATTTAATAATTAAAACTTTAAATTTCATAAGCCTCGTAAGGATATGTGTGATTCATGTGTAAAATACAAAAATTGCAGTAATGAAGAAAAAGCAGCTCTATTTACATTACACATGCAACATATTCGTCGAAAGATTGAAGCACGTCAGTACAATGATAACTCCATGGACCTTGCCCAAAACAATGTTTTAAAGTTTTTGATTCAGATTCAGATTGATTTAGAAGCCGTAAGATATTGACCTAAAGTATCAGCAAAAGCCATTTTTTACTGTTTATAATGATGACAATAATAAAGAATCAAGGCGTGCATCGAACATTATATGGCATGAAGGTATTGCGTCCAGAGGTTCCAACGAGCTGTTTTCTTGTCTTTATAAATTTTTATCAGATTACGGTAATGCAAAAAATTCGTTATCCTGAGTGATACTTGTGCAGGTCAAAATAGGAATGTAAATTTATCTGCAGTTTTACTTTATGATTTGCAAATTCCTGACATTCCTGAGATATAATATGCCTATTTTGAGCCTGGCCATTCTGTGATGGAGGTTGATTCTGTGCACGTTCGCATTGAAACTTCATACAAAAACGTAAATATTTACCATCCTACAGGATGGTACACTGCAGTTAGAAAGGAAGTAAAATCATTAAAATTCGATGTTATTGATGGTTTTTAACGCTGTCAAGTTGAGAGAACAAATTACAAAGAATAAAAAGATAGACTCTGATGGTAACAACATCAATTGACTCAAGATCACTTTATTAAAATACATCAAAGGCGATTGTGATCACATGTATTTTAAATACAATAAAAGTGATACAGACTAAGCATTTAAAATTGTACGGCGAGTGACAATTAGTGCTACAAACTATGGTTCCATGGAACTGTTAACAGCATATGACGCCCCTATGAAATTATAGTCAGAAAAAATACAATATTTACAAACTCTCTGCAAGAAATGTATTATCATCACAATATCATGGTTTTTATGAAGAGTACCAAGACAAAAATTTGGAATATGAATCTTTAGATTAAAATATACCTTATCTTTCATGGATTTTTTTCTTTTATATCCTTTATCACTGTACTTATGCTATGTTTAGTTTTTTACTTTTTTCCTAAATACCAAATAAATATGACTTTGAAGAATGAAACCTGATGTATCTCATATTAAAATATAATATTTAATTAAAAATTTAGCAACACAAAAACGTATCTACAACCCGGTTCCAAAATATTGAATTTTAAACATATCAACAAAACCATAAAACATAATCTTTTAAATGCTTTATGACCCCAAATAAGCCCTTAAGAGAATAAGAAGCCTTAAAAGTAATAGCTGTGAAAGGCAGAAATGATATTCTCATTAACGTGTAATGTCAGGAGGTTTTTCTGCATTTTCTCAAAATGATAAAAAACGAGATACGTTCTTGTGTTACTAAGGGGACGAATTGCAGTCCAGAATTTCTTCATTTTTAAAAGTTTCGTTTAACCAAGTTTCTGTAATTACCAGAATCTTGAAGTGACAAGATTTAGCGTCGATAAATAGTTTATTTAGTTTACCTCTTATACCACCACAGTTGTGATAAAAAATTTTAAGAGAATTAATTGAGTCGGCAGGTAGGCATGGATCCTTGGACATTACTTGAGGAATGTTGTTAGGTGACTTTGACTGGTTTTTAGCAATAGGGGTAGTGTTAGGGTCAAAGTTAGGGGCAATAATACTGTTGGTGCTCCTTACGGGACTTTTGCAGAAAAGAGACATGTTTAGACCTAACGTGAGTGCCATAGGTGTCAAGGTCCGCATTGACTTGACTTATTGACACTCCAAGTTGCTCGTGAAAGCAATTAAACATATGACGCAAATCGTTCACATCGGTCGGCAGCCCTTCTTGTTGTATTAAAACTTTTAAATTAGTTTTGGTCTTACCTCTATGCATGTAGAATCAGGGGCTTTATGCATATAGGCGAGATACAGACGGACGTTGTTATAGACGCTGTTCTCTCTAAGACGAGAAAGGGCATATCTGCTTTCAGTGTCTACCACAGGAGTTCAATGTTAATTTCACTCTTGGAGGTATTAGAGGGTCTAAAAAGGTTTCAGGGTTACCAGGTTGATTGGAAGGGATGTTATGGAAAGGAGATGGGTCTGAAGTGCGGGGATGGATGGTTGGTGGGTTAGTTGATGATTTAGTGTCTACGGAGGGGGATGGAGACGGGTTGAGAGTATGTGAGTGAATGAAATTCGGATAGTTGGTAGATGTGTTTGTTGGGTTTTCTCTTGAGTCGGAGACAGGTGAAAGGTTGAAAGATACACGGCGACGTTGTGTGATTGGTTGTGTGGGAGCTGACTTTTGATATAAGTTTGCATTAATTAGATTACCGTTGTGCTTGTTGTTGCTGTAGTGAGTTGTGGTATTTTTAAAAGAATTGTCATTGTTGACCGATCTGGGCTTATGACTGATCTGTGGAGAGAAGGTGTGAAAAATATTGGTTTTAAGTTCCCAGTTGGGGACAGAACTGCGATGGGGTTTACGAGAATTAGGGTTGGAATTTAAGCTGGAGTTTGGAATACCATTAGAAATAATATTATTTGATTTTGTTTTAGGCTTATAACTATTGCTTATCTTATGATTAGATTTAGTGTTTATGCTAGGATTAGAAATAACATTAGAAATATTTGAATTAGACTTAGGTGCATAACTTAGAGATACGTTTGCCTTAGATATATTTCTCGGTTGCCAGGTTCTGCCAGGTTTGTCCGTCCACCTAGATATTTGTAAATTTCCGTGTTCTTGCATACCACCGGAAGGACTCAGGACCATCCAAGCGTATTTAGATGGTAAGCTAAGTTTAAAACTGCTTAACTTGGCACGAGTTGGAGATGTTTTTTGGCAATCGGATATGGTGATGCGGAATTTTTTTAAAAAGTATGTACGCACCCAGGATATACTTGCTTTAGAGGGGAAGCCTTTGATAAATACAGTGATGCACTGATTTTGGTTGACCGAATTTAACTTTTGGATGCGGCTTTCCCATTCTGGTATTGTCCACGAAGTTCCAAAACGTTCGATAACTCTTCTAGGTGCAGCGATTGGAGTTGTAAGCATGGTGGTGTCTGAGGCAATGGTAGAATCAATAGTTATACTATGTTGCCTTGTAGGTAAAGGGGCAGCTGATGGAAGATGCTTGGATGCTAAAGTGATTTCGTCGAAAATAGAGGAGGAGTTATGTTGAAGCGCCTGTGGTGGTGGGGATTCAACTCTAATGGGGGCTGATCTAACTTTTTTGCTATTATAGCGTCCATTATAGCCAAGGACTACGCCGCGCTTCTAATTGCTGTGCAGGCATTTTCACCAATATGCAATTGGAGTTCCATACTGCTTGTGGACTGCATCTTGTCAACTGCATTTAGGAGAACTTGTATCTAGTTAGCTTTTAGGTAATATTTTGTAATAAATGAATACTTACATATTTTGTCGCTTTTGTGTTCTTTGCGTGTTTTAATTTTAATCTTTTCCAAATGTTTCCAAATTGGCAGCAAATTAGAAACAAAACTTTTTCTGAAATTTTTGAATAAAACATAATTTATGAGAACATATGTTTTATGTTGACATTCTCATGTTTGCATTCAACGCCATCTAGTTGTCAAGTACTTTTCATGAGTAGCAAATCAAAATCCAAATCTGGTGTCCATACAAACAAAATCCTGCTATGAATGTAGATTTTGTGAACTTGTAGTTTGAATCATCACATCCAGGTGGCGTATGATAGTTAAGTGGTCAGAAAAAGTACAAATAAAAAATACGTAAGCAAATGTAAACAAATGACAGCTGACTGGCTCATAGGGATGTGCAACTGCCAGCAAAAGTCGACTTCGACTTTTTCAACCGTTGAAAATGTAAAAGTCGACTTTTCGACTTTTTGAACTTTTAGAAGTCGACTTTTCAACTTTTTTCGGATTTTTTTAACATGAACCAAATGATTTAATATGAAAAATGTTATTTATTGTTAAAAAATAAACTAAAACATGATACTTAAGTAGATAAATAAAATACAAAAAACAAAATATTGCAATCTTAGTTCTTACATAGACAATCAGACTTCTTATAAATAATTTTGCTGGTAATCGAAAGAGGGAGAGTTAATTTTCAAGATAAAGTTGGAAAAATTTTTTATTGCCAATTTCTTCATCAACGTTCAATATATATGAAAGTAAAAAAAAACTGTGACAAGCGGAGTTTTATTAAGTTTTCGATCAACAGCTGGGCGAGCCATATAAAGGTGCAGCTAAGTGGGCATCCCTTCAATTTCATCAGTTGTAGAGTCCATATTTGTTTTAACCACCTCATCCAAAAAACATAATCACCTCTATTATGTAAGTCAACGTCGACACGTCGACGACGACACATTGCAAATTGGTATTGGCGTTGTCAATATTGATGTTTATCGATAACTTTTGTCACATTTTTGGTATTGGCTAAAGGCCGCTTTACATTGTCCTACTGTGTGTTTCCACATGTGAGATAGAAAGTATTATGGAATTTCATCATGCTGTCATTTTTAATTTTTGTATGAAGAAATTAATTTTTCGCTTTTAGACTATCTCACAGAGTCGCACCACATTTTTATACTTTACACTATACTAAAACGTGAAAATTTGAGTAATGAATCGGTTTTTAATGAATTTAAAGCCCATACAAAGTTCAATAAGCTGTAAAAATGCTTCCTTCTGTTATTCCATTTGAAAATACATTACGAGTTTAAAATGTTCTAACTTAAATAATAAATTTCAAGTAAGTTTATGGTAAAATGCATCTCTGGTGGGATAGAATGTGTGATGAAATTAGAAACAAACCAAAAAATTAAATGTGGTACGACATGCCAAAAAAATCAGAACACACATTGCTTTCCGTTGTTTACACCATCTCACTTTCTATCACACGTGAAAATTTTGACATGTGTTAACACACAGTAGGATAATGTAAAGCGGCCTTAAGCAACATTGATGACGTGAAACAGCACAAATTCTGTCGACACAGTTTTTGTAGGTGACAGGCACAACACATTCTTTTTAAACGCAAAAGCAGCTGCAGTTAAAAAATTTGTAAGTAAAATTAATTGTTTTCCTTAAATATGCTGTGAATTTACTTAATTTGTGAACTTTCCGACAGTTAATTGATAAGAGCCTTGGGCAAAAAATCGCAGTGTTGTTGCTAACTTAATTTTATTTGAAATGAATGTTGACCATTTTCCACTTTTCATTGTCGGCTCTATTTTCTTAGAACAAATTTAAACGCTGCTTTGCTTATGCGACAATAATAAATAAATCTGTAACGAAATAGTATACATAAGTGTCTTAAATATTTTGAAACCCAAATTTGCTACAAATTAATCAAGAACTAAAAATCTTGTACGTTGATATCCGTACGTTGATATCCGGCAAATTAAAAATATCCGACCTTTGCCTTATGACTTTTCTCTGAAGCCTAAGGATTCGATTACTATCGTCATCGCTTGAACTTTCGCTGGAATCCGTTACAAAAAACATATTTCGTCCTAACAACCCTGATTAAAGTCTTAAATAAAAAGGCTTTCCAAATTATGAAAATTTAAGTTGGTGTATTTGTTCTCTAAGTGAAGTTTGAAATAAAAGTGTATTTAGAAATCTTAAATCATAATAAAAGTGTAACAAATGACAAGGCGACACAAATGGTGGCAGGATGATCGCTTCAACACGCACAATGCAGTCTTTAACACTCAAACAATTAAATTAAACAATTAAAGTCAAAACAATTAAAAGTATAAACTGTTTCACTATTCTTTATTTTTTGTTTATTTATTTCCTCTTTATTAAAAAGAAAGATGGTATCAATAGCTGCGTTCCTTTCGCCTTAATATAATCGCGATAACAAATTTTCTCAAAGGAACGGAAAAAAACGATTCGTAGAGGGCACTACCGTCGCAGTCAAAATTAAATTCAAACAAGTAATCATGATACAATAACTATTAGGTGTCATGAGATCGTGTGTCGTTCAAAACTTTTGTAAACTGTTATGGTAGCGATATCTTAGTGAACGATGTTTTTCTCTGAATGTGTTTTACTCTAAACGTCAGAAAAAGTGTAAATTATTCAATTTAATTATTAATACTATGCAATTATATAAATAATTTAAGTGCAATTGTTGGCTCCGCTGAATGCATCCAATGTGTGTGACACGCGGTTTGTTTTGTTTTCTTTTATTTAACATTCGATGGTCGCAGCTCGTGAGAAAATAAGTAGCTGTCATGACTACCTAATAATCATTGTATCAATCAAACAAATAATTAAAAAAATGAAATGACAACTCATAAAAATATACAGGTACGGCACCTGTGTTTCAAATTTTTTAAAGCCTATATCACAATTTTATATGGATAGCAAAAATAATCTTATTTGTTTTAGGATTATTATTTGTGTTTTTGCTTTGCATGTAAAAAAAATAATCTGAATTATTTTGAAGCGAATGGAACGCAGCTAATACTTTTGAATTATCGATAACACGTCGACATCAATACAGAATGTTAGTAAATACCTGTATTGTGTTGATGTCGGCGTCGAAGTGATGTCGAGATAGAATTGATGTCGGCGTCGGCGTTGACATACACAATAGTTGTGAATATGTCACTGTTATGGGATTCTTTATTATTAGATGTCGATACCACTATCACAACTTCTTCATTTCAAATTCTTGTTTGTCTCATCTCGGCATTCACAAGGTCACCTAAATAGAGGGGAGGCGGGAGGGGGGGGGGGTAATATTTGCTGTAATTATTTTTGTACTGCTGCTTACCATGGTGAAAGATTGCTTGAGAACACTCACAGATATTTTGAAATGCGTGCTTTTTGAACCTAGAATCTAGAAGTGTTAAAGAAGCGTATGGTTTTACCAATTCAATATTGTAAATTTTTTGTGATTTCAATAGCAAGCACTCGTTTTAAATTCTTGCCAATTTGACTTAAGGCGCATTTCCACAGTCAATATTTTTTATGCAATGTTGGATATTGCATACAAATACTGTTTACACGCTCAAAGTCATTTTGTACACAAATGTCATCGGTTTTTTTTTGCGAAGCAGATGAAAAGCGAAAAACAAGAAAATAACAAAAGAGAATGCGAAAATAAAAAAAATTAAAATAATAAAACGAAGCAGGCACTATTGGATAGTTGTTATGTTATGTGCAACCTGGAACCAAAGCGACACCTTCGGCACATACGCTTCATTTGCTCCTGCCCCCGACTTTTGCTCTTTTTATCTTCGCAACTTCTGCGGCGTAAGACGTCCTTATCGAGCGAATCTTTGCCTTGGCATCTGGAGCAGTCATGCACATTGCCTTTTTCTTTTTTTTATACAGTGGAGAATGCACATTCCAACTGTGACTCTCGTAATCCTCCAGAAATTGTATGGTTCTGTCTCCACTCCACTTTTTGGCAACTATAATCTAAAAAAATTTAATTATATTCTATGTTTTTTAATGATTTGTCTCATAAAAATTACTGAACAGAAATTGAACCGCTTGGAAAATCAGAGCAACGATAGAGAGGAGACAGAAATAAACAAAACAAAACGTCAAAAATTTTGATCAAGTTACCAAATTGCGCAAGAAAAGTTGGAAGTCAACCAACATTTTTTCGATTGCATGCAATTTCACAAACTGCGTGCAATCAAGTGTTTACACTTTCAAAATTACGTGCAATGCCTATTTTGCGCAAGAAAAATTGACTGTGGAAATGCGCCTTTAAAGCAGAACATTCCTCTGGGTCTGTAATAAAAAATTAATCCATTTGAGCGTAATTTGAATATTGTGATAATAAATTGGTATTCTGGCAAAGTAACAATTGCTACCCAGTATTCTTGATATTTCTATGTGTTTGTTGTAATGTTGTTTTTTTTTCAAAAAAAAATTTTAAGCTCAAAAATAATAAATTTTGATAAAAATTATCACCTGCTTTTCAAATAGTGACAATTTCACTAAAAGATATTGTTACGCGTGTAACGTAATCAGGTGATACGCAATTACTTTGGCACACTTCCACTTACAGTCTCTTTTTTTTAATTTTGCCGACCACTATTTTACATTTATCGAATCAAGAGTTACCAACGCAGCTTTATTTCTTGTTAAACAGCTATTTCGTTTATTAGTTAAGAGAAAACAGTTCTCAAATTAGCTTTAAGGTTTTTGTATCGCATAAAATGAAAAAAGTCGAAAGTAAAAGTCGAAAGCAAAAGTGCAAGTCAAAGTCGAAATAAGTCGAAAGTCGACTTTTACTTGATAATTTTCGACTTTTGGCAATCGACTTTCTGATATTGAAAAAAGTCGAAA
This sequence comes from Dichetophora obliterata, assembly GCA_963920525.1. Lineage (NCBI taxonomy): Eukaryota > Metazoa > Arthropoda > Insecta > Diptera > Sciomyzidae > Dichetophora > Dichetophora obliterata. The sequence continues at coordinate 202,862,700 of OY986436.1, read as the reverse complement.
GTCGACTTTTACTTTCGACTTTTACATTCGACTTTTTTCATTTTATGCGAAACAAAAACATTAACACTAAGAACTGTCTTCTCTAAACTAATAAACGAAATAGCTGTTTAACAACAAATAAAGCTGCGTTGGCAACTCTTGATTCGATAAATGTAAAATAGTGGTCGCCAAAATTAAGAAAAAGAGACTGTAAGTGGAAGTGTGACAAAGCAATTGCATATCATCTGATTACGTTAAACGCGTAACAAAATTTTTTAATGAAATTGTCACTATTTGAAAAGCAGGTGACAATTTTTTATCAAAATTTATTATTTTTGACCTTCAAATTTTGTTAAAAAAAAACAATTACAACAAACACATAGAAATATCAAGAATACTGGGTAACAATTGCTACTTTGCCAGAATAGGACTGTTAAAACAAATTTATATTCACAATTTTCAAACTACGCTCAAATGGATTAATATTTTATTATAAACAACAGAACAATGTTATGGTTTAAGTCAAGTCAAAAAATGTACAATATTGAATTGGTAAAACCATACACTTCTTTAAAACTTCTATATCCTAGGTTCAAAATGCACGTAGTGACATATTAGGTTTTTTGGATGAGGTGGTTAAAACAAATATGGACTCTGCAACTAATGAAATTGAAGGGATGCCCACTCAGCTGCACCATTATCTGGCTCGTCCAGCTGTTGATCGAAAACTTAATAAAAATCCGCTTGTTGTCTGGAAATGCATGAAAACTGAATTTCCTTTTGTTTGGGCCGTTCCAAAAAAATATTTATAAATATTTATTGCAATTTCGGAGCCATCCGAAAGGTTATTTTCTCATGCTGGTCTCATAGCGAACCAGTTGCGAAACAGGCTTTCGCCAGAACATCTTAGCATGTTGGTTTTTTTACGTTCTGTTGGTGAAGACATGTGGTTCCTTTAGTTGTACATTCACTTGTGCACCGACGAATTAACGTAAGCGCCACTTTTTTGAAATTTATTTTTAAATGGCAAATGATAGTACGAAAACAAACTTAAACTTTTCTAAAGCAATATCGAACACAAAAATAAAATTTACATGTACCGCTTATGCAACAAGGAAAATGCTTTTCTTGTAAAATTTGGTTGTAACGCTTACGTTAACTCGGCGGTTAGGGCTTGATATACAGCCCAATTATGAATAATTTTTGCTCGGGAATCGGAAAAGAGAGCTTACATTTTTAAGATAGCAGACAAAGACATCACATTTTTTTTACTTTCATAAATATTGACGGTTGATGAAGAAATTAGCATTAAAAATTTCCAAAATGTTCTTAAACTTTATCTTGAAAATTAACTCTCCTTTTTCCGATTACCAGGGAAAAATTATTCATAAGAAGTCTGATTATCTATAAAAGAACTAAAATTGCAATATTTTGTTTTGTATTTTATTAATTTACTGTTTACCTGTACCATGTTTTTGTTTATTTTTTAACAATAAAATACATTTTCCATATTGGATCATTTGCTTCTTAACTGCCCTACAAAAATATTTTTAAAAAAGTCGAAAAAAGTTGAAAAGTCGACTTCTAAAGGTTCCAAAAGTCGATTAGTCGACTTTTACATTTTCAACTGTTGAAAAAGTCGAAGTCGCCTTTTGCTGGCGGTTGCACATCCCGGAATCATCGAAACCCAACTATAAAAAGGATGTTAAAAGCACGAGGAAAAAACATTGGCTGCGTTCATAAAACACAAAATTTACTCAACTGTTGAGTATGACTGAGTTCCAAAATGCATTTTAACAATGCATCAGTGTGTTTTATTTTGAATTGGTACAAAGTTTAAATACGAAAACTGCGCAACTCTGTTAATATTCTTAAAAATAGTATAATTGCGCAGTTTTGGTTAATAATCTTCGAACCAATTAAAAATTAAATAGACTGATGCCAAAGAGTAGTAAAGAGTTGTCAGTTCTGCACAGTTGCGTTTGTGCAGACATTTGTAATTAGTGAGGATTGAGCGAAAGTGGATGTGAAGCAAAATATAATTGAAATTTTTTGGCTGACTTTGCTCAGCTCTGCTTAGCTGGCGTAGCTTTACGGTTGCGACGCTTATGCCGTGGTTATGCTAGCCAAACATGTTTGGTGTTCATTTTCGTTAATTTATTCTCTTCGCTGAAATGTTTGTTTGGTGGTTATGCTATGATTGGTGGCACAGTTGCATTATATGTAATAGTATATCAAAACACAAAAAAGCACAACCCTAATTTACATTTTTGTACTTATTATACATATTTGTTATAGAATTGAAAATAAAATATACGAATTAAAATATACGAACTGATATTACTTACTCTGAATTTTTATTATAATAGGGTTATTCACGATTCACTGCACTTGCCTGTGCAGTTGAGGACTTGAGGACTTGTGCAGTTGTGCAGTTAGGTTTTAGTGAACACACTTCCATCACCATTTCAAAGCTGTCAACATTTTTCAATGCACACAAGTGCACAACTGCTCAAGTCCTCAAGTCTTCAACTTGAAGGTAATAGTAGAAAAGCACTTGTGCAGATTTTTGTCGTACGTACAATTTGTTTTTGTAAAGTGCACAAGTCCTCAACTACACAGGCAAGTGCACTGAATCGTGAATACCCCTAATATCTTAAACAAAATGGTTTGCATATATCTGACATGCTAGCTAGCTGTTTATGTTAAGGGTTACTTGAAGACACAATCAACTTCACTTTTTAATATTTTACCTACTTTTTTGATGCTATTATACAAAATGACTACAGCCAACACTGGAAAGTTCGGCATGTTTGGCGTTTCAATCAGCAATCAAAATGTTCGGTCCGAGAGCGAGAAAATGAATATGAGAAAAAGTTCATTTTTTCATTTCATAAGTGAAACAATAACAACAAAAAATGTTCGGCAATCATGTTTGGCTAGCATAACCACGGCATTAGCGATGTATGAGGTGTATGAGTGCGAAGAAATAGAAAATAGAAAGCGTGTGATGAAGCGAAAAGAAAATAGTTTGCTATTGTTTCTTTTCGCTTTGGTATGATTTTTTTGTTTCCTATAAGAATCTTGCACTCATATGAATATTTACATTTTTTAGCCTGATTGGATTTGGTAAATTGAATGAATTTACCAGTTTCAATCTTTTTAAATGATGAGAACATTTGTATGCCCCCCTTTACACATAAATTTATTTTAATTCTTGCAGGTAAGAAATTTTTAAATTTTAAGCTACATTTTTACCAATTTCCTTTTGTTTGGGCCGTTCCAAAAAAATATTTATAAATATTTATTGCAACTTCGGAGCCACCCGAAAGGTTATTTTCTCATGCTGGTCTTATAGCGAACCAATTGCGAAACAGGCATGTTGGTTTTTTTACGTTCTGTTGGTGAAGACATTTGGTTCCTTTAATTGTACATTCACTTGTGCACCGACGAATTAACGTAAGCGCCACTTTTTTGAAATTTATTTTTAAATGGCAAATTATAGTACGAAAACAAAGTCGTCAACTCCAAAAATTTTACATCTCTACTTAAACTTTTCTAAAGCAATATCGAACACAAAAATAAAATTTACATGTACCGCTTATGCAACAAGGAAAATGCTTTTCTTGTAAAATTTGGTTGTAACGCTTACGTTAACTCGGCGGTTAGGGCTAATTAATTATTAATTCATTTAACAATTAATTAATTCAGCAAATTTTTTCATTTGAAGTAAAATTTTTACCAATTTCCAGGTACTATGAATTTAGGAATTTTTTTAATTTAAATCAAAATTTTTTAACTAGATTGGATTTGGTAAATTAAATGAATTACCAATTTCCAGCTATTTAAATTATGATAATATTTTTATATGACCTTTTCCTATAAATTTCTTTTAGTTCTTGCAGGTACAATGTATTTAAGAAATTTTTTAATTTAAAGCTAAATTTTTTAGCTACATTGCATTTGGTAAATTAAATAAATTTACCGATTTCCCTCTTTTCAAATTATTATAAATTGATTTAAATGATTTTTAAGCTACATAGTATATACACACATATATGAGATGTATATACTTTCTTTATGCAAAAATATAAATACAAATTTCTGTCAATTGTTGCAGGTATTTGGAAAATTTTTTCATTTTAAACAAACTCAGAATGTTTACGAAAGTGTTTTAAATATTAAATATCATCTAAAAGTTTGAAACATTAAAATTTATGAAAGTATTTTGTTGTGTTTTCAAATCCAAAATATAAAACTAATTGTGTTTGTTTAATAATCCAAAAATGGTATTAATATTTAAAGATATTTTTTTTCATTTTAATTACCTTCTTTAAACAGTAATTGTTATTGTGACATAAAGTTCCTTGTTTTTTTTTGTATTTTGAGATTTTATTAAAATTTTGTATAAAATCTATTTGCTGAAGGTATTTAAAAAGTTTTTATTTTTAGCAAACAGATTTTTTCATAAATTAATAAAATAAATCAATTAATAAAGGAAGCAATTAATTCATCTTTTTATGAATTATGAATTTATTTTTAGATTTTTTAATAAATTAATCAATTAATAAAGAAAGCAACAAATTCATCTTTTATTCTTTTTAAAGCAAAATAATGTCTTACATACATATGATTTTTTTTGCAGTTTTAGTTTTGAATTGTTGATGTTTTAAAACTTACCTCATTTTATTCTTCTTATTCAATAAAAAATTAAAAAATTTTTTAAAATTGCTCTTATTATTTAATATAATACGGTGCTTATTATATAATATAATATCTTAAGACCTAGAATGAAATCTTGTTACATAATGTAATAATTTAAAACTAAATGAAAATCTTATTACATTATGTAATAATTTAAACCTAAATGAAAATCTTATTACAGAATGTAATAACTTAAAACTAAATTGAAAACTTATTACATAATGTAATAAATTATCAACTAAGGCAAACACTTTGAATGGATTTAACTAACCTAAGTAATACAATAAAGTAAATATTTACAACTTAATACTAGAAAAGTAAAAGTATTAAATGTACTTCCCATATTTACATTATAAAATTTAATATTTACATTATAAAATTTAATTTTTACAATATTTACAGTAAATATTTACACAAATGTAATTACAATATTTACAGTATATAGTTATATGTGAGCATTGGCGTCGGAAGCGGGGGGCCAAGGTGGGCAGTTGCCCCCCACTTTTTTAGCTAGATAAACAATTTAAAAGGAAAAGTAATTCAAAATATAAGTTTTTTTACAACGATAATATTTTTGTATTATATATTTTCCTCTTCTTTCTCTCTTCTTCATGTTTCATGTGAAGAAATTTTGGTGAACTTTTTTTGCACCACCATTTGTACTGCCCCCCCATTTGTACTGCCCCCCCAGATGAAATTCGCTTCCGACGCGATTGTATGTGAGCCATTTCAATAGCCACATATTGTATGTTTATGTTATTGTATTTCTAGTTATATGTGAGCCATTTCAATAGCCACATATTGTATGTTTATTTACGATTATAAATTCATGCAGCGCTATTAAAAATGCTTACGTAGCGTCTGCATCGCTCTAAAAGAGTTGTATTCTATATTTGTTTATGTATTTTATCGTTGCCACCAAAAGTGCTTACGATGTTAAAATTGTTTATCTATCCCTAAGTTGTTTGGAAGAAATAATAAAGTTTTCAGTTTGTAAGAACAACTCAAGGCATTTGGTGGTTTTTCTATTTGTGGTCGGTGTTTTTTTTTTGGCTCTGTAAAAGTTGTAAGAACAACTTACAGGCAAAACCCATATTATTATATACAAAAAGCTTTTGTTGGTCCGGGAAAAAAAGACAAGTAAGAATTTGTTGTGTTTGAAAGATGGAAAGAATTTAATAACCTGAAATGGTAGATAGAAAATTTTGAAAATTATAAATGAGTCTACCGAGCCCAAAGTTGAAAACGGTCATTTTTATAAAAGAAAAAAGAAGTTTGTAAGCGATGCCATAAGAAAGATTTCGAAATATGATCGAATTAGCCTCGCATGGTACAGCAGCGAATGCAAGTTATATAAGCGGCTTGTATACGGCAAAAAAAATCATGGTTATGCAAAACGTTGTCATTTTACCAATAACAAAATTTAATACTCGAAACTTTAAAAAATACTGAGTATTAAGAAAAATCCGTACTAATCATGATTTAAGCTGAGTATTATATTTCATTAGCACACAACTGAGAAAATACTCAGCTGACCCCAATATTAAATATTTAATAGGGGCGTTTACCAGACACATTTTTTGACATTTTATTAATGTTTCAAAATATACAAAAATATATAATGAAATAGAACTTCCATGTTAACATATCTCTCGTTTTTTTCAATAACGTCACAATTAAAGAAAAATGATTTTTCAGTACAAGAATTTTAAGTCTTAAGCAGAAATTAAAGGAAGTACAATATTTACATTATAAAATTAAGTATATACAATATTTACAGTAAATATTTACAGAAATGTATTTACAATATTCTAATTGTAAATACATTTACAATATAAGTACAATATGTACAGTATTTACATTATAAAATGAAGTATATACAATATTTACAGTAAATATTTACAGAAATGTATTTACAATATTTAAATTGTACATACATTTACATACATTTTGCAATATAAGTGAAATAAAAATGTATTAAAGTGATGTAATCACAAATTCGAATAAGTGTTTTTCGGATTATAACGTTATTGAAGAAAACAAGCGATAAGTAGTTAGAGATGTAAGTGATACTTGCTAAGCCATGCATTGCTATGCATCATTTGATTAATTTATTTATTAATTCTTTTTAATAATTTATTAATTGATTAATTTTTTTAATGTATTAAAAAATCAATAAATAAATTTATAATTGATAAAAAGATGAATTTATTGCTTCCTTTGTTAATTGATTAATTTTATTAATGTATTAAAAAATCTGTTTGCTAAAATTAAAAAGTTTTTAAATACCTTCAGCAAATAGGTTTTATACAAAATTTTAATAAAATATCAAAATAAATAAAAAACAAGGAACTTTATGTCACCATAGCAATTACTGTTTAAAGAAGGTAATTCAAATGAAAAAAATATCTTAAAATATTAATACCATTTTTTGATTATTAAACAAACACAGTTTTATATTTGTATTTGAAAACAACAAAATACTTCAATTTTAATGTTTCAAACTTTTAGATGGTATTTAATATTTGAAACACTTTCGTAAACATTCCGAGTTTGTTTAAAATGAAAAAATTTTCTAAATACCTGCAATTGACAGAAATTTGTATATATGTTTTTACATAAAGAAAGTATATACATCTCATATATGTGTACATACTATGTAGCTTAAAAATCATTTAAATCCATTTATCATAATTTAAAAAGATGGAAATTGGTAAATTCATTTAATTTACCAAATCCAATCTAGTTAAAAAAATTTAGCTTTAAATGAAATTCATAGTACATGGAAATTGGTAAAAAATTTAGCTTCAAATGAAAAAATTTCCTAAATTCATAGTACCTGGAAATTGGTAAAAAATGTAGCTTAAAATTAAAAAATTTCTTACCTGCAAAAATTAAAATAAATTTATACGTAAAGGGGGCATAAAAATGTTACCATCATTTAAAAAGATTGAAATCGGTAAATTCATTCAATTTACCAAATCCAATCTAGCTAAAAAATGTAAATATTCATATGAGTGCAAGATTCTTATAGGAAACAAAAAAGTCATACCAAAGCGAAAAGAAACAATAGCAAACTATTTTCTTTTCGCTTCATCACACGCTTTCTATTTTCTATTTCTTCGCACTCATACACCTCATACATCGCTAATGCCGTGGTTATGCTAGCCAAACATGATTGCCGAACATTTTTTGTTGTTATTTTTTTTCTCATATTTTTTTATAACTTTTTCTCATATTGATTTTCTCGCTCTCGGACCGAACATTTTGATTGCTGATTGAAACGCCAAACATGCCGAACTTTCCAGTGTTGGCTGTAGTCATTTTGTATAATAGCATCAAAAAAGTAGGTAAAATATTAAAAAGTGAAGTTGATTGTGTCTTTAAGTAACCCTTAACATAAACAGCTAGCTAGCATGTCAGATATATGCAAACCATTTTGTTTAAGATATTAGGGGTATTCACGATTCAGTGCACTTGCCTGTGCAGTTGAGGACTTGTGCACTTTACAAAAACAAATTGTACGTACGACAAAAATCTGCACAAGTGCTTTTCTACTATTACCTTCAAGTTGAAGACTTGAGGACTTGAGCAGTTGTGTACTTGTGTGCATTGAAAAATGTTGACAGCTTTGAAATGGTGATGGTGGTGTGTTCACTAAAACCTAACTGCACAACTGCACAAGTCCTCAACTGCACAGGCAAGTGCAGTGAATCGTGAATACCCCTATTATAATAAAAATTCAGAGTAAGTAATATCAGTTCGTATATTTTAATTCGTTAATTTTCTTTTCAATTCTATAACAAATATGTATAATAAGTACAAAACTGCAAATTAGGGTTGTGCTTTTTTGTGTTTTGACATACTATTACATATAATGCAACTGTGCCACCAATCATAGCATAACCACCAAACAAACATTTCAGCGAAGAGAATAAATAAACGAAAATGAACACCAAACATGTTTGGCTAGCATAACCACGGCATAAGCGTCGCAACCGTAAAGCTACGCCAGCTAAGCAGAGCTGAGCAAAGTCAGCCGAAAAATTTCAATTATATTTTGCTTCACATCCACTTTCGCTCAATCCTCACTAATTACAAATGTCTGCACAAACGCAACTGTGCAGAACTGACAACTCTTTACTACTCTTTGATAAGATGTTATGTTTGTTGCAGTGTTAAATAAAATAAAAATACGATAAAACTTTTAATTATTTGTATTTTAAGTAACTATGGATTTTTTGAATATTTTTTCTAGATTTTAACATACTCATCTTAAAGTTATATGTAGTACACCACAATTACAAACATAAATAGTATTAAATATTTTGATAAAATTTAGCATTTTAGTATTTAGAAATATTTATTTATTTACACCGTTCTTTTGTTTCCCTTGCATTCAAAATGGTTAATATCCACGGATTTTTGTTTTGTTTATTTTTCAGTTTTGCCTGTTATAATTAGTCTTCTTTGTACTTCATTTTACCTTTAGCAAAAATGGCCTTTTTTATTTTATTTTTATTTGTATTTGGTGCTAAAAAAGCTAATAGTGAAACAATTTAATGGCCGCTCTCTAGTCGTTTAGAAGTTATAGGGGTCCAAAATTTTAAAAAATGGCATGAAAAACTTGTGATAATTTTTTATATTTTCCTACAAAACTAGTTATTATGGGTATCAAAAAAAGATTATGCTCTTACCTATTCAACGAGCCATCTATCTTAAAAATCCATGCATTACTTTTGAAGATATAACAGCTCATATATACATTTCGTTAAAGGGCGAACCATCTAGTGTGCATAATATGTAATATATGATATCTTCTAAAGTAATGCATGGATTTTTAAGATAGATGGCTCGTTGAAAAAAGGTAACAACATAACCTTTTTTTATACCCGTAAAAGACAAATTTGTTGGAAAATTACAAGTTTTTCAGGCCAATTTTTAGAACTCTGAACCCCTACAACTCTTAGGCCTTGCGTTGAACAGGTTGAGAACGTGTCGAGAACTTGTTGCGTGCAAGTTGCTTAATCTGAAGGTTCCGGTATAAATACACAGGCTAGCAACTTGAGTTGGAGTTGAGTTGACCAAGTGTAGAAAAGGCCTTAACCAGATAAGAGCGGCCATTAATTTTTTTCAGATTTGGAATAAGAAGCCCTAAATACATATATTCCGACTACCGCAAACGAAAAACTGATAATGATTTACTGATATGCACCTGGAATGTCCGAACCCTTAATTGGGAAGGTGCCTCTATCCAACTGACTGATATAAGAATTTGGCAACCGCAACTCAACTGCTAGTAAAGTTGCCGTACACAATAGGCATGTTAGAGAACGAACAGAACTAAAGCGGATGTCGGATAGCGGGCCTCTCTCGGCGAAATCCGCTGAAAACACGTCCAGAATTGGAACGGTGGCGGTTGTCGGATCACGGCTGCATTTTATTTGGGAAGGATACAAATTATTTTATATTTTGCTTTGAATTCACATGAATGCAACACAGGCACAAAAACAGAATGTCAGATCATAGTAAAAACTAAGAAAATAACTCTGAACGTACCCAATCTTTAGCAAAAATATGGCAACATTTAAGTCACTCAGAGAGAGATCCGCCACCCGTCAGAGAGAAATTAGAATAGATTCTATTCTGGCGTTTTCCCGTCAAAATTAAATCGCATTTCTACGGCGATTTAATTTTTGGCGACTGCATAAATTTTCATGTATTTTGTAGCACGGCGAATTGGAGCCCGAACAGAACCAAAGCGGATGTCGGTTGTCGGAAAATACATTACAAAATACATTACAATACATTAATAAAGAAAACTGGCAACTCTCAAACACACTTTGACGTTAACGATAGGTCTTGTCAAAGCTACTTACCCTACCTTACGCTGCGTCTACACATAAAAAATGTTATAACAATTGTTTATATCCATATTAGTTGCCAAATTTTTGTCAACTTCAAGCAAATTGTCTATTGTGACGTAGGTGGGCTTAAAAATTGCAAGAAAATTGTTTTATTATTTGACGTTTCCCTTGGTTTTTAAATTTTTCTCTGTTCTTGTTCTTCACTTTCGGAAGAAAATGTCAAAAAATGTCAGCCTACGTCAAATCGTTGTTAGTTTAATTGTTTGCCTGATTGTTGAGACAATTGAGCTGACAACTGAGAATATATAAATGTGTTAGTAAAAAATGTGTGAGTGTATTGAAACTCATGACAATTTGTCAAGTGTAGACCTAGGGTTATTAGTCGCATATTGAAACTACGTTTTTTGTTGAGCTTTCGTTAGTGATGTGATAGTTCTGTGCAAAAAATGAAATCTTCTGCGCATTACGTCACTCGAGCTTGTCAGCTGTAACACGTGGTGCAAACATACAAAAGAAAATGTAAAAAAGCAAAAAGTAAACACAAGCAGCACAATTGCAAGCATTTAAGAAATATTGTATTCATTTAATTCAATTTCAAATATTGTGCACTTATAGTAAGCGTAAATTATAATTTTCAATTATATATTATGTAATTAAAATTAGTACTACAAAAGTTTTAGATGCTTTTGATGAGAATAACAACGATTTTAATTCGGGTCATAAAATGAATTTACAATTTTTCAACAAACTAAACAACAAACGAGAAGAACAAGAAAATTAAAACGAAGCAATCAAAGTGCTGTCAAACACATCAAGTAACTCAGCTATTTTTTTGTGTAGGAGAACAAATGGGAGAAAACACCCCTATTATATATGCATTTCTTTTCAACAATAATACTGAAAAATAAATTTGCTTAAATTTATTTATAAATATATTTATAAAGTAGTTTATTTCATTTCAATAAACCCAGTCTTATTGAAAATGTCGATATTTTTCATCGCTATAAATAAATTATCCCCTTTAAATATATTGTGACTACGCTTTTATTTAGCCACTTTGACAAGTTCGAACTACGTCACAACAAAGATGGCGGACATGCGCAATACTTTATCTGTAGTTCTTTGTATCATGATAGTTCTATATATTCACAGCTATGGATGACGAAGTTTTAATTGAACTTGTACGGGAACGTGCAATTATTTACGACAAACAACTGCCTGTCTACTGCTTATTATAATTGTTAACGTTTTCTTACATTGAGTCCCGTCATGATGACAGTTGACAACATTACGTTACGTCTATTATAATTCGAGCATGCATAGGAAATCTTTTACGGTTTTTTTTACTTGTATTTTGTTGTTGTGGCGGTGCACATATTGTATATTTCCTATTCTTGCACCGTGCAACGGTCATATCATAGACATAGAGAATACCCCTATTGCTTTTTTATGCATGTGGTTATAATAAACGTAACATGACGTGACGTATAGATCCGTTCATTTTGCGTTACGTAACATTACGTCATGTCAAAAAGGAACTGAACATTGCGGTTAGATTCGATTAGTGTGCAATGTGTATTGTTGAAACTACGTTTTTTGGTGAGATTTCGTTATTGATGTGATAGTTCTATATATCCACATGACCGTAAAGATCCGTGGAATTTGGATTTCTACGATACTTTACATTACGTCCTGTCAAATAGCAACTGAACATTGAGGTCAGATTGATTGTTGCACTATTTTGTATTGTTGAACTAAGCTCTTTTTTTTTTGTCCAAGTACTAGTAAATTTGTAATTTATTAAGAAATAATGTTCACATATAAGACAGAGTCTTTTAAATGCAGTAAGAATAACATAATAACAAAAATTTATAAACAACTTATAAATACATATTGTTTAAAACAAATACTTAAGGATTTAATTAAAATTAATAAATTAATTTAAAAATTAATTAATAATTTAATATATTATTATCAACAAGATGATAAGCAACTAAATAAAGTCATTTAGATTAATACAACTATTTAAGTATTTAATTAAAATTATCAAGTTGATCAGAATATTATTAGTTAAAACTCTTTGTTGAGTTTTCGTTATTAATGTGAACTATCATCCACATCATATATCCACAGAATATCACATGGATGACGAAGTTTCATTGGCGTAGCAAGCGGGGAGAAAGGGGGAAGTTTCCCTTATTTAGCTTATTTTCGCTTACTTAGCTAGATAAACAATTTAAAAAGAAAACTTCAAAAGTTATTCGAAAAATCAGTTTTTCTTCAACAGGTAGACACATTTTGGAATAATTTAAATTGATATAACTTTTTGTATTTTATCGCATTTAAACCATGTAAAGATATACCTAAAAAAAAAATAAACTGGCCATTTCAGCCCTTGGAAGGACTTTGACCGAGCTTCTATTGATCAATTGTGTTGAGCGTGTTATTAAATTTTTGATCACAAATGACCGGGAACTGGACCTACGTGTTTTATGCCGACTCCGAACGGCTTATGTTCTCAAGAAGCTTTACATGGCAATTTGTACTCTCTGAGGTTTGCCATTGTCTGCAGAGAGGTGACGACGGAACAGAAAAATTATTTCAATTGAAAAAACTTGCTGTCTGAGCTGGAATTGAACCCGGGCTACCGGTGTTCTTTAGCTTAGGAGCCACGCACTCTACCCACTAGGCTACGGCCGCCACAAAGATATAACTAGTCTTGCTTTATAAAAGCAACAATTATTTATAATATTTTCATATTACCATATGAAAGATCCTTTTAAAAATTATCTCTAATATCGAAATTGAAAACACTGTTGCCACTTTGGTACAATTTCGTTATTGATGTGATACAGCTATGGATGACGACGTTTTAATTGAACTAATGCGGGAACATGCAATTACTGCCTATTATAATTGCTATAACGTTTTCCCATTACGATGACAGTTGACAACATTTCGTTACTTTACATTACGTCTATTATAATTCGTCCTCTAGTATTGGAGCCAATTTGACGTAAAATCGAAAATAATGTTATCCCTCTCCAACGGAGTTTCCCATCTCTTTATCACTAGTCACTGCGACCAAGTAGCCGATATCGATATATCGCTCATCTCTAGTTTTCAGCTTCGCACCGGTGATACTTTGTAGTGATGGGCACTATCGAATGATTTCAACTATCGATGGTTTACTAGCGAATGATTTCAACTATCGAACAATACCTTCGAATATTTCGTTCAATTACTTCAAAAAAATAGTAAATAGAACACGAAACTTTCAAATGATTTAAACTATCGAATAATTCATTAATTCTAATTAAAAAATAATAACTAGTAACAAAAACAATCGTATGATTTGTAATATCGAATAAATTATTCATTCATTCGAATTATAAAAATAGTAGCTAGTTCAAAGATCAAATGATTTTTGCTATCAATTCAAGTACTCATTCATTCGACTTAAAAAACCTATATATACAGTACTCATGATTCATGAAGGTAAGCAAACGAAAGGCAAATGAAAAGACTATCGAATAAAAAAAAACTATCGAATTAATGAATAATTTTGAACTATCGAATAATTCGAATATTTTAATTCCATAGTTCCCATCACTAATACTTTGGCGTCTGTTTGGAAATTTTTGGATGACGAAGAAGTTCTCTCAATTCATAAACAGACATATATTTTCTTTAACTCAGCATTTTCTTTCCTTCGACGAGCGAATAGTTTCTGAATTCTGCCTATCCTTATGTAATAAGGCTCCACATGGGTAAGTTTATTAAATATTTGGATTGTTGAAATATTGCCTATTTTAGTGTATTACAGATATGTACGACCCAGATCAAAGCACCGAGCTGGGAGAGTCCAACATAAAAAACATTGTGAAAACCGAATATACCAATGAAGTTAATATTCAATCTGAACACGAATGGCTTTCTGCAGCTGACTCAAAGCAGGCTGGACGGACGATAGATCCAATTTTGTCAATCGTGAAAAGCGAGTATGAACTTCAGTCATGCATTTTGGATTGGTCAGTAGATATAGCTGAAAACAGTGATGAGAATGAGGAAGATGGTGAAGGTGATGTTAATGAATACGACTATGATGATGAAAAAAACCCATTACTTTCTGAGTCAGCAGTATATTCTGAAGCAAGTAAAAGAGAACAATATTTGTTTTATAAGAAAAAACGAAACTTATTTGAACCATATTTGCTACGTGATTGTTCTTACTGTGACATAACATTTGAATCCGTCGAAACTTGGGACACACACCTAAAGGATGTGCATTTTTCCCACTCAGATGCCGGTGAAGTGACTTGCAATGAATGTAAAATTTCATTATGCAATAAAGATATATTAACTGGACACTTTTTGGTGCATTTACCAAACATGAATATATTTAAATGTAAGCTTTGTTCATATGCGTGTTCCAGACATAAACAGCTACTGTTTCACATAGAAACAAAACACTTTCATGCTTTAGATAATGCATTTTCAGCATTAAAGGAAATTAATCAATACGCATCATTAAAATGTTGTGCATATTGTGGTAAATATGTCGGTATTTCGAGTATGCTGTCAACGCATATACAAGTAGAACACAGTGAAATATACGAGCACAAGCTTTTCCATGTATGTCCTTTTTGTGGAGAACAATTTGTTAAAGAAAAGTTGCATAAAGAACATTTAAGGAATATTCATCAATTTGAAAGCCTTAACGGTTTGTCTTTAGAAATTATTGAGAAACAGGAAAATAGTAGCAACAACATGAAGTTTCGCTGTTTGAAGTGCAGCGAATTGTTAGCTGATAGTTCATATACCTTTGGTTTAATTGCTCATGCATTGAGTCATCTTTCTTACAATTGTTATAAATGTCGCTTCTGTGAATACGATAATAAGTCAAAATCTAAAGTTATACAGCATACATGCAAAGATCTACTTATCGATATTAAAAATAACTCAATGCAGATTACCAGGACAACACCTTCTAAACGCTTTCTTCACCGATACCGAGATCGAAACTTGGATGCTAAAAACAAATTACTACTTGTTTGTCCAAAATGTGGGGAAAATTTCCAACAGCAAGGATTGTGGGAAGTACATCTAACTGAAGCTCATAGTTTTCATAAATATGAATTTTTGAATATTGAAACAACAGCATCGTCAGATGGCAAAAGCAAAATCATCAGTTGTACGATTTGCAAAAAAGTATTTGGTAGACCTAATTGCTCCAACATTAAACATCATGCCTTCACACATATGCCTTATAATTTATATAAATGTAAACTATGTCAAGCATCAATGAACTCGGTATTTGTTTGTTCCTGCAAAGGTAAGTGCAAAAGTACGTATTAATATTTAAAAAGCCCACTGCATGAAAACAAAATTAGTCCCTAACACTATCGACGTCTCCTTTTTAACTTTTGAAACTGTGTGGAAATCTTTTAAAGGCAACAACATTTAAATTTAAAAAATGGCTTCATTTAAAGATACGTTTTTAAGAATAAACCCTGCAATCCACGGCATCGTTCACGAATTTATTTATTTATCTCCCGCTAATTTCTCTTAACCTGCGAGGTAAAGCATTCCACATTTTAATGGCGTTAATAAAAAAAAAATTAGACGAATGTAACGAATAATGCCTAGTAACTATTAAAAAACAGCCAACGTTTTAAGTCAACAGGAGTTATGTCATGATGATTACTTAAATAAACTTAGCCTAGCATAAGCTACACTTTGTCGATAATTGTTTAACGCATCTGTCTTCGTTCATCGAAAAGGGAAAGTTTTCAAACAGTGCATGAATTTGGAATTTTTATACGAAATTTTCGACAATGAAATTTATGACCGAATCAGCATATTTCGACAAATCGTGCATGATTAAGTCAATATTTCTTTTAGACTGGACTACTGGAAACCTTCGCAAACTACTATTAGTATTCAATATAATAATGGCATTCAATGAGCGTAAATTGCGTAACTGTATTAAAAAGATATGCCATCATAAAATTAATTGAAGCATTACAGAAATTTTAGATCCATTAATGGTAAGTGAAGAGAACCATTGAATCGATTTAGACAATAAAGGTACCAAACTATTTTTATTTTAACTGAATTGTGGTAGGCTCTGTAAGATTTGCCACGCCTCACAATGCATCGAATGGGTACGAAAATAAGAAAACAAATTTTGTTGTTCGTTTAAAAAAAGTATTCTATATGAAACCATATTAGTAAGTGATATAATACTTAAAAGTTTTTTAATATATCTTTAATAATATATAAATACGATCCCTTAATACTTCACCCTTTTATTTTAAGAAAACCAAGTAATTTAAAATTGAGATAATAGATCTGTGTCCATACTCGATTCAAGTAACTTGAATTTGCTTGAAAACGTTTCTTTACACATTTTTCAAGCCCGAGAGAGAAAAATAACAAGCAAAATGTGTGTGCTCAGTTCATGTTTTACCTTCGATGTAATTTGTATCTTGTTTAATATATACTCG
The DNA here is from genome assembly GCA_963920525.1 of Dichetophora obliterata. NCBI lineage: Eukaryota > Metazoa > Arthropoda > Insecta > Diptera > Sciomyzidae > Dichetophora > Dichetophora obliterata. The sequence goes on along the minus strand of OY986436.1, from coordinate 202,845,641 downwards.
CTGTCAACATGTTCATGTTTTACCTTCGATGTACAATAATTTGTATCACTCTCTATTCTTTTACAATTACTCAAAGTTTACTTGAATGCTTCGAAAAAACTAACGTATTTTTTTTTTAAACAGTAAAGAGGATTATTTTAAATTGTATTTTGCTTATGTAACTAATTTTTTTAGCATATATTTTTTTGTAAAAAAAAATTTTCTTTGCCTTAAAAAAAAACATAAAAATTAAAAAATTTGGGCGGTTTAATAAGCTATAATAAAAAAATAATTCTTTGATTTTTATGAAACTTTCTTTAATTTTATTTGAAGTATTTACTTATGATTTCCAAAATATTATTTTCGTGTTTAAAAAAAAAAAAAAAAAAAATAATAGTTATGCAGGTTGAAAAAAGTGACTTTTTGCGAAAAATGGTCAATTTTGTATTGAAAAATATTCAAACTTTAGCAAAATTTGAAAGAAAAAAGATTTTTTGATTTTGATGATTTAAAAAAGTGACTTTTTGCGAAAAATGGTAAATTTTGTATGCAGGATTAAAAAAGTGACTTTTTGAAAAAAATGGTAATTTGGTATGGAAAAATATTCAAAATTCAGCAAATTATTACAGGTGAAATTAGTTGGGAGGTAAATTCATTTATTTATTTATTGGCCAAGCAAGGCAATTTACTTATTCTAACTGGTTTGTTTATTTTATTTTTTTTTTCTCCTCTAAAAAAGAAAAGGAGAGAAGAAAAGAAAAAAAATACTAACATATTTTATACATAGTAGCATAGCTAAGAATTTTATTTGATAATAGGTGAGATCTGACAAGGGAATAGGGAATTTGAAAGGATACGCTTAACTAACTGGCTATTTATTATCTTAGCATTTAATTCTTAACAACTAAAAGGACAATAAAGGAAGAGCGCAGGATTATTGGGCTTTTAATAGGGAAAAAAGATTTGGAGAGGGCATGCTTAGTTATAGATTAAGATTTAAAATTTTTAGTATTTATTTATTTACTAACCAAAGCAGGGTTTTATCTTAAATAAACTTGAATTTAGCTTAGATTAAGGTGTTGTTAGCTTAAGGGACTTGGAAAGATTTTTCTTAAAAGTTAATTTAGACATAGAGGGTGAATAGTAATCGCTGATATTATTGTATTCTCTACAGCACCTATTTATCGGCTCATTTCTTGCGTGTGTGCTCAGTTCATGTTTTACCTTCGATGTAATTTGTATCTTGTTTGATATATACTCGCTGTCAACATGTTCATGTTTTACCTTCGATGTACAATAATTTGTATCTTGTTTGATATATACTCGCTGTCAACAACACCGTTAATTACATCGAAGGTAAAACATGAACTAAGTAAAGTCCTTCTTGTTGAAAGGGGCATTAAATTTAGAAGGCTAAGCCTGTAATCGGCAATATATTGTACTCACGGAGATTATACGTGTTTCTAAGCGCAAAAAGCAGAAATTGCTTTTGAATAGATTCCAGTCTTTCACTGTGTGATTCAAAAGCAGGATTCCAAATAATGCACCCATATTCAAGAAGAGGGCGCACTAACGCACAGTGCCTTCGTGACCCAAACATTTTTGAACTCTTTTGCACGTCGTTTTATAAAACCAAGTAGTTTGCTGGCCCTCGACAACCATGTCTGAATTTTAGTATTCCTGCAAAACTAATACGACTTTGCAGGATGACACTGAGCAACACCAGCTGCGAAGTTAAAATCGGGAAGGACCTCTCCCCACCATTTATTACCAAACGAGGTTTCAGACAAGGTGATTCCTTATCGTGCGACTTTTTCAACCTAATGATGGAAAAGATCATCCGAGCCGCTGATCTGAGACGTAGTGGCACAATATTCTACAAGAGTGTTATGCTGCTTGCGTATGCTGATGACATCGATATCATTGACCATAATACGCGCGAAGTCAGTGCAGCATTTTCCAGATTAGAAAGAGAGTCAAGTCGAATGGGTCTGGCAGTGAATGCAGATAAGACGAAATACTTGGTGTCAACAAACAAACAGTTCCAGCGTCTTGGAACCCACGTTACAGTTGACAATACCTCCTTCGAATTTGTAAAGGACTTCGTTTATCTAGGATCCATCATAAACTCAACCAACGACATCAGCATTGAGATCAAACGAAGAATAACTCTTGCCAACAGGTGTTACTTTGGGCTCAATAGGTAATTGAGAAGCAGAGCCCTCTCTCGACGAACGAAAATCACGCTCTATAAATCGCTTATCATGCCCGTCCTACTTTATGCATCACAAACCTGGACGCTGAGCAGTTCAGATGAAAAGACTTTAAGAGCATTCGAGAGAAAGATTCTTCGTAAGATCTACGAATACGGTGGAATGATGAATTGTATGAGCTGTACGCTGACATCGACATAGTCAAGCGCATTAAAATCGAGCGGCTTCGCTGGCTTGGTCATGTTCAGCACATGAAAGACGAGGCTCTAGTGAAGAAAACATTCGATTCGGTACCCAGCGTCGGTCAACGCAGAAGAGGATGACCGCATCTTCGTTGGAAAGACCAAGTAGAGGACAACCTGACGAAGCTTGGAATTTCCAACTGGCTCCAGCAAGCGAAAGACAGAAATGGCTGGCGCAAATTCTTAGATGAGGCCAAGACCGACCTACGGTTGTAGCGCCAACTAAGTAAGTAAGTAGTTTGCTGGCCCTAGTTACAATTTTATCATAATGTACTGAGGAAGTAATTTTTTCATTTGTTACCAAATTTTTACGGGAGAAGGTTATTACGCAGCATTTGTTAACATTAAGATAAAGTTTATTTTGATTGCACCAGTGCTCAAGAGATGACAGTTTCGACTGTAAGTAAATTACATCTGTTTCCGATTTAATAACATGGTATATTTTTAGGTCGTCTGCATACATTAGATGTGGGATATCGCAAAGAACATCGGATAAGTCTGAGATAAAAATATTAAAGAGAAGTGGACCAAGGTGACTGGAATTTATAGGAACTTAAAGCATTTACGGTGAAAAGTATAATAGACAGCAGATTTTGAGAATTTAAATGAAGGTTCTAAATTAAAGTTGGTATCTAAATGGGTTTTTGATGGAAATTCCGGCCATAGCCAATATAAACAAATATTCACAGAAGAAACAAACACTAGTGAATATACATATAGTGCTCATAGATATGGTCCCATTAATGCTCGTAAATATGAAAATGGGTACCAAAGTTTGGGTAAATCCAAGGCCATCATCCACCATGTATTGCAGACCAATCAAATTTATATTCCAAAAAGAAAATGCACACCTTTTTCGTAGCATAGATGATATGAATAATAAAATCAGCCAACTCCAAATTACCAATATTACTTCAGAAAGCGGTCGTGGGTATAATGTTCAATTTGAAATGTTATTAACAATGGTAGATGGTAACATTTGCAACATTCTATCTAACACAATTTCTTCATAAAAATGTTTCATTTGAGGAGCAACTCACACTCTAAACAAATGAATAAGGAAAGTGTTTTAAATTTACCACCTAAAACAGAAAATTTCAGATTCGGTTTGTCTCTCCTTCACTGTTGGATTCGATTTTTCGAATGCCTTCTGTATACCAGCTACCGACTTCCAATTAAGACTTGGGGCAAGTACGAGGTAAAGAAAACGAAGAGTTGGTAGCGCAAAACAAAAAAGAATTCAAGCTGAGTTTAAGAGCAAAATGGGTCTCTTTGTCGACAAACCAAAGCCAGGATATGGGTCTACTAACGACGGAAACACAGCTAGGCGCTTCTTCTATAACCCTGAAATAAGCTCATAGATGAATGGCATAAACAAATATTTGATTGAAAAATTTTCTATTATTTAGAGAGTTTTGGCAAGTGGCTTCTCCATAGATCTGAATAACTTCAAATTGTTACTAGAAGAAACTAGGGAGTTGTAAATAAAGTTATATGGTGGGCAGTGTTCATAAAGTTCTTATGCACGGATGTGAAGTCATTTAAACATTTTCCTTGCCAATCGGAACATTGTCCGAAGAGGCATTGGAAGCAAGGCACAAGGAATTTAAAAAAAATCGACTTAACCATACCCGTGTGACGAGCGAAACCCGAAGCTAGTTTTGCAGCGACACAACAAGATGCAACGAAGTGGCCAAAATTTATATTTATATATTGTCTTTGTTTATTACTGAAATAAACATTTTATTTTTTGAAATGAATCTAATTTTATTATTCGAATTAAAATAGTTTTTTATTCCTAATTTACTTACCCAAAAAGAAGAGAAAACTTACCTGAATTTAACATTGAATTATTTATTTGCTAAAACTAAATTAATTCTTTCTTATATATGTATATTAGGGCGGGTCAAATTTTGGCTCAGCGAAATTCGTAAAATACATATAATTTCAAGACTTTTTCTCCACTACAGCATATACAAATTCTGAAAAAAGCTGTGCGGACTTTCGTAAATAGATTCATATACATACATTCATACATTCATATTTTATAATTGAGAACAAAATCTATTTACGAAAGTCCGCACAGCTTTTTTTCAGAATTTGTATATGCTGTAGTGGAGAAAAAGTCTTGAAATTACATGTATTTTACGAATTTCGCTGAGCCAGACCTCCAAAAAATTCGTCCATACAAATTGACCCGGCCTAATGTATATATATCTAGACAATTTCTACTTACCACTTAATTCACATTGAAATAATATTGTATTTATCTCGATTGTTACTTACTTACTTACTTAGTTGGCGCTACAACCGTATGTCGGTCTTGGCCTCATCTAAGAATTTGCGCCAGCCATTTCTGTCTTTCGCTTGCTGGCGCCAGTTGGAAATTCCAAGCTTCGTCAGGTCTTTACGACTTGGTCTTTCCAACGAAGATGCGGTCGTCCTCTTCTGCGTTGACCGCCGCTGGGTACCGAATCGAATGTTTTCTTCACTGGAGCATCGTCTTTCATGCGCTGAACATGACCAAGCCAGCGAAGCCGCTCGATTTTAATGCGCTTGACTATGTCGATGTCAGCGTACAGCTCATACAGTTCATCATTCCACCGTATTCGGTACTCGCCATTGACGCAGATTGGTCCGTAGATCTTACGAAGAATCTTTCTCTCGAATGCTCCTAAAGTCTTTTCATCTAAACTGCTCAGCGTCCAGGTTTGTGATGCGTAAAGTAGGACGGGCATGATGAGCGATTTATAGAGCGAGATTTTCGTTCGTCGAGAGAGGGCTCTGCTTCTCAATTGCCTACTGAGCCCAAAGTAACACCTGTTGGCAAGAGTTATTCTTCGTTTGATCTCAATGCTGATGTCGTTGGTTGAATTAATGCTGGATCCCAGATAAACGAAGTTCTTCACAACCTCGAAGGAGGTATTGTCAACGGTAACGTGGGTTCCAAGACGCTGGGACTGTTTGTTTGTTGACACTAAGTATTTCGTCTTATCTGCATTCACTGACAGACCCATTCGACTTGACTCTCTTTCTAATCTGGAAAATGCTGCACTGACTTCGCGCGTATTATGGCCAATGATATCTATGTCATCAGCATACGCAAGCAGCATAACACTCTTGTAGAATATTGTGCCACTACGTCTCAGATCAGCAGCTCGGATGATCTTTTCCATCATTAGGTTGAAAAAGTCGCACGATAAGGAATCACCTTGTCTGAAACCTCGTTTGGTAATAAATGGTGGGAGAGGTCCTTTCCGATTTTAACTGCGCTGCTGGTGTTGCTCAGTGTCATCCTGCAAAGTCGTATTAGTTTTGCAGGAATACCAAATTCAGACATGGTGGAGTACAGGTGCTTCCTTATTGGGCTGTCGAAGGCGGCTTTGTAGTCGACAAAAAGATGGTGGGTGTCGACTTGTTTTTCTTGAGTCTTCTCCAAGATTTGTCGTAGCGTGAAAATCTGGTCGATGGTGGACTTTCCAGGTCTGAAGCCACACTGATAAGGTCCGATCAGTTCGTTTACAATGGGCTTCAATCTTTCACATAAAACGCTCGACAGGACCTTATATGCGATATTAAGAAGGCTTATTCCACGGTAATTGGCACAGATAGTGGGATCGCCTTTCTTGTGGATTGGGCAGAGCACACTGATATTCCAATCGTTTGGAATGCATTCTTCCGACCATATTCTGCATAGAAGCTCGTGAATGCATTTAAGTAGAGCTTCGCCTCCATTCTTAAACAGCTCAGCAGGTAAGCCATCAGCTCCCGCGGCTTTGTTATTTTTAAGCCGAGCTATAGCTGTCAGAACTTCATCATAGTCGGGCAGCGGAACCTCAACGCTGTCATCCAAAATTGGGGTTTCCGGAATATCATCTCTATTGGCGGGATTGTTGTCAGCGTCGCCATTTAGAAGCTTAGAGAAGTGTTCCCTCCATAACGGCAGTGTGCTCTGGACATCTGTCACTAGATTCCCGTTTTCATCCTTGCAGGAAGAGGTTTTAAAACCATCGGCAAGGCGTCTTATTTTTTCGAAAAATTTTCGGGCCTCATTCCTGTCACCATACATCTCAATCTTCTCCTGCTCGCGCTTTTCTGCCTCTCTTTTTTCCGCCTGAAAATATGTCTCTCTTCCCTCCTCTTTTCTTTGTATCGCTCCTTGGCAGCGCGCGTTACAACCGACTGCAGGGTGGCTTTGTAGGCGGCGTCTTTCTCTGCAGTGGCGTCGCGACACTCCTGGTCGTACCACTGGTTTCGGCGAGGGCGTTGGTAGCCAATCACCTCTTCAGCAGCCGCACGCATGGAGTTGGAAATGTGTGTCCACTGCGCGCATATATCATCGATTGGAGGAGTGCTTTGAAGCAGGAGTGAGAGTCGAGTGGCGAAAGCATCGGCTGTCTGTTTCGATTGCAGCTTGTCGACGTCTAGCTTTCTCTGTGTAGGGTTGCGTGTATTCTTAGCTGCGCACAGACGTGTACGGATCTTGGCTGCAACAAGATAGTGATCCGAGTCAATGTTTGCACCACGGATCGTGCGTACATCCAATACACTGGAAGAGTGCCTTCCGTCGATCAAAACGTGATCAATTTGATTTTTTGTTTTTTGATCAGGGGACATCCAGGTGGCTTTATGAATATTGAGATGCTTGAATCTAGTGCTACTTACGACCATGTTTCGTGCTGCGGCGAAGTCAATCAGCCTCATTCCGTTATCGGAGGTGTTGTGGAGGCTGAACTTTCCGACTGTTGGACCAAAAATATTTTCCTTGCCCACCTTAGCGTTGAAGTCACCAAGCACGATTTTTACGTCGTGGCGGGGGCAGCGCTCGTAGAAAATCTCATCGTCCTTGTCTTCTGTCGGAGCGTGCGCACATATTAGGCTTATATTGAAAAATCGAACCTTGATGCGGATTATGGCAAGTCGTTCGTTCACAGGTGTGAATCGCAGGACGTGGGGCCGTAGTCTCTTGCCAACTACAAATCCGCATCCAAACTCGTGCTTCTCCGCATGGCCGCTGTAGTAGATATCACAGAGTGCATGCCGAATCCAACCCTGTCCCTTCCATCGCATTTCTTGGATAGAAGTGATATCAGCTTTGTATTTTTCCAAGACATCAGTCAGTTGGATAGAGGCACCTTCCCAATTAAGGGTTCGGACATTCCAGGTGCATATCCGTAAATCATTATTAGTTTTTCGTTTGCGGTAGTCGTCATCAGATTTGGGGATCATTTTTCTTCTTTTCTTATATGTTTTCATTGAAATTGGTTTTTACGGGTGGGCTTCAAACCCGACGCACAACCTATTTTAAGCCTAGGGAGGCCCGCCGCTCAGGTTAGCCGCCAAACTTACGGTTGTCAGTTTTGACGTTGCCCAGGAAACACCACGTGGAGGATTGAGTCGACTTGAGGCGATTTCACAAAGATTATGCTGGCCTCGCCAGGTTGAGACAGTCAGACATGTTACATTTTTCCATCGCCCCCAATTTCCCGATTGTTAAGTAAAAAGAAATACCTACAAACGTTTTAACTACTGTAAAATATAAACATTGCTATGATAAGCAAGCACCCTGTATTACAATAAATCTAACTTAATATATGTATTCACTAATGGGAATAACGGCCACTGCGACAAAGCTGAGAATCCATAGAAGTATGAATACCGAACAGACATCTAGAAAGAGCAAGGGGTAAAGCAAAAGAGAAAGTGTAATACAATCCACAAGCAGAGCATTACACAGAAAGAAGAAATCATTGAGAATCAATGATCCACGGCAGATGCGAACGAAAGTACGAATGAGCGTAAACACAGCAGCCCACTAACGAGATCCAAACACTAATACAATGTAAGAAGCCAGCAGCATAGTCAGAGGCTGGCTGGCAAGGCAACGAAAAGTTAGTTGCTGTTGGGCTACCGAACGTGGCGGACGTGCCTATAGTTAGTTGCTGGGTAACTATCGAGCTGAACTAAAAGTACTGAAGATATCGAAGGACAATCGAGAAGAGGAATCAAGACGGACATAGAGGAGCCTGGCAAGGAAAGGAAGCATAAGTAAAGTGTGGACAACTAAGGATAGAAACTCGTACAGGACTTGATGAACAATTAAGACGTAGTAGTAGTTTTTTTTATATAATTATACGGGGTCTTCGGATACCAACTAAGAAGTAATAGTTTTTATATTTGCTGCTATAATTATACGGGGTCTTCGGATACCAACTAAGAAGTAATAGTTTTTTATATTTGCTGCTATAATTCTACGGGGTCTTTGGATACCAACTAAGAAGTAATAGTTTGTATATTAACTCATATAATTATACGGGGTCTTCGGATACCAACTAAGAAGTAATAGTTTTTATATTTGCTGCTATAATTATACGGAATCTTCGGATACCAACTAAGAAGTAATAGTTTTTATATTTGCTGCTATAATTATACGGGTCTTCGGATACTAGCTAAGAAGTAATAGTTTGTATATTTACTCATATAATTATAAGGGGGTCTTCGGATACCAACTAAGAAGTAATAAAGTGTATATTTACTCATATAATTATACGGGGTCTTCGGATACCAACTAAGAAGTAATAGTTTTATATTTACTGCTATAACTATAACGGGGTCTTCGGATACCAACTAAGATGTGGTGATAGTTCTCTTATTATAATTATATCGGGTCTTCGGATACCGACTAGGAACATATAGTACGAAAATTACCGAACAGTACCTACGCATTAGTGACAACGAGAACAAACCCCGAATCACGACAATCGCTAACGAACAACGCCACACTTTACGTCTTGCAACGGCCAGCTCAAGAACCACATCAGAACCAAGATCCTATGGAACACCGAGCCACCCGTTATTCCCATCTTCATAGCCTCAATGTATCATTGAATTAAAGCCTCAATAAATAAATCAAACTATACCTGCACGTCTTCTTAATTTTAATAAATTTTGTAAGGACCTTGAAATCCCGGCGAGCTTACCTCAGCTATAGACCCGGAAGACCGGGAGCTTCGTTACATCCGTAAATGCTCAAGGATTAAGTCTAATACAGATTTAATGAAAATATTGTTGCTGACATCTGAGCCTCTCTTAGCATCCAAAAGAACTACCAAATCAAAATCAAATGTAATTATCGATGAAGAAGTTAAGAAGTTTATTAAGTTAGTTGATGACCCTGATATTGTTTGTAGTGATTCTGGCGAAGAAGTCAGTAGCGATGAAAGCCAGTAGCGATATACGTTTTTTATTTTTTGGACATATCTGCCTACATTTATTTATTTACTTTATTTTTTAATTAACATAGTTAACTATTTTATTTTCCTGTTGTAAGTAGAGTTTTTAATTAATACAAGTGGGAATTATTATGGGACAACAGATTTACCTGCCATACAAAATCATGTAAAAATCAACATACGTCGAAGGAAGGTACCCCTAGGGTCTTACCGATTTCAATAATTTTGAGTACACATCTATAACTCTCTTTGTTTAGCCTTCTACCCGAGTTTTGTTAAAATATGACAACTTTTGTATGTACCTGTCATATAAAATCAAGTTAAAAATTAATATAGGTCTAGGGGAGGTATCCCTAGGGTCTTACTGATTTCAATTATTTTTTGTACACTTCTATTACTATATTTGTTTAACCTTGTGACCGAGTTTTGTTTTGATTAGACAACTGTTGTATGTACCTGTCATAAAAATCATATAAATTTTTAATCTAGGTCCAGGGGAGGTACCCCTAGAGAGTGACCGATTTACACCATTTTTAAAATTTTCTTAATTAGCATTTAAAATGATGTTGAGTATAAGAGGCAGATGACCTTACAGTTAATAGACTTTTGCTCATAAAATTAGGCCTTACTATGACGATTTTAATGATATATAAAACTTAATAATCAGACTACAAGCAACGAGTTATAGACAAAAAAACAGATTCCGCTGTTTTTCCACGCCCATAAAAAAATGTTTACACTCCTGTATTTTGTTCGACATAGCAGTTAATATGAGGCGGTAATATTTTTTTTCATATAGATCTATACGGCTTGTTGAGCATCCCCTGCAACGACTTCTGCAGAAGCTGTTGGGATGAAGAGGAGGTAGAATCTGCAGTACATTTCCTCTGCACTTGCCCAGAGCTGACTCAAAAACGATTTCTTCACTAACTCTAAGAATCGTCGAAATACCGAATCCTAGGCCTTCTGACCAGCTCAAATTTTGTTTAAATAGAGAAAAGAAATCCACCCTTTGGCATCATAGTGGACATAATTGGCAGAGCTGGATTGTAATGATTTCTTTTTAATTTAATTTAAAACTTCAATTCCTCAGGTATGGAATTGGAAAAAATTTTAAATTCCATTACGGGTATTGTAATTGGTAATTGAACGCTTCAATTCCTTAGGAATATAATTGAAAAACATCGCTTTGTAAGTAGATTAATGAAATTTTGTACAGGGGTGTAGAAATTGTATACCGAGCACCTTGCAAAAAGTCGGCGGAATTGAACCAGGTAGCGTAGCAGCTACATTTATTTGTAAATATTTCATCAACCGACTAACAGTTGGAGTCAGATAAATGTTTCGAATACATAATGAAGTAGTTTTGAGTTATTGAAAAAGCAATTGCAATTTTAACTTCAAATTACAATTCCTGTAATAGAATTGACGATTTTTTCCATTCAATTTATGAGGAGTTGAAGTGTTCAATTACCAATTACAATTCCTGTAATATAATTGACGACTTTTCCCATTCCATTCCTGAGGAATTGAGGTGTTCCAATTTACCATTTTTTTCAATTCCATTCCAAGGAATTGAACTGTTCAATTACCAATTATAATTCATGTACTGGAGTTGACGATTTTTTCCAATTACATTCCTCAGGAATTGAGAGGAACATTTACCAATTCTTAAAATCAAGGAATTGCAATTGAATTGTAATGAGTTATTTTTGATCCAGCTCTGCTAATTGGCCTAATTGTGTCTCAATTGAGGCAGCCACATCAACCTAACTTAACCTACCTCTTAATCTTCAGTTTTATAAAATACTAGTGAAACCCGGCGCGTTGCTGCTACGCCCTCGTTGCCAAACTTCTATAAAATGCTATCAGTGAACCAATGCGTGGATTGAGTTCGAATAGTGAATTCTGAGGCTGTGCGACCTATAACTCCAAAGCTTTTCGATATCACAAATTTGGGTTTTATGGGAGGGGCCACTTCTCCTTGTCCAACGCCCATAAAATGTTATCAGTGAAACGGCACGTGTCAATTGTGATCGAATACCGAATTCGGAGGCTGTGCGACCTATAACTCCAAAGCTATTCGATATCGCAAATTTGGGTTGTATGGGAGGTGCCACGCCCCCTCGAACAACGCCCCTCGAACAACGCCCCTTGAACAACGCCCATAAAATGCTGTCAGTCAAACGGCATGTTTAAATTATGATGGAATACTGAATTCCGAGGCTGTGCGACCTACAACTCCAGAGCTATTCGATATCGCAAATTTGTGCTGTGTGGGAGGTGACATGCCCCCTTTTCCAATGCAAAAACCCTCCTTGGCATGTGTGTAATAACTTCCAGTTGAAATGAAAAACTTCCAGTGTAATTTCACGAAAATCAGTTTAGACATATGGACCAAATTACTAAATTTTATCAAAATCGTCTCATATATCTGTGGTCACAAGGAATAATGACTTAACTCAAAATATCGTAAAAAAAGCGATATGGAATTTACTTTATTGCCATTTTTTGGAAGTATGCAGATATCCATTTTTTGCCCAGAATTGATCATCACTTAAGTATGCATGTATTTTGGTTGTAACGGTTCATATATTTAAAAAAATGGGTCGTAATTCGTTCAATTAAAATATCGTTTTTTACGATACTTTGACTTTAGTCGTTATTCCTTGTGACCACAGATATATAAGTTCTATAGATTTGTGGGCGGTTAATGTGAGCATAGCATCATTTATGTAAATATTAACCGCCACTTGGATCACCTACATACCAACTTCCACTATAAAAATGTGTGCAACTCCGGAATTAGATGATTTCGAAAAAGTTAGCGTAGATATATTCCGACCACTCCCATTTTTCGTACAGTTGCCGACAGCAACCACCCGAACAAAATTAAATTTTAGTTTTTTACGATCAAAACGTCTGATATATACCTTTTTTGTTTGGTTTGTTGGCGATAGCGCAAATTTGGCTTGTATGAGAGGTACCACGCCCCCTTTTCCAATCGATACCAAACATCACAGGACCGGTGACGAGACTTGTTAATGTTGTATGATACAGATGCGTACTGCGTCCTCCTCAAAGCTCCGCTGGGTTGGCGGATTACAAAATTTCATCCAGCCCTATTTCTCTAATGAATTCGATAATATTCTTAGGTTCAAGAGATGAAACCTGCTCTAGACTTAGCTCTTATTTACCCAGTGCTATTTTACGTAAGTAGTTGTATTGGAGTTTCCTCTGCTTCTTCACAGCAACGGCAGTTACTATCGGTTTCTATACCCAATTTCATAAGGTGATATTTAAGTTTACAGTCGCGCTAGACCATCTGCTTCTTCGTTACTCTGTATTCCTTTGTGTCCTGGGACCCGAAGTATAGTAACATTGTTATTCTTGCCTAGTTCATTGAGTTTTGATAGGCATTCCCATGTTATTCTCGTTAATATCTCACAGGAAACTAATGCTTTAATTGCTGCTTGGCTGTCTGACATCACAATTATATTCTGACCTTTGTATTTCCGGTCCAGGTTGAATTGTGCACACAGCTGTATTTCTAGGATTTCGCTTGGGAGATACTGGGTGTTGTCCCCATGGGTTCGAAGTGCTTGGTTCTTGGCCCGTTCACCCCTGCGCCTATACCTTACTGCGCCGACTTGGAGGCATCCGTATATCATGATATACCGTGCGGTTTCTTGACTTGCGAGATCATCTCTCTGTCAAACTCTTTCTTGGTACTAAGCTTAATTTCGAAGTGTTTTTCGAAGTTATACCTTTTTGCTATATTGTCTCTTGGCAGTTCGATGTTAGGAGTGTGTTTTGCAATATCCTCCTCTCTACTGCTGATAAATTTACCTAAACCCGTCCCCTCTTTAGCAATGCATAGCAGAGTTCGCTTAGCTACTCCCTCTATGACAAGGCTACTCCCTCCAGCGAAGAATTGTTGGAACAACCCCAGCTTTTCCCCGCCAGGTTCCTACATACCTTGCGTGCGCGCGTTGCTTTGTTTATAGTTTCCTCTACATGTCTTCTCCAGAGAAGCTTTGAATCTAGTGTGAGTCCTAGGTACTTTACTTCTAATTTGAAGGGAATTTCCGTACCATCCATTCTTATAGTTCGGAGATTTGGCAGGCTTCTTTTGTTAGTAAAAGGTACTATGGTAGTTTTCGTTGGGTTGATATTTAATCCCACTGTGTTGCACTATTCCTTTGTTACTGACAGTCCTCTCTGTATAAGTTTACAGAGCGTATCCTTGAACTTCCCTCTCGCTATGAAGGTATGACCTGCGGTTAAAAAAATTTTTGTAATTTTTTTTTTTTATAAATATCTTCTAAAATCCTTCAAATATAATGCCTTAAAAGGATTTTTTAAAATTCGAATTATATTTGGAGTTACAGAGCTATATATACACTCGCGCCGAAGTGCAGTAATAACACTTTAAATGCGTTTTTCTCGAAATCACTTTTTTCAAACTAGGGTGTCGTTTTTCTCAAAGAACCAGAAGTCGGATGAAGATGCAGCGGGCAGCGTTTTGTAGGTAATCACGTCAGGCAGGTCCTGAACTAGGATAATTGGGCTAACTCTACTACCGGGGGAGGGGTGGGGCAAAAACCCCCAAAAAACAGCTAATTTTTTAACTTTTTTAAAAAATCGCGAAATTTTATCAATTTATGATATTTAGGAAATATCCTTGTTCATGACTTGCCTGACTTGATTACCAAAAAAATGCCACCCGCCGAATTTCGATACGACATCTGGTCCTCAAGAAAAACGACACCCCGTTGCCTTCTCAATTTACCACGAAAAAGGTTAGAAAATTACGTATGTTTTCACGTAAAAAGACCCAAAGTTGATCCATTGAAAAACGACTGAACTACAGAAATTTTAGAAAACATGATTTTTGAGGGCTTGAACCGCAGGTCATACCTTAAGGCGATGTCGTCTGCGTATCCCTGACATTTTATGCGTGACGGGACTTAGCTTCCAAATTTGATATTTTAACATGGTCGCTTTTCTTGAGTACAGAATCCCAAAAATTGGATTTGGGATTATGGCCAGTTTTAAAGAGGTCATAAGCACAAGAAAAAAGAGGACGTAGTCCCAAAATAAATTTGATCATAAAAAATTTATTTGCCTTGTACAGAATGTTGATAAACCACATCCGTACAAGGACAATCTCCCAAGCGGTCAGAACCCCCAAATCAAATTTTTGGGATTATGTCCGCAAAATAACTGGACGGAATCCCAAATTTTAAATTTATGTCCCGTCAACACAGGAACACTCTCAAGATGTGGCTTCAGTTTCCCTGAACATTTCACAAGATCGGTTCATCGGTTTTGGAGTCTATACGTGATATACAAACATACTCAAAGAGTCGTCATTATTTATCATTCTCATGGCCGAAATAAGTTACTAAAATTATTAAAAATTATTTACTAAAAAATAGCTATAATTTATTTTTTATTTATAGGAAAATATTCTTCATTCATACACGTTTGCCCAAAATGTGGTAAGGAATTTAACAAAAAGTGTTATTGGAATAATCACATGATCAAAACGCATGATCTGCGAGAGATGAGTGGTTTAAATTTTTACAAAATTTCCGATACAGAATCACCGAATTATAAATGTTCCGACTGTGATGCGGTTATACAAGAATCATCACCGTCTTGTACCGATCTTCTATTCCAGCACGCAACTATAGAGCACATGCCATTTAAATGCTACAAATGCAGTAACTGTGGTGAGCAGAGTAACAGCAATGAAAGCATAATAGAACATTGCAGTAACTGCTTTATCACCACCGAAAGTGAAGTTGCAAGCAACACGAAAACGAAATCAAAAATAAATAGAAAACGAATTACAAAGGATACTGTTGACAATACAGGAGACACAAAAGAGACAGATGGACCTTTACACAAGCTTTTAAAGCGAAGTGACATCAACAAAAGCATGATAGAACACAACAATGATGGAAATAGTACCGAAGTAAATATCAGCAATGAAAGTAAAGATACAAGCAAAACAACAACAAGAACAATCATAAGCTCAAAAATAATATTACCTCTAGAGGTGAAGAAAAAGACTCAATCAGATTGCTTAGAAATTGATAAATATAAGGTGGGAAAACTTGCTATAACCTCTAATAAATATAGCGAATATATAACTTATGCATGTCCCGAATGCAATATACCATTTGCCACTTCAAAAGCATGGCACACCCATATTAGTACAGATCACGATTTCTTTGCAGAAAATCGTTTAAATATCACTCCAGTACCAGGAGTCACAGCTAAAGCAATTTGTAATGAATGTTGTGTAACGGTACATGGTGGTCGTTACGATTGGCATCGTCACAAACTAAGGCATATGCCATATCAGGCATTTGTATGCAATCTTTGTATGACTCGCTCAAAGTCACAAAGTGATCTCCTCCGTCACGTAAAATGCCAACACTTTACTGCTGGTGAATTCAAATGTATTTTCTGTGATTTAGTCTTTAAGACATCTTACGAAAGTTCCAAGCATGCTAAAGCAGAGCACGCTGATGCCGAATATCCTGAAAATGTTTGTCATATTTGTATGAAAATATTTTCTGCTCGTGAGACTCTGAAAAAACACGTGAAGCGACACGAATTCAATCGTGAGTTATTTGAGTGTGGATTTTGTGAACGGAAATATTTACATATTAGTATTCTTAAAAAACATTGGACGGACTGTCATCCTGTGGAATCTGCGTTGTTAAATCGGAGGGGAAAAAAGTTCGTGGTGCAGAAAGATACGCGTAAATTGCGTAATTGTATTAAAAAGATATTGCCATCACAAAATTATTTGAAGCATTACAGAAATTTTCGATCCGTTAATGGTAAGTGCATTTGGAATTTTTTAATTGTTAAATTTAATTGAAACACTGCTTGTCAAAAACAACATTAACCTTCCGTTACTAACATGCTGTCTCACAGACCGAACACATTCTTAAAGCTTCCTGTAGGCCAAAGTTGAGCTTATTTAAGTATGTTTTATTTAATGAAATTTTGTCATTTCGTTTTCTCATGTTTATTTTACTATTCAATACAATAACAACTAATACGAATTAAATATATAGTCGAAACATTTGTATTTATTGCGAAGAAATTTACATTTTCTGCACTTCGGTATGATAGACCGATGTTAGTAACCATGTTATGAAATGCATGTTAGTAGCGGAAGGTTAAACCACGGTCGCATAGTACGCATTATACGTATTGAATACACCACGTTTTTGTGCCGTAAGCTGCGTATGTTTAATTCCTTACAATTTTGTTATTGCAAATTACGGTGCTGTAAACTTACCGAACATACGCTGTTTACATCGCCAATACGGCGTTCATTGAATACCACTAATAGTTGCGGTCAAAATAAAAGCAGTGCTCTTATATTCAGACATGTTTGGATAAATAATACTAGTCTACAAATTTTCGGTCCGGTAAACCGATTATCATTCCTAGATGTACTTTCAATACTCGTTCCGAATTTGTACACAGTTTTCTCCGATATTGTAACATTTTCAAGATACAGGGTGTTTTACGTTTTTGGCACGTGTTAAGTATTATTTATATAGAATCTAAACTACTAACCATAAAATAAAAAAGAATATTTTCTATTTTAGAAGAAATATCAACTTTTCCATCAATCTATCAACCATTTTCGTATTATGTGCTATAGCGGAGCTAAAATTTTCAGATTACCCAACGAAATATCAACAAATTTTGTATCTTTTATTTTAGCAGAGCTGTTATCATCCAAAGTTAGAATTTAAAAAAAAACCTGTTGATTACATGAAAAACAGACATTTTAAATTTGGACGATTACAGCTCCGCTAAAACAAAAGATACAAAATCTGTTAATATTTCGTTTGATAATCTCAAAATTTTAGTTCTGCTACAGCACATGACACGATAGTGGTCGATGTATTGATGGAAAATTTGATAATTTTTCTAAAATACAAAATATTATTTTTTATTTTATGATGAGTACCTTAGATTCTAAATCAATAATACTAAACACTTGCCAAAAACGTAAAACACCCTGTATCTGGAAAATTTTACAATATAGGAGGAAACTGATGACAGGTTTTAAACCAGCGATGAAAGTACATATAGGAACGATAATGGGTTTACCGGATCCGAATTTAGTAGACAAGTATTTTTTATACAAACATGTGTGAATAAAAAAATACTGCTATTATTTTGACTACAGCTGTATATATCATATCACTTAATTGAAAAATCAAGCTTATTTTAATTTTGAAAAATGCAATTAAATTTTTTACTTAAATTGTTCGCATAAAAAATAGTTTGGTACTCTAGGCATTTATATTTTTGTTTTTAGCAAATTGTATTAGATTTAGTAAAAATAAATGTATTAGTTTTGCTTTAACTCATTTAATTAACCAAATGTACATTTTACTAAATGTGCCGAAAAAGGTAAATTTATACCTAAAAATTCACTGCTACCAAGCGAACAAGTAAATTACTAGCAACTACGAGCACGCCAAAAAATTTTAGATCTCCTACGAGCTTCTATTGATCAACAAATGTTTGAACACAAATAATTGACTGGAGTCTTATTATTATTATTTATCTATTATCTTAATATATAAAAGGCAAGCGCGCTATTCCGTGTCCAATATCTCTCAAACTGTTCAGCCTTAAAGTATGCACATCTTAATACATAAAAAGCAAGCATGCTGCTCCGCACGGAGTATTTCTCAAATTGTAATTATTTTTTGACAGTAAAGTAATTTTACAAGACACACTATTCTCAAAAATGTTCAGCCTGAAAGTATGCGCAGAAAATATATTTGATACTTATCAGTGACAGTGTTGTGTTTTTATAATAGTACGTTTTTGATTTAACTACCTCTTTTTTCATCCTTTTATAAAAAAGTTATGACGAATTTAATGAAATTTTTTTGAGTCGATTGTACCAAAAATACAGCCGCAAAACGACACCTGAGTTGCTACGTATTATATAAACAAATTTTTCAACACTGCTTTAATACGTAAAGTGTTATGTAAAGTGGTACATTTGTATTTTGCAAAAAACAAGTGTATAAAAATTAAAAAAAAAAAAATCAAAAAAAGCAAGCAAAAAGAGAAAAAAGTGCTTTCGGCCAAAGGCTCCAAAAAGTTAGTGTGCGGAGGACCTGTCGTAGGACAGGCTTTTATACTAGTTACTTTATAAAAGCCTTTATGACACGAACGGATGTTCCGCAATAACACGAAAACCTATAAACCTATTTAGACAATAAAGGTACCAAACTATTTTTATTTTAACTGAATCGTGGTAGGATATGTAAGATTTGCCGCGCCTACTTTAAAATTATGTTGAGTTTAGAGGCAGATGACCTTGCAGTTAATATACTTTTACTCATAAAAGTAGGCCTTGCTTACTATGACGTTTTCTGATCGTTTAGATCTATACGGCTTGTTGAGCATCTACTGCAACGACTTCTGCAGAAGCTGTTGGGATGAAGAGGAGGAAGAAATTGCAGTACATTTCCTCTGCACTTTCCCAGAGCTGGCTCAAAACGATTTCTTCACTAACCCTAAGAATCGTCGAAATACCGATTTCTAGGCCTTCTGAACAGCTCAAATTTTTTAAATAGAGAAAAGAAATCCACCCTTTGGCACCATAGTGGACATAATTGGCCTAATTGTGTCTCAATGCGTAAATTGAGTTAAAAAACTGAATTCTGTGGTTGTGGGGCCTATAACTCCAAAGCTATTCAGCATCGAAAACTTGGGTTGTATGGGAGGTGCCACGTTCCCTTGCCCAACTCGCATAAAATGTTATCAGTGATGCTGTACGTGCAACTTGTGGTCGAATACCGATCTCCGAGGCTGTGTTGCTTATAACTCCAAAGCTATTCGAATACTTCCAATGAAAAATACAAAAAGCTAATTGATTTGTGTGTGGTAAAAGGGGGTGTGGCAGTAGATTTTTTTAATTTAATTTTAAAAATCCTCAAAACAAGCGATGGTTTACTTTGTTTATTAGTAAAATGCAGAATTTACCTCTCAAAAATACATAAAAAATCTACTACTATTCTTTGATTAAGTAAAAAGTAATTTTTTGGGAGTTTTCTGAATTTTTCAACTATTCAAACACGCAAATCTCTGGCGGAAAAAGTCCGACATAATTCCGGTTAACAAAAAACTCTTCGTTTTTCATCAATCTGAACATCGGCATGGTTTGTTTTAGTCAGAAAAAATTTAACACAGTCCCAAGAACTAAAAAGTAAAACAAATACGTTATTTTTCGCAACTTTACAATAGTTTTTGGCTAACTACTAGATTTATAGTGGCCAGAGAGCAAAATTAATCTCGCCATTGTGTTTATCAGACCCAAAATCATATTATTCAAGCTTAAAAACTTTCATTTCATTATTAAATTTTACTTTATACGGCAGTTTAACATGTCGGAATAATAACTACCGGGCGTAATATATCAAATGGACTCTCGCGACCTCTAAATTTTAATGTTTTTTTATAACATGTTAAGGGCTTAATTTTAAGGCATCATACAACCTGTTTTTTCGTATTAGTAATATGAAACACAATACTTCATATTTTTTGGTTACCCTAATATGGATAGATAATTTACTAAAAAATAGCTATAATTTATTTTTTGTTTATAGGAAAATGTTCTTCATTCATACGCGTTTGCCCAAAATGTGGTAAGGAATTTAGCAAAAAGTGTCATTGGAATAATCACATGATCAAAACGCATGATCTGCGAGAGATGAGTGGTTTAAATTTTTACAAAATTTCCGATACAGAATCACCGAATTATAAATGTTCCGACTGTGATGCGGTTATACAAGAATCATCATCGTCTTGTACCGATCTTCTATTCCAGCACGCAACTATAGAGCACATGCCATTTAAATGCTACAAATGCAGTAACTGTGGTGAGCAGAGTAACAGCAATGAAAGCATAATAGAACATTGCAGTAACTGCTTTATCACCACCGAAAGTGAAGTTGCAAGCAACACGAAAACGAAATCAAAAATAAATAGAAAACGAATTACAAAGGATACTGTTGACAATACAGGAGAAACAAAAGAGACAGATGGACCTTTACACAAGCTTTTAAAGCAAAGTGCCATCAACAAAAGCATGATAGAACACAGCAATGATGGAAATAGTACCGAAGTAAATATCAGCGATGAAAGTAAAGATACAAGCAAAACAACAACAAGAACAATCATAAGCTCAAAAATAATATTACCCCTAGAGGTAAAGAAAAAGACTCAATCAGATTGCTTAGAAATTGATAAAAATAATGTGGGGAAACTCGCTATAACCTCCATGGCGATCTGCTCCAAAAAAACAGTTGTATTTAATAAATATAGTGAATATATAACTTATGCATGTCCCGAATGCAATATACCACTTGCCACTTCAGAAGCATGGCACACCCACATTAGTACAGAACACGATTTCTTTGCAGAAAATCGTTTAAATATCACTCCTGTACCAGGAGTCACATCTAAAGCAATATGTAATGAATGTTGTGTAACGGTACATGGTAGTCGTTTAGATTTGCAACGTCACAAACTAAGGCATATGCCATATCAGGCATTTGTATGCAATCTTTGTATGACTCGCTCAAAGTCACTAAGTGATCTCCTCCGTCACGTAAAATGCCAACACTTTACCGCTGGTGAATTCAAATGTCTTTTCTGTGATTTAGTCTTTAAGACATCTTACGAAACTTCCAAGCATACTAAAGAAGAGCACGCTGATGCCAAATATCCTGAAAATGTTTGTCATATTTGTATGAAAATATTTACTGCTCGTGAGACTCTGAAAAAACACGTGAAGCGACACGAATTCAATCGTGAGTTATTTGAGTGTGGATTTTGTGAACGGAAATATTTACATATTAGTGTTCTTAAAAAACATTGGAAAGACTGTCATCCTTTCGAATCTGCGTTGTTAAATCGGAGGGGAAAAAAGTTCGTGGTGCAGAAAGATACGCGTAAATTGCGTAATTGTATTAAAAAGATATTGCCATCACAAAATTATTTGAAGCATTACAGAAATTTTCGATCCATTAATGGTAAGTGCATTTGGAATTTTTTAATTGTTAAATTTAATTGAAACACTGCTTGTCCAAAACAACATTAACCTTCCGTTACTAACATGCTGTCTCACAGGCCGAACACATTCTTAAAGCTTCCTGTAGGCCAAAGTTGAGCTTATTTAAGTATGTTTTATTTAATGAAATTTTGTAATTTTGTTTTCTCATGTTTATTTTACTATTCAATACAATAACAACTAATACGAATTAAATATATAGTCCAAACATTTGTATTTATTGCGAAGAAATTTACATTTTCTGCACTTCGGTATGATAGACCGATGTTAGTAACCATGTTATGAAATGCATGTTAGTAGCGGAAGGTTAAACCACGGTCGCATAGTACGCATTATACGTATTGAATACACCACGTTTTTGTGCCGTAAGCTGCGTATGTTTAATTCCTTACAATTTTGTTATTGCAAATTACGGTGCTGTAAACTTACCGAACATACGCTGTTTACATTGCCAATACGGCGTTCATTGAATACCACTAATATACAGTTGCGGTCAAAATAATAGCAGTGCTCTTATATTCAGACAAGTTTGGATAAATAATACTAGTCTACAAATTTTCGGTCCGGTAAACCGATTATCATTCCTAGATGTACTTTCAATACTCGTTCCGAATTTGTACACAGTTTTCTCCGATATTGTAACATTTTCAAGATACAGGGTGTTTTACGTTTTTGGCACGTGTTTAGTATTATTTATATAGAATCTAAACTACTAACCATAAAATAAAAAAGAATATTTTCTATTTTAGAAGAAATATCAACTTTTCCATCAATCTATCAACCATTTTCGTATTATGTGCTATAGCACATGACACGATAGTGGTTGATGTATTGATGGAAAATTTGATAATTTTTTTAAAATACAAAATATTATTTTTTATTTTATGATGAGTAGCTTAGATTCTAAATCAATAAAACTAAACACTTGCCAAAAACGTAAAATACCCTGTATCTGGAAAATTTTACAATATAGGAGGAAACTGATGACAGGTTTTAAACCAGCGATGAAAGTACATATCGGAACGATAATGGGTTTACCGGATCCGAAATTAGTAGACAAGTATTTTTTATACAAACATGTGTGAATAAAAGAGTACTGCTATTATTTTGACTACAGCTGTACATATCATATCACTTAATTTAAAAATCAAGCTAATTTTAATTTTGAAAAATGCAATTAAATTTTTTACTTAAATTGTTCGCATAAAAAATAGTTTGGTACACTAGGCATTTATATTTTTGTTTTTAGCAAATTGTATTAGATTTAGTAAAAATAAATGTATTAGTTTTGCTTTAACTCATTTAATTAACCAAATGTACATTTTACTAAATGTGCCGAAAAAGGTAAATTTATACCTACAAATTCACTGCTACCAAGCGAACAAGTAAATTACAACTACGTAAATTAGCAACTACGAGCACGCCAAAAAATTGTAAATTTCTAAATAACCTATTGAATAAATCCCTACTTAAAAAATTCGAAAAATTCTAATTCGAATTTGTTTTATAAACAGTTGTAGCAAACTATTATTTATTAGATCTCCCATTTTTAACCCATTAGCACTTAGTGGACATTATTTTTGCACACATATAATTTTTAACTTTATTTATTCGCTATGGAATATTTTTCCGTAGTAAATTTTGCTGCTTGTTCTTTAGACGAGCTTTGCAAAAGTCAAAACATTCTGAACCGTATGTTCAGTTGTTCTGGCCCATGTGGGCGTTTGTTCCATACTTCATGTGCTGGGATCTCTAAGTCGTGTCTTGATGATTTAATCTCACCACGATCAGGTCTTCGCTGGTATTGTGCTTCGTGCAGGGTTCTTTCACCAGATGAGTTTTTCTCAAAAATTAAGCTTTTCGGTGATAGTCTTAACGCTTTAAATAACAATTTTAAAGTAATTGTTACATTTTTTAATGAAGTAAGCACCTCACCCAGCACTAGCATTTATGATGAAAAGTCTTCATCGGTAAATATTTCGACCGCATTGTCTCAGACTCTTCCAGTCTCTTCTTCTGAGGCTCAAATAATTTCATCTAATAAAGACCTAAATATTTCGAAAAAAAAGAGAAATAATTCAAAAAATAAAAATAATACGAGGCGTATGAAGCTTCCAGCCACTTTAGAAACGAATCAGATCTCGGCTAAACCAGTGTTTACGCCAGTGAGAATGGATAACATAGTTATCACTCCATCTCCTCCATCTCTTTCTCCGCCGGCTAGTGACATAACTAACGAGCGCAATAGTTCATTAAATTTAAGAGCGTTGTCGAGGAGAAAAAAGGTTTTCATTTCACGCCTTCAGCCCGACACAACATGTGAAAATGTATTGACGTTTGTCAAACATAACCGTTTAGTAAGTCAGACTGCTTTCTGCTCATGCAAAAAAATTGGCAATAAACCGTCCCACGCATCATTTATTTTCACAGTGGCTGCTGAAGAGTTTGCAACTGTTCTGAGCTCTAATCTGTGGGCTGATAATATCTTTGTTTCTGAGTTTAAGCCTAAACACAGGTCTAGAAGGACAAATAATATCGCCAGTCAGACCCAAAAAAACTAAATAGGCTTTCCCTTTACTGTCAAAATGTAAGGGGATTGCGTTCAAAGACGCGCGACAATTTTTTGTCAACTCAGAATTTTTCTGAAGATATTTTCGCGTTAACTGAAACTTGGTTGAACGGAGGAATTACTGACTTAGAACTGTTTGACAATAGTTTTGAAGTATATAGGAAGGACAGACACGCTGACAATAATTCTGCAGTTGGTGGTGGTGTCCTATTAGCTGTAAGGAACTCCTGTGTTAGTCCCTTTATTGATATTCCCTGCTCTGCTAATATCGAACTTATATGCGTTAAGGTTGTACATTGCAATTCTAATGTATTTGTTATTAATGCATACGTTCCTCCCAAGAGCAGTGTAGAGGTCTATGCAAGCCTTGCGGATTGCATAGAATTTATATTAAATTTACTTGACGTTAATGACGACATTTTATTGTTGGGCGATTTTATTTTCCTGACTTAAAATGGCATTCTTCTGACGATGAAACACATTTTTGTGCATCTAATTCGAAGACACGCCAAGAACATATTTGTTGACAATATATGTTCTGACTTACAACAAGTTAGTTGTATTTATAATAGTCTGGAAAGGCTGCTTGACCTAGTCTTAACTACAGACAGTAACAATGTCATTGTTCAGAAGGCACTTCATGCTTTGACTACTATTGATAATTACCATCCACCTTTGAGTGTTTGGTATAAATCCGATAAAGAGAATATGGTAAATTCAAGCTCTGTTGACACAGTTTATGAATTCAATTTCAAAAAAGCTGACTTTTTGGGGTTGAATCATTTACTTTATAGTAAATTAAATATAATTACAGAGTACATAAATAATAATAGTCTTAATAGTTCAATAAATTTTTTCTATACGGAGCTCTTTGCTATGTTTTCTCAGTCTGTACCATATAGTCTCAAATTTGCGAAAAATTCTGCGTACCCTTGGTACACAAAGGATTTAAAGACTCTTCGCAACAATAGGAATAGGGCATGGAAGAAATATGTTTGTAGTTTTGACTCAAATGACCTAGAAACATACAAACGTTTGTTTCTGGAATTTGAGAATTGCTCAGCTGCATTATATAATGAGTATTTGGATAATATGAAGCTGAGTATTTTGTCTGATCCAAGAAAATTTTGGGGATTTATTAATGTTAAGAAGAAGACTGATGGATTTCCTTCTTCTTTCAAACTTCAGGATGGATTTACTGACGATTCCACCATTATTTGTGGCTTATTTGCCAATCTTTTTAAAGAATCATTTTGTTCAGATTCTTTCAATCCTGATTTAGCATATTTTGATTATATGAACAACGCATCCAGAGTTTCTTTGGGCATATATCTTTTACCTCAGAGGATATTTTTAAGTATATTGAATCAATCGATAAGGATTTTAGCGCTGGACCAGATGGAATTCCTGCCGCAGTGTTAAAACAATGCGGCTCCATTTTATGTCAGCCACTTTCGTTACTTTTTAATAAATCAATTAATGAAAGTAATCTTCCTCTTTTTTGGAAAAAATCTTATATCAGTCCTATTTACAAAAAAGGTTGCAGGAATGACGTCACTAATTATAGGCCTATCGCTAAATTGTCTTCGATTCCTAAACTTTTTGAGCGAATAGTGTACGATCGAGTGAAAATTCACTGTGGGCAAGTCATGACAACTCGTCAACATGGTTTTGTTACTGGCAGATCCACTGTGTCTAATCTCCTTGATTTCACTACATTCTGCTTAAAATCTATTGATTCTGGTAGCCAAGTCGATTGTATTTACACTGACTTTAGCAAAGCATTTGATAAATTACCACATAATCTAATTTTATTTAAACTTAAATTAATGGGATTTCCACAATATTTTGTAAACTGGATCAAATCGTATTTGATGGAGCGATCTTATCAAATACGGTTCCGAGGCGTGTTGTCTTCTGAATTTGTTGCAGAATCGGGTGTTCCTCAAGGAAGCCACCTGGGTCCACTTCTGTTTATTTTGGCAATTATTGATGTTACTCACGTCATCAAACACTCTCATTTGCTTATTTATGCAGATGATATGAAAATATACAGAACAATTGATTCTAATGACAATTCAGACCTGCTCCAGTCAGACTTATACTCCTTTGAGGTTTGGTGTTCCAAAAATAACATGTTTTTAAATCCAGATAAATGGCAAACTATGACCTTTTCGCGTAAAAGGAACAATTTTATTTTTGATTACAAAATTAAAGATACTGCTTTAAGTCGTGTAACTACCGTCAAAGACCTTGGTATATGCATGGATTCTAAATTGTCGTTTAACATGCATATTGATACAATTTGTAAAAAAGCGTCTTCTATGCTTGGTTTTATAAAACGGTGGGCCAAAGAGTTTGATAGCTTAATAACAACTACAACTCTGTATTATTCAATCGTGCCTCCTTGGAGTACGCAAGTCAAGTATGGTTCCCACATTACAATATGCATGTTGATCGTATAGAAAGAATTCAAAAACGTTTTGTTCGGTTTGCTCTAAGAGGCTTGAGTGGAACTGACACATTTAACCTTCCTCCATATGAGGATCGTTTGAAATTATTAAAAATGCAATCTTTAAGTGAGAGAAGAAAATCTGCTGATATCGTCTACTTACACCAACTCATAACTGGTGTATTCGACTCTCCAGAGCTTCTTTCTCTTATAAAATTTAACACTAACCGTAGAAGCAGTAGAAATTCTAACAACTTGATTTATTTACCATTTAGTAGAACAAATTATATGTTAACTGCTCCATTAAATCGCATGAGTACCTTTGTTAACAACTGTAACGTGTTTGATGTTAACTTGTCGAAAGGTCTACTCAAAAGTAGATTGAAAACCAATGAAGGATAAGATCTATGTAAGCGCATGGTTAGTTGTTATGTCTTGTGTTGTCCCTGAGCCCAACCCATATTATGGTGGGTAAATTTGTCTCCCTTTTGGTTTTTTTTTGGACCACTTCTATCGATATCTTTGAGATATTTCAATGATATTTGGATTGGTTCTTAAAATGATCTATTGCGGAGAAAGTGTGAAAAAGCTGTAGTAGCTGAACTCTATTGTTATTGCATGTTTATCTCCTACGAGCTTCTATTGATCAACAAATGTTTGAACACAAATGATTGACTGGAGTCTTATTATTATTATTTATCTATTATATTAATATATAAAAGGCAAGCGCGCTATTCCGTGTCCAATATCTCTCAAACTGTTCAGCCTTAAAGTATGCACATCTTAATACATAAAAAGCAAGCATGCTGCTCCGCACGGAGTATTTCTCAAAGTAGTAGTAGTAGTAGTAGTAGTACTTTATTGAGTCTTATACAAATCGATAATACAAGAGGATACAAACAATTGCTTAATTGTAAACTTAGCGGCTATTATAGTATGGCCTGCACAATCGGTTACTTTATCAAGTACATTAATAAACTGAATGCCACATGGCTAATATCTTCATACTGACTAGTTTACTCCTGCTCACTGAGTAATAAATTAATAGCATCTGACGAATGTCATTCAAGTGTATATACAAATTTTCTAAAAACTAACATAAGAAAGAGTGAGAAAACGACCAGCATGACCGTGGCAGTTTGGCATGCTAAAATTAGATCTACTTTATACAATACAAAGTCGTTGCTACTTTCTCGTTTAAGATTGCACAGTATAACTTTAAAGTTAAAAACGAATACACATCAAAATTGTGTAACAATTACAATCAAATAAAATACAATAAACTTTCGTAACATAACGTTTTAACAAAGCAAAATAGCTATCGCTAATAATTCATAGTTTAATCTTATACACTGTCGTTGAATAAATCAATAGTGCAATATTAGAGAAAGAATAAAGATTGAAAACATGAACATAAATTATGTTTCCTCGTGGGAAACATTACTTAACTTTGAAGAACAAAAATGTTTAAACATGTAGTTAATAAATTTAAAATTAAAAATTCAGTTAAAGTTACATATAAATAACTGTAAATATATAGAGTAAATATATAATTACATATTTCTCTTTAGCTGTTTTCTTTTTTCAACTTACGGTAACCATGGTACAGTACAATAAGGCATATACTTATATATTAATTAATAAAGTCAGGTACTTGAGTTTTATCAAAATATTAGTAAAAATATTAATAAAAAGTAGGCTTTGTCCACCAACATCATTAGTGTTTTCTTTAAATATATTCCAAAGAACGAATTTAAATAAGATGAAGTAAAAAGAAACAAAATTTATCCCCGGTTATGCCCTGGAAGGGCTTTCAAAAAATAAGGTAAGGGTGATCCATAAGAGCTCGACTCGAGATCTTCTATCATCACTCCAATCGGAGACCGGTAAGGCGAAGAAAAAAAATATACAAAATTAAGAGACATTATATATCATTTACAATAATTTCATTTAGAAGCTCTAAATAAGACATTCTTTTTTCCTGGATAGAGACACAGCTCTTAATGTTTCTCATGAAGCTCTCAATTTTTCCCAGGAGACCCTGTACACTCACTCCAAACAAGTCCTTGGAAAGATTAAAAAATTGATTCAGCACATTATCTTTAGAATGATTAACATTCTTTGGTATTGCATTTGAAGAGGGACCATCCTGCCCTCTAAAGAGGCTAGCATAGGACACCGTTAAGGGTGGAGGCGCTTTAGAAGCAATGAAAACATTTTCTGCTCTCAGCTTCGCGTTAGCTTTCGCCTTCTGCAACAATTCTTTTCTGTACAGAGAATACTCTTTGTACTTCTCACAGCCCCTGTAGTTGGCAGGGTGGTCCCTCTTGCGATTAACACAAAAAGGTTTCTGCCCAGACTCGACCGTTACACTGCATTCCCCTGGAAGGTGCTCGTTATTGCATTTGATGCATTTATAATCGCCTGCGCAATTCATCGCCATATGGCCGAACTGCTGGCATCGTCTGCATTGAATTGGCCCTGAGTTACCTTTCGGTTTTTCCCAGAACACCTGTTTATTAAACAAAAACTTTATTTTCAGCACCTCAGATTTAGTCTTCCCTGAAGGAAGTCTTACCAAGAATAAGTCATACTTTTTTTGCTCTCTCCGAGAACGAGGCGTAACCAGTCTAGAAACCTTTTCTACCCCGCCAGGAATTAACGAAAGCAATTCGTCAAGAACCTCTGCCTCCTCATAATCAGATGAGAGACCTCTCAAAACCAAATTCACATTTTTTTCCTCCTTAGGAGTAAATGAATAGGCCTGAATTCCAGGACTAACTCTGATCTTCTCGAGCAGAGCCCGATGGATCACCCTGTCCTCAATAAAAAATTTACTTTTTTGTCCCAAGTTAACAACCTTGAAAACAACATTTTTCTTCCTTAAATCAAAAACAAGTTGTCTAACATCTAAATTTTTGATGAATATTGGTGGACAAAACCTACCTTTTTTTCCTTGAGAAATCCTTATATTCGGATTTACGTCACTGGTTTCTTCTTTGCTGTTGACCGCTTCAACGTTCGCTGCCTCCGCTTGCGCCTCACTCTGCGACACCGGATACTGTTTCTGCATCTGCTTACTTGAATTCTCATTAAGAGCAATTTCATTAAAAATCGCAAAGCGATTATCTCTTTTTGGGGGGGGCATTCTCCTCAGCAGATATGCTACTGCCTGAGGAGCGTCTTGTTCTTGAACGTTTGGCCACTTCCTGCCAATCATGTTGCATTGCTTCAACAATTTGTTGAGCATTTAACTCCCGCATTATAGGCTCGCAATTTACAGCAGTTTTCATCCTCTGCAGATGTGCATTATGCTGCGGCTGTGTTGTACAGGATGACAGGGCAACCAGTTGCTGTGCCGCTTCAGTTTTTCTTGGGCTAATCATACTAGCCGCTTTTAATGGTTTATTAATGCCACCATATTTAAATGTTCTTATAATTTTAGAATATTTCTTATTCATTCCAAACTAAAAACATTATTGAATGTAAAATTCCCGCGCTTTCTAAAATGTTCGCGCTATTTTTAGGAATTTTACCCGCTAATTTTTGCACCAACACACACACCCACACACAGCCACAGCCGCTGCGTCGACGTCAGAGCCACCGCTGACAGTGTGAAACGGTAACGTCACGTCCAAATTGTATACCCAATCTTAAAACTCAATTATCCCGCTAATTTTTGCACCAACACACACCCACACACAGCCGCTGCGTCGACGTCAGAGCCACCGCTGACAGTGTGAAACGGTAACGTCACGTCCAAATTGTATACCCAATCTTAAAACTCAATTATCGGTTGATCACGGAATACATGGAGCTCTGTCCGGCACAAATGCAGGTTCCAACAGCCACCAGCAATCCCAGTCAAGCCAATAAGCAAATCACCAATTAAAAATGCAGCGTCAACAACTCAGCAAACAGCAGCCATCAGTTATCACCGCGGTACAATTAAATTTACAAAAAAAAAAATACAATAATCGTTTAACTTTTAATATTTTACTATTAATTCGTTTGTTAGTTTTATTTAAACATTAAAAAACTCAAAAAGTATATGCGCTTTTTAGCAGCTAAAAATTTTCCATCCACTCTGCAAGATGGTCGTCGTTCTTTTTCAGTATTTCTCAAATTGTTATTATTTTTTGACAGTAAAGTAATTTTACAAGACACACTGTTCTCAAAAATGTTCAGCCTGAAAGTATGCACAGAAAATATATTTGATACTTATCAGTGACAATGTTGGGTTTTTATAATAGTACGTTTTTGATCTAACTACCTATTTTTTCATCCTTTTATAAAAAAGTTATGACGAATTTAATGAAATTTTTTTGAGTCGATTGTACCAAAAATACAGCCGCAAAACGACACCTGAGTTGCTACGTATTATATAAACAAATTTTTCAACACTGCTTTAATACGTAAAGTGTTATGTAAAGTGGTACATTTGTATTTTGCAAAAAACAAGTGTATAAAAATTAAAAAAAAAAAATCAAAAAAAGCAAGCAAAATGAGAAAAAAGTGCTTTCGGCCAAAGGCTCCAAAAAGTTAGTGTGCGGAGGACCTGTCGTAGGACAGGCTTTTATACTAGTTATTTTATAAAAGCCTTTGTGACACGAACGGATGTTCCGCAATAACACGAAAACCTATAAACCTATTTAGACAATAAAGGTACCAAACTATTTTTATTTTAACTTAATCGTGGTAGGATATGTAAGATTTGCCGCTCCTACTTTAAAATTATGTTGAGTTTAGAGGCAGATGACCTTGCAGTTAATATACTTTTACTCATAAAAGTAGGCCTTGCTTACTATGACGTTTTCTGATCGTTTAGATCTATACGGCTTGTTGAGCATCTACTGCAATGACTTCTGCAGAAGCTGTTGGGATGAAGAGGAGGAAGAAATTGCAGTACATTTCCTCTGCACTTTCCCAGAGCTGGCTCAAAAACGATTTCTTCACTAACCCTAAGAATCGTCGAAATACCGATTCCTAGGCCTTCTTAACAGCTCAAATTTTTTAAATAGAGAAAGGAAATCCACCCTTTGGCACCATAGTGGACATAATTGGCCTAATTGTGTCTCAATGCGTAAATTGAGTTAAAATACTGAATTCTGTGGCTGTGGGGCCTATAACTCCAAAGCTATTCAACATCGAAAACTTGGGTTGTATGGGAGGTGCCACGTTCCCTTGCCCAACTCGCATAAAATGTTATCAGTGAAGCTGTACGTGCAAATTGTGGTCGATTACCGAACTCCGAGGCTGTGTTGCTTATAACTCCAAAGCTATTCGAATACTTCCAATGAAAAATACAAAAAGCTAATTGATTTGTATGTGGTAAAAGGGGGTGTGGCAAAATTTTCTTTTTTTCTTAACCTTCCATATATGAGGCGAACAAAACGCAAAAAAATTATTAAAATCGGCCGAGCCGTTTCCGAGTTTGATTTTTCTGTTGATTTGCCGTTTCCACACGCATTTGATTTTTATATATATCGCCCATTTCAGATTGAGGTGACCTATCAGTCGCACTGACCATCTCCAATTTGGGTTAAAAATTTGTTTTTAGGTTGGTTTTTTATTAAGAAAACCAATTCTGGAGTTTAAAGTTAAAAAAAAAAGTTTTGCGGAACCACAGCCACTCGAATGCCAAAATAGGGCCTATTGTTCAGAAGTTGAGAATCAAGCAGCTCAAATTTCTGTATCGTTGATTGGAATGAATTCTGTATCGTTGCGCTCCTTCGATGGATGCTTCGTTTATTTTTTCGTTTTTTAACTGTAATGTTGTTTGTGCAAGTTTATAGTCTTGTTCTGAGCAATAGCAATATGCCACGGTTGAATCCTCGTTTCGAATCGCCCACGACATTACATTTTGTAAAAAATTCAAAATTTAAAAAAAAAAAAATAATGGGCAATAATATATTCGTCAAGATTATGCTATGCAATTATTTCAAAACTCTTTTATTTCATAATACATACACATATACTAATTTAATCTTATTTACCCTACATAAAAAACGATGCAAATAAAACATTAAATTTTCATCCAATTTGTTTTCTTTATTCTTAACAAAACAGAAATGAAAAAAAAGTCAATAACTACTTGAATTTGTTCAAAATTAGGTGATCGCTTACAGAAGCTTGTGTTTTTGTAAGTATGTGTTTTAGTTTTTGCAAAACACAAGTTTATAATAGAAAACAATATGTATGACTGGAAAAGCGGACGAAATAGACTACTTGCTGAGCATGTATGCTGTAAAGCTTTGATAGCTAGTTGAATTTGTATTGAAAATTCTTTAACACTGCACGTTTTACGCCATAACTTATAAATAATATAAATAGACATAAATATCGTTGGAAAGGTATTGAAACGTACAAAAAACCAAAATAAAAAACTAAAAAAAATTATAGCGTCTGTTATTGGCATGGCATTAAACTTTGAAATTAAGAATGGGCCAACTTACTGCAATTTTTCCAAAAGTTTTATATTTTCCTCTTAAAATAGACAAAATAACCTTTCCAATGATACCTTATTTACGAAAGTCGGATTTAAATTGACTGAGCTACGTCGTTTCAAAATACACCTTATTTTGGCCTTGAAAAATGGTTCTAAAAATGTATAACTTCGGATTTGGTTTTCTAAGCAATTAACCAATGAAGGACCAAATTTTCGCCAAATCGGAGATGGTCAGTGCGGCTAATAAGTCACCTCAATCTGAAATGGGCGATATATAGATAGATTAAGATGACAAAAAAAAAATAATTAAATATTGTGTTTCATGTTCCTAATATAAAAAATAGGTTGTATGATGCCTAAAAATGAAGCCCTTAACATTTTATATAAATATATTAAAATTAAAATGTCGCGAGAGTCCATTTGATATATTTCGCCCGGTAATTATTATTCCGACATGTTAAACTGCCGTATAAAGTAAAATTTAACAGTGAAATGAAAGTTTTTAAGCTTGAATAATAGTATTTTGGGTCTGATGAACACAATGGCGAGGTTAATTTTGCTCACTATTGAAAAGTCGCGAAAAATAACCGATTTTTTTACTTTTTAGTTCTTGGGATTGTGTAAAATTTTTTCTGACTAAAACAAACCATGCCGATGTTCAGATTGATGAAAAACGAAGAGTTTTTTGTTAACCGGAATATTGTCGGATTTTTTCCGCCAGAGATATGTGTGTTTGAATAATTGAAAAATTCAGAAAACTCGCAGAAAATTGCTTTTTACTAAATCAAAGTACAGTAGTAGATTTTTTTTATGTATTTTTGAGAGGTAAATTCTGCATTTCACTACTTAACAAAGATATCTGACGGCATCGCTTGTTTTGGCATTTTTTAAAAGTAAATGAAAAGTAGATGTAAACAGAATAAATGACACAAGAATTTGATGATGAAAATTATTATCAAAATTAACCTCGCCATTGTGTTTATCAGACCCAAAATCATATTATTCAAGCTTAAAAACTTTCATTTCACTATTAAATTTTACTTTATACGGCAGTTTAACATGTCGGAATATTAAATTCCGAGCGTAATTTATCAATTGGACTCTCGCGACCTCTAAATTTTAATGTTTTTTTATAACATTTTAAGGGCTTAATTTTAAGGCATCATACAACCTGTTTTTCGTATTAGTAATATGAAACACAATACTTCATATTTTTTGGTTACCCTAATATGGATAGATAATTTACTAAAAAATAGCTATAATTTATTTTTTGTTTATAGGAAAATGTTCTTCATTCATACGCGTTTGCCCAAAATGTGGTAAGGAATTTAGCAAAAAGTGTCATTGGAATAATCACATGATCAAAACGCATGATCTGCGAGAGATGAGTGCTTTAAATTTTTACAAAATTTCCGATACAGAATCACCGAATTATAAATGTTCCGACTGTGATGCCGTTATACAAGAATCATCATCGTCTTGTACCGATCTTCTATTCCAGCACGCAACTATAGAGCACATGCCATTTAAATGCTACAAATGCAGTAACTGTGGTGAGCAGAGTAACAGCAATGAAAGCATAATAGAACATTGCAGTAACTGCTTTATCACCACCGAAAGTGAAGTTGCAAGCAACACGAAAACGAAATCAAAAATAAATAGAAAACGAATTACAAAGGATACTGTTGACAATACAGGAGACACAAAAGAGACAGATGAACCTTTACACAAGCTTTTAAAGCAAAGTGACATCAACAAAAGCATGATAGAACACAACAATGATAGAAATAGTACCGAAGTAAATATCAGCGATGAAAGTAAAGATACAAGCAAAACAACAACAAGAACAATCATAAGCTCAAAAATAATATTACCCCTAGGGGATGCTAGACGACGCAAGAAAAAGAGTCAATCAGATTGCTTAGAAATTGATAAAAATAATGTGGGGAAACTCGCTATAACCTGCATGGCGATCTGCTCCAAAAAAACAGTTGTATTTAATAAATATAGTGAATATATAACTTATGCATGTCCCGAATGCAATATACCACTTGCCACTTCAGAAGCATGGCACACCCACATTAGTAAAGAACACGATTTCTTTGCAGAAAATCGTTTAAATATCACTCCAGTACCAGGAGTCACAGCTAAAGCAATTTGTAATGAATGTTGTGTAACGGTACATGGTGGTCGTTTACATTTGCAACGTCACAAACTAAGGCATATGCCATATCGGGCATTTATATGCAATATTTGTTTGATTCGCTCAAAGTCACTAAATGGACTCCTCGCTCACATACAATGCCAACACTTTAGTGCTGGTGAATTCAAATGTATTTTCTGCGATTTAGTCTCTAAGACTTCTTACGAAAGTTTGAAACATACTAAAGAAGAGCACGCTGATGCCGAATATCCTAAAAATTTTTGTCATATTTGTATGAAAGTATTGAACACTCGCTCTCAAGATTATCACATGAAGCGACACGATTTCAATCGTGAGGTATTTGAGTGTGAATTTTGTGAACGGAAATATTGTCGTATTAGTATTCTTAAAAAACATTGGACGGACTGTCATCCTGTGGAATCTGCGTTGTTAAATCGGAGGGGAAAAAGGTTGGTAGTGCAGGAAGATACTCCAAAAGACGATTCCAAATCAAAACCAAATTAAGTAAATTTTTCTTTTTTTACCAATTTTTTCAATAAAGAAAAATATAAAAAAGTTTTATTTTTATAAAAAAATAAAAATAAGAAAATAAAATATTTGACCATATCCTAAATTAATTGTTGTCTAAACTTGGTATTTCTTTTCATTATTAATATCATCGTTAATAAAAACAATATTTACATGTTTACATAATGAACTTGGTTTGGTTATTCATTCTAGGTCATTTAGAATAAGTTTTAAAAAATATATACAGTCATGTGAAAATAAATAGGGTGGTGGTTCCTCCTGATAAGGCGAGTATAAAACTTAATGGAGTTTCCTCCCACATTGTAAAACTTTCATGATACAGGGTGTTTTACGGTTTTGGTACGTGTTTAATATTATTTTTTATTATTTTTTTAAATAAAAAAAAAGTATTATTTATATAGAATCTAAACTACTCACCATAAAATAAAAAATAATATTTTGTGTTTTAGAAAAAATATCAAATTTTCCATCAATATGTCAACCACTTTCGTGTCATGTGCTGCAGCGGAGATAAAATATTGATATTATCAAACGAAATATCAACAAATTTTTTATCTTTTGTTTTAGCGGAGCTGTAATCGTCAAAATTTAAAATCTGTTTTTCATGTTAAAATACACATAGTCAACAGTTCTTTTCTAAATTCTAACTTTGGATAATAACAGGTCCGCTAAAAGAAAAGATACAAAGTTTGTTGATATTTCGTTGGAAAATCCTAAAATTTTAGTTACGCTACAACACATGACACGAAAGTGGTTGATATACTGATGAAAAAGTTGATATTTTTTCTAAAATAGAAAATATAATTTTTGTTTTATGGTGAGTAGTATAGATTCTATTATACTAAACACGACACCAATAATACGATTCAATAATACTAAACACGTATCAAAACCGTAAAACACCCTGTATCTTGAAAGTTCTACAATGTGGGAAGAAACTCCATAAAAAGTATACTCGCCTTATCAAGAAGAATCACCATCCGAGAGAATTAATGCTATATCTGGGGCACCTTGTATATAATTCATGCAGCTTCAAATATAAAAATATAGGTGTCCCTATTTATTTTCACATGACTGTATATATGTCGATACGTCCAACGTATAGGTTGGTAACTCCACCTACTAACTTTTAATGGGACAGTGATTATCAGAATCTGCGCATTAGACTCCATCTGGTGACAATTTTTTTGAACATATAGCTTAAAGTTTGAGGAACTGGGCAGCCATTTCTACAACTTCGGTATATTTAGGTAAGTTCTCCATTAAAAAACTTAGCACCTTAAGTTATGCATGGTTATTTTGCTATATATAGCAAAAACTTTTTTCTGTTGATTATTTAATTTACCAATTTATGCATGGAAGAATAAAATGGTTTGTATTGGTAACAGAGCTGTAAAAGAATGGAATCAGTTGGCAACTTTTTTCATGAAACTTTGTTTACTGGGAAAGCTTGGCAGGAAAATTGACATTTATGATCAGTTGTTGAATTTTGTATTAAAGTGCTTACAATCAAAGCCCATAATGTCGATTGCAAAAAAAATGCTGGCAATTGGTTCGCTTAAGTCGGGTTACTTAGTTTAGTAATTTATGCTTTTCCTATTTATATAATAGCTGCGTTTTTTCCAACATCCAAATCCGATTTCCATACAAACAAAATCCTGCTATGGATGTAGATTTTGTGAACTTGTAGTTTGAACTGTCACAGCCAGGTGGCGTATGATAGTTAAGTGGTCAGAAAAAGTACAAAGAAAAAATAAAAAATACGTTAGCAAATGTAAACAAATGACAGCTGACTGACTAACTGGCAGTTTTCAAAACAATTGGGAAAATTTTTAGCTTCTCCAAAATCGGAAAGTATTACTGCAAAGATTATGCGACTTAAAATATTAAACACTTAAAAAAGAATTTATTTCAGTTTCAACAATACAACGTGTTGCTCTCCTCAACAATCCCAAGGAAGCCAAGCCAGTTTAATCACGCTTGCAGAGGCAGTATCATGATGAAGTAGCAAATGCCCACATCAGCAACACCAATAAAAACAACAGATTCAGTTACTGCTGCCGAAGCCAATACTTTTTATCAGGAGAAGGTTCAGAAAGTGAAGCCACTGCAGATAGATGAAAATATTAAGGAATATCGCTTTGGATGCCCAAAAACCCATAAATATTCCAGTAAATGCTATTTCGACTGTAAGTCCACAACATTTAAAGGTAGGCAATATCTTTTTTATGCTTTTATCAAATATATAAGAATGCTCTCTATTCTTTCAGTATTGTCGCTCAATTCCAGCGAGAGCACTACTGCAAACTAATTCGCAAGAAGAGGATTTAAATATGGATAATGCACACTTTGAGTTTTTTGGAAAATATTCGGAATCATGGAAACCCAACTATAAGAGGGATGTAAAAAGGCACGAAGAAGAAACATTGGGTGCGTTCATAAACAAAAAATTTACAACTGTTGAGTATGGCTGGGTTCCAAAATGCAGCTTTACAATGCATCAGTGTGTTTTATTTTGAATTGGTGCTAAGTTTAAATACGAAAACTGCGCAACTCTATTGATACTCTTAAAAATAGCATAGTTGCGCAGTTTTGATTAATAATCTTCGAACCAATTCAAAATTAAACGCATTGATGCATTGTAAAAATGCCTTTTGGAACTCAGCATATGTGCTTTCTTAACGTGACTGATCAGTTTATGATTAGCTCGACATGTTGACTATTTTGCCCGCGAATTATTTTTCCGCGAAGAGGAAAATTAAACAATATTGAAAACACTCAGAACAAAAATTATAATTGGCTGAAAAATAGGAAGAACGAAAAGTTCAGAGGCATTATAAAAGAATGCAAT
The DNA here is from genome assembly GCA_963920525.1 of Dichetophora obliterata. NCBI lineage: Eukaryota > Metazoa > Arthropoda > Insecta > Diptera > Sciomyzidae > Dichetophora > Dichetophora obliterata. The sequence continues at coordinate 202,806,821 of OY986436.1, read as the reverse complement.
TGGAAAGAGAGAAAGTTGATATATTAAAAAATTTTTAGAAAAGGAAAAAAAACTGAATCTTTCATTGCTTCTTTTGTTTTGTATGGAAATTTTTTTCTGGGTAGAATTTCAAAATTATTCAGCCCTATTCCAGAATCCGTCGTAATGAATTTCCGAACGTAAAGCTACGCTACGAATACGACAAATTTGCTAATCCAAAATCCGAACGAAACTTCCCCTTTTCGAACTTACTTTCGGGAGTTCGAAAACAACTGGTTTCAGCAGCAGACAAATAAATAAAAGGAAAAATTGAAAAACTGAAGTGTTTTTGATCAACATTGTATTTTTTAACTGTGATTTTTAATGGATTTCATTGCAATTGCAATTTTCGCACAATAAAAGGAAGATTTCTCACATAGAGAATCTATTTAAATTCGTCGAAGAATATTGCGAGATTCCATCAACCCTTTGGAAATGGATTACGAAACGTAGGAAATGCACTAAACAAATTTCAACTAACATTTTTACAGGTTTAAATAAAAATAATTTAACTTTATTAACCAAAAATTAATTATAAGTTTTATTTTACGACCTAAAATTTTTATAGAATTACGACCTAATTCTATAAAAATTTAATTGTTTTCTTTTATCGTAAACAAATCCGTCGAGGCAAGGCTTTCGTAAAAAAAATCCGAAAAACAGCTGTCAAAAGTTGATACGTTCGGAATGTGTAGTTGCAATGCTACGAATGTAAGAATGTTCGAATTCGATTCGGATTGTTGAATACTTCATTACGAATCCGAAAGAAAATTTACGCTACGACGGATTCTGGAATAGGGCTGATTAATTTTTCTCTTAGATACTCTTTTATCATCATGATTTTTACATTCGTTTTTATATCGTTGGATTTCGATTGTTGTAATTTTTCAATCTAACTAATTAAAAATTTGTTTATGTAGTTTTGTGTAAAATTAAATGTTTGTAACGTTTTAAAATAAAATAAAAATACAATACTTTTAATTATTTGCATTTTGAGTAACAAAGGCAATGGATTGAAATATAGTTATTTCAACAGTCGATATTACATTCTTAAATTATCATTCATATTGTAATTTCGTACAAAAATACGGGCGTAGTTTAAAAAAATCTTACTGCTTTATCTCCAACTATAATTATACGTTTTTCAAAAAAAGTAAAAAAAGTGTTGTGATATCAATACAGTATAGCGCAAAAAATAAATGAGTTGGCCTTCTACTGTAAAAAAATGCTCTGGTCACTATCAGCCCGATTCTGAATAATTTTTCCCGGGGAAATTGGAAAAGAAGGATTTAATTTTTAAGATAGAGTTAAAGAAAAGTTTGATAATTTTTAATGGAAATGTTCATCAACCGTCAATATTCATGAGTGTTTGCAAAAAAAGCTGATGTCTTTGTCTGCTATTTTAAAAATTAAAAATCGTTGGTTCTGTACCGCTGGTACGCAATGATACAACTAAATCGCTTTCAAAACTGAACGTTATCATTTGCGTTCCGGAGCTAATTGGGATTGTAGCCTTGCCATTAGATCGTCACACCTTCGGTTTTGGCTTTTTTAATTCGGTTTTTTAATTTTACAGTTGGAAATTCTGGATCTGTACCACGCTGTTCTGCAACAGTTATGAGCGGTTTCTTCTTCCACGTAGGTGTAACTAACACCATGCATTGCTGTGTTGACAAAGCGCAACGGGCTCTCTTCGTTTGTCTCCCTAAATTTTTTGGGTAAATTATAAGACAGTTCTTTGAAGTAAGCACTGAACATTTCTGAATATGGGTCTGCCAACAAAACGCTGTTTTCTAGCTTGTCGGTCTGCCAAGAGCTCTCCAGTGGTGTGAGCTTCTACAAAATCTCTTTTTGTATAGTCTTGTCGAGTGGTGATATAATTTGAGCTTCATTAGCCCAGTTTATTTTGTAAAGCCCAGTCACCAAACGCCAAAATTGGCAGAAAATTGGAAACAAAACTTTTTCTGAATTTTCTTAATAAAACACAAGATGTATTTATGAAGGTGGCAGAAGTAGGTAACGTCTATCAAATCGGCACCGTAGCAATGTCAATGACATTGCTTAACTTTATTACTATAAAAACATCTAAAATTTGACTCCTTGTGATGTTCCGTAACATAAGCTTCTCTCCTGACTTCAAAACTTCCACTCAAAGTATTTGTCCTACAAAAAAGAAAATAATAGAAAGTGGCATCACTTGCACAAAAATTTTGACATTGGCCGCATTCAGCGCGGACAACTGTTGTGAACTGTAATGGTAGCGCTACCTTAGTTCACGATGTTTTTATCTGAATGTGTTGCTACTCTACACATTAGAAGTTAGATTCAATTTAATTTTTATGTAAATTTAATTCAATTGCAAAGGTTTCCCACTTAAATTTGCTGCGTTCTTTCTGCGTTTATTAATTTAACAGCGTCAGTAACAGCAACTGACAGTTAAGCAAACAGTTGCGTTTATGTAGCATAGAATTTGTTCGCTCGATTAAAAGGCGTTCGCTACTTTATCAGTTTTAGTTAGCGCTACCAAATTTGTACCATTCAGCGAATTTTTACACAACAGTTGCCAACTGTTGTCTGCGCTGAATGCGGCCATTGTTACGGTGCCGATTTGATAGACGTCACCTTCTTCTACCACCTTCATAAATACATCTTGATAAAACATAATTTATGAGAACATATGTTTTATGTTGACATTCTCATGTTCGCATTCAACGCCATCTAGTTGTCAAGTACTTTTCATGAGTAGCAACTCAAAATCCAAATCCAGTGGCGACATGTTGTAACTTCACTGTCGAAGCGAACATCGAAGCGAAGTTTTCGATCTGGCAGTATGTTGTAACATTTTCGTTCGACAGCCGATTTGGTAAGTCTCGAAGTTATGTTCGAACATTAAGCAGCTACACTCAAGCTTTTTTTCTGATACTTGGCATGCTAAATAACATAAATCAATATTTTTTAAAATTTTTAATTAATAGAAATATTTCATTTAAACTAAAAATGACAAATTAGTTATTTTTAACAAATAACATTGTTTGGCAAAAATAAAGAGAACTTAATTTGATCAAACAGTTTTGAGGTAACCATATACATGTATACTTTTATTAAAGCCAATACTTTTATTATTTCACTAACTTAAAATCATTATATAACACTTGTATGTTAAGTAAATGATAAAACAATGCTTTAATGAATAAATATTTGCATTTATATTTACTTCGCTTCTCGATCACTGCCACCAGATCAAAGTGATATTTTATCGAAAGTGTTATAACATACCGACTATCGATAATTTCGACAACTTCGAAAATTTCGAAGTTAACATGTCGCCACAGATTTAGATGTTGGAAAAACGCAGCTAATGTAACAGCATTATAAAGATTTAAAATGCAACAATTTTTCGAAAATTTTTTTTAGAGTATTTAAATAAGAGCTTTCAGTAAAAAGAATTTGTTAAGTTTCAGTTGTTATAAACAAACGGTGCGTGTATTAAGGACACCCGTAACAAGTAAACTCATTTAAATCTATTGATTTTAATCGGCTCGTCTTCGTTTATCTTAATTTTTGTTCGTTAATCTCTTGTTCGTCTTCGTTTGTCTTCTTATTCTGTTTAGTTTAGTTTATCAACATGGCGTATGGGTAATATTGAATTAAAAAAATACCCATGTCCTTTGAATAGGGTATGTTAAATCCATATATTAGCACTTATATGACTAAGTATTCCGTTTTTACTCTGTTATGAAACTTAAAATAAAAAATAAATATTATCTTTCACTTGAATTTTTTTGGTAATAAAAATAAATATTTTGAAAAAAAAAATTTATTTGAGCCCCTTTAATTCTCTTTGTGATACTAAAAAGAAATCAATTCTATCGCCCTTTAAAAATTTATGGGAGTTATTTAAGCGAAATTTGTACTCAAAAAATTATGCAAAATTCAACTTTAACCACTCACAACACCGTGAACTATGGCATTTAGATAAAAAGACTATACCTACAATTTTTACCTATTTATTCTGCATTTTACGTAACAAAGATTAACACCTTAACAAATTTTTGTAAGAGTTATAGAACAAAGCATGTTTGAACTGTTTTTAAGCTCATTTTGGAGGCTTTAATTCAAAACCTACTGATTAGTTACCACTAGCGATACCAATTTTTTTTAGATCTTATTTTTTACCGTTGATCTTTATGAAAATGCGCGGGGACAGTTTCGCTTTGGAAGCAACAACAAAATTATTTGTACGCCGAGCAAACGGACATCGTGTTATATGGTCAATAGAAGAAAGATCTGCTCTTCTACATGGTGGAAAAGAATTTGCGCTTCCACAGGATTGAGCAGGATAGCGGTGTGGTGGGACACACTAAAAGTTTTTGGAAAACACGTTTATTTTATTTTTTTTAAATTTTATTTTTTTAAAACAATTTGTTTGTAACTTCATACATTGAATATATTTTTTATACTGAAAATAATGTACAACATTTTTGATTAGAAATATTTGACAAAATTTGAAATATTAAATAATAATTTTTTATATAAAATGTGTGAGTGATTATTTTGTAAATTGTGTGTTTTGTATGTTGGTGTTTATATGTGGTGGTATTGAGTCACCACATTATTCCCCCTCCTTTCTAAAAAATTTTGGTCGTGTTAGCTAATAAGTTAAATTGTACTTTTTTAGTATTTTTGTGTTTGGTTGAATGTTTCTGTGCTGTTTCAGTGTCTAAGGAGGCGGGCTTCATCCTATCAATGTTGACTGTTGTGTTAGCGTTATTTTTACGAATTGTGAAGTGTTTTGGTGTTCTCTCAATAACTTCGAAGGGACCATCGTACGGCTCTTGTAGAGTTTTACGAATCGTGTCGTTGCGGACGAAGACAAAGTTACAAGTACTGAGGGCTCGAGGTATATATTGCTGGAAGTTAGTGCTGTGATGCGCAATGTTGGACTTTTTATTTTCTACTGCCTCTTTAAGATTGGACAAGGTGTCCGACGAATTAAAAATCTGACTATTGTGAATTACTAATTGTTGTGGCAGCCTGAGTGTTTGTCCAAAAACCATTTCGGCTGGTGAAGCCTTAATATCTTCTTTGACCGTGGACCTGAGTCCTAGAAGAACTAATGGCAACTCTGTGTACCAATTTGTTTGGTTGTTACTCGCTATTATGGAAGTTTTTAGTTGGCGGTGAAAACGTTCTACAATCCCATTGGCTTGTGGATGATAAGCAGAAGTGGTAATGTGTTTGCTTCCTATATTCTTAACGAAGTTTCTAAATGTTGCGGATGTAAATTGAGGTCCTCGATCGGAAGTAATTTCCAGAGGAACTCCAAAACGTGAGATGTATTCCTTTTGAAGAGTATCTACAATTGTACTAGCGTTGGTATCTTTAGTTGGATATGCTTCGGGCCAACGTGTATTTCTATCAATTAGGGTAAGCAGATATCTGTAACCATTTGATACTGGTAAAGGGCCAACTAAATCAATATGAACATGCTCAAAACGACCGTGTGGAATGTTTATCTTGTGTGGGATTGTCTTCGTATGTTTGTGTATCTTTGCTCTTTGGCATCTAACGCATTCTTGCGACCATCTATTGATTTGTGTTTTCATTTTGGGCCAAAAATATCTTTGTGCTATGAGTCGTCGAGAAGCTCGTGTACCTGTGTGTGAAATGTTATGTAATTGCTCAAAAACTTGTTTGAGTAATGTTTGTGGAATGTATGGACGTGTTCCTGAACTCGTTTGTTCACACCAAATTTTAATGTTAAGTATGGGAATGTGTATTTGTTCGAATTTGTAAGTATGTTTATTTAGTATCTCTTTTAGCTCTGAATCTGTATTCTGTTCTTTGTGTAGAGTTCTGAGGCTTATCTCAGAGGTTGTGAAAGCCTCTATCTCAGCTCTTGAAAGTGCGTCTGCTACGGTGTTATCGGTACCTTTAATGTGTCTGATATCGTTGGAAAACTGTGCAATGAATTCTAGGTGTCGTCTTTGTCTTGGGCTTCTCTCTGTTTTTGAATGTAATGCTGAAGTAACCGAATGCACCGATAGCAGTGTTAGATGCATCTACAGCGATAGAAAGTTTTGCTTTGCTATTAAAATGATTAAGTAGCACTTCCTTAGTAAAACTTTCTTTTATCGTTGCGAATGCTTCTGTTGTGTTTTTTGTCCATGTTAAGTGTTTGTCCTTTGTTTTTATAGCTGAAGTTATCATATCATAAATGTGTGTGAGTGTATGTGCTAATTTTGGAATGCATCTGTGATAGTAATTAATCATCCCGATGAATTTTTGCATTTGTTTAACTGTTTCGGGTTTTTGATAGTTAACGATGCATCGAATTCTATCGGGAGATGGTTGTATGCCTTTGTTTGAAATGTCATAACTAAAAAAATTTATTCTGTCTACTCCAAAAATACATTTGTTCGGTTTAATGTTTAGTCCGTAATTGTCTAGTCGTTCGAAAACTAAATTTAGACGTTTAATGTGTTCTTCTTCCGTCTCACTGGCCACTAAAATGTCGTCGAGGTATGCGAATACGAAGTCTAGTTCTCGTAATACTTCGTTAATAAATCGTTGGAATGTTTGAGCTGCATTTATTAAACCGAATGGCATTCTCAGGAACTCAAACATTCCGAACGGTGTAGTAATCGCAGTCTTATGTATGTCTTGAGTGGCCATGGGTATTTGGTGGTATGCTCTAACGAGGTCTAATTTTGAAAATATGTGTTTGTTGTGTAAATCTATATTTAGGTCGTGTATGTGTGGTAGAGGGTAGCGGTCTGGGACTGTAATTGTGTTTAGTCTTCTATAGTCACCACAAGGTCTCCAGTCATTCACATCCTTTTTGGGTACTAAGTGTAGTGGAGACGCTGACATGGAGTCTGAAGGACGACAGATGCCTGCTTTAATTAAAAACTCGAATTCCTTTTTGGCAATTTTGTATTTGTTGGAGTCGAGGCGTCTTGGTCTTGAAAAAGGTAACTGTCCTTCTGTAGTTATATGGTGTACTGTTTTGTGTTTAACTGGTTTGTTGTAGTCAGGTTCTGTTGTTAGTGATGGATAATTTTTGAGTATATTTGTTGTCTAGTGTAATTAGTTTAGGTAGTGATGTTTCTGTGAATGCTGTGATTGCGTTAACTGATAATTGTGTAAGTGGATCTATGAGTTTCTTGTGTCTTAAGTCTATCAAGAGCCCATATTTCGTAAGGAAATCTGCTCCTATAATGGGTCTTGTAATGTCCGCTAGTATAAATGTAAAAGGAAAATCACGTCTTAGTTTTAAATTTACGTTAAGTAATTTCTTGTCGAAAGTTGAAATTGTGCTACCGTTAGCTGCTGTTAATATTAAGTCTGAATTTTTCTTGTGGGCTTTAAATTTGTTTACTGGAAGTACTGAAACTTCTGCTCCACTGTCTATCAAAAAGTTTATGTGATTGTCGTTATCGTAAATAAAAAGGCGGCGTGTTAGTATTGTCTGACTTCCATCATTAGCCGTCGCAATGATGGAATCATTTAGTTTGTTGTTTTATGTTGTATTGTGTTGTGTTGGGTTCGTTTTGACCGAATGAGCATGGTTGTTCGCATTGTCTAGCTGCAATACCGAATCTAAAATGGTATCTACATACCCAGTTGGAAGGTCGATGTCATGACACACTTCTTGACGGAGATCTACGTCTTGAAACTCTTCGGAAATTAGATTCTCTCGAGTTCAAACGTGAATGACTACGGTGTCGTTCGTTTTTCAACTCTTGGACCTCAATTGCTAGTTTGTTGAAACTTTCTAAGATTTTGGACGTTGTTTCAGCAAATGATTGCGTTATCATCGCAAGCTCTGGGTTTTGTGTAATCTTTGCCTTGCGTTGGACATTATTGCCAACTGAAGCTACTTCGGATTCTGATATAACTTCCCACAAATTATCAGCTAGTTTTAATTGCTCTTCTAGTTCTCTATGACCAGATCCGGTCAAAGCAATATTGAGGCTTTTGGGGAGTTTGCGAAGCCAAATTTTATAAACTAAGTCACTATCGACTGTAGTACCGGCTAACATTAGAAGTGATCTATAAAATTGGGATGGCTTTTGGTCACCCATCTCAGTGCCAGACAGAATTTTGTCGAACCTCTTGGCTTCACTTAAAGAGTGTCTATCAATCAAAATTCTCTTTAAACCTTCATACAAATTTGAGGACGGAAGTTTTTGTATGAAGTCTAGCACTGTTATAATTACCTCTTGAGGTAGAGCGGTTACAAGGTACTCATACTTAGTCTTGTCAGTTGTGATTCCTTTTGCCTGAAATTGTATTTCTGCATGGGCGAACCATGCGTCAGGACAAGTGGTCCAAAATTGTGGCAATTTAACTGACGTTGCTTGTATTTCAGAATGCATTGTTGCATCAAATGGTTTGATTATATCCGTCTCTAATTGTATGAGGGGGCGATGGTCACCTTCGCCGACATGAGAGGGTTAGAAGTATGTAAGGGAGTGGGAGTTTGTCTGGTGTGGGGTGGTGGTGTGTGTGCAAGATTCATGACCTATTAAAATGTGTACCTAAAATATGTTTCCTAAAGTGCGTTTCCTAAAATGTGTTTCCCTAGTGCAGTGGAATGCCTACGTATGTAAGGCGATAAGTTTCTCACGTCCCTATCGTCTTACAAACGTTTTAAAAGCTACGGTGTGTGCCTCGTGAAAAGCTAAAATGATAAGACAACCTGAAAAAAAATTTTATAATATATCATAAACAAAATTTTACATCACTTGTCAAAACAAATTTCAAACATATAATATATAAATTTTATATAAAAAGAATTTGTTGTTGCTGCCAATGTTGTTGTTGTTGATGACTATATGTTGTTGCTGCTGTTGTTGTTGTTGTTATTGATGTTGTTGTTGTTGATTCTTATGCTGTGCTTGAGCTGATGTTACGCTTGCGCCGACGTGTTGCGCCAATATGTTGTTGTTTCTGCTGCCGTTGGTTCAATGTTATGCTTTGTTTTTGTTGCTGTTGTATTTTTACTAATAAGTTTTCTTGTTGCTGCCCTTGTTGGTTCCAAGCTACAGACGTTGTTATTTGTTCCGGCTTTTAGATGCTACTTTACTTGAATTTAATGTTGAGGCAACAGTAGATGATGTTGCAGCAAATTTCGGAGCCGACGACGTAGTTTGAGGTGATTTGGAAGTTGTTATCTGTGCTTGTAGCACTTTTCTTGGGCTCGACGGCGATAAAGAGTTAGCTGTAGCTATAATTGTAGCATTTGTGGTGTTTTGTTTGAAACTGTTCCAGCAGTTGTATTAACAGCAAATTTATTTAGCTGATGTCCGCCTGACAATGTTGGTGAAAGGGCTGGTTATTATGCTGCAACTAGCGAGATGGAGGATTTAACTTGTTTAAACGCTGAAGGAGATGGTAACGATGAAATTGTCGCCAGAACGAATTTACAGAACAGGATGTATTGCTCCTGGCAGGATCGCCAGTTGTGGTAGGATACAATAAAAGTTTTTGGAAAACACGTTTATTTTATTTTATTTAAATTTTATTTTTTTAAAACAATTTTTTTGTATCTTCATACATTGAATATATTTTTTATACTGAAAATAATTTACAACATTTTTGATTAGAAATATTTGACAAAATTTGAAATCTTAAATATGTGTGAGTGATTATTTTGTAAAGTGTGTGTTTTGTATGTTGGTGTTTATATGTGGTGGTATTGAGTCACCACAGCGGTTCGTATATTAACTGCTCCTTTGACTTCAGTTGCCACTCATTCAGCACTCAAAAACTGCGTTCCATTCGCTTCAAAATAATCCAGATTATTTTTTTGCATGCAAAGCAAAAACAAAAAAAATAATCTTATAACAAATATTTCGATTACATTTCGAATATATCGATTATTTTTGCTATCGATATAAAAGTGTGATATAGCCTTTAAAAAATTTTAAACACAGATGCCGCACCTGTATATTTTTATGAACTGTAATTTCATTTTTTGAATTATTTGTTTCAGTCAAACCTAAATCAGCGCGTTAGCGTTTTTTATCTGTCAAAAATTTCTCATGCCCATACGATTTATATGTAGCAAACCATAATAACGCGGCGGCAACGCTGAGCGGTTGGAAAATCCAATTTTGACAGAGCGTTAAGAAGTGAAGTTGCACACATCAAAAGCAAAAGTGAAAGCAAAGTAATTTTAAAGTGACAACAATTGTTTATTTTTTACTCTTTTTCGAACGTTTATTGAATTTGCAATATGGAGGTAAGAATTTTGTTGATAATTATAGTTTGAGTATAGTTTTAATGCTTGTGAAAATTATAGCACCTAATAGAATTAGTGCAAAGAAACCCATGTCTTTATATTAAGAAGGAACCTTAATACAAAGATGTTAAATTTAAAGAAAAAATTTGGGAAGAAATTGGCAAAGAATTAAATCTGCCGGGTAGCATAACAATTCGCTTAATATACTATAAAATTTCTAATTGCAAAATATTTCTTTTATCTAAAGATTGACATTTGCTTGCCGCCTACCGCTTTTATTTAGGTATGGTACTTTGTTTGTTACAATGACTATTAGGTAGCCATGACAGCTACCTATTTTCTCACGAGCTGCAACCATCGAATGTTAAACAAAAGAAAACAAAACAAACCGCGTGTGTCACTCACATTGGACGCATTCAGCGGAGCCAATAATTGCACTTAAATCATTTATATAATTGCATAATAATAATATTTAAATTATATAATTTACAATTTTTCTGACGTTTAGAGTAAAACACTTTCAGATAAAAACTTCGTCCACTAAGGTATCGCTACCATAATAGTTCAAAACAGTTGTGAACTACACACGTTCTCAAGACACCTAACAGTTATTGTATCATAGCCGATACACATTGACTGCAAGAGACGTCCACCGACAAAACGAAAACTTGCCGTCAGAGAGAAATGTCACAGTATTCTCGACGACTTGATTATAATAAACGCAACAGCGACAGTCTGTTTTCATACAAAACATAAACAAACTCTTCCATGTTCGCTTTTTTCGTCTATCAAATTAGAAATTGATTGAAGTCAGCGGCAGCAACAATTGTGGTCGTGTTCGCTCTTTGTCGTGCCGTCTTAAAAAAATACATCTTCATAAGAAAACATGCGTTCTATTTTTTGACAATTGGCGTTCGTCGCTTCTCGCCGTCAATGTGTATCGGCTATCATGGTTGCTTGTTTGAATTTAATTTTGACTGCAACGGTAGTAGTTTTGTACTATGAGTAGTTTTTCTTGCCGTTCCTGTGAGAAAATTTGTTATCGCGATTATATTAAGGCGAAAGGAACGCAGCTGAAGTTTCATCCACTCAAATACACAAATCAAGTTAACTGCAGATAATGACGAAAAAGTATGTTTATAGCACATAATTCGAGAGTCTTAAATTTTACTGCCTGAGAATGAAATCAGTAGTTCTGCTTGTTCATTTCAAGAACCACCTTCTACTTCTACTGGTATCACCCATTCTACACCTCATTCTTCTTTTGATTATTTTCGGAGTGAAACTGAAAAAGATTTCGTTTCTTTTATAATTTAATGTCTTAAGTTGTTATTTTTCGAATGTTTGTTCACCAAATTTTCTACAACATAGTTTTTACCCACCTTTTTAATAAATACCTAGGTATTTACCCATTTCACCGGGTATTTACCAATTGGGTATTAACCCTTTTCCCATCTCTAGATATTTTAAAACTTTTTTATAATAATCGGCCCAGTACTTTTGGCGTAAAGACGTAACATTCAATTAATACTTCAATTTTATATAATAGTATAGATAACTTACACTTTAATTAAGTATATTAAATACAGTGGCTCACAACGTAAGTCGGGCGGGCATTTCTTAGCACTTTCGCATTGGTTTCAGAAATGAAAATGTAAGAAGAAACTTGGAGTAAATATTTTTTTCAAAATGTTATTTATTGGTGAGCAAAATTAAACAGAAACATTAGCTGCGTTCCTTTCGCCTTAATATAATCGCGATAACAAATTTTCTCACAGGAACGGCAAGAAAACGTCTCGTAGAGGGCACTACCGTTGCAGTCAAAATTAAATTCAAACAAGCAATCATGATACAATAACTATTAGGTGTCATGAGAATGTGTGTCGTTCAAAACTGTTGTGTAAAAAAATGGTAGCGATACCTTAGTGAACGATGTTTTTCTCTGAATGTGTTTTACTCTAAACATCAGAAAAATTATAAATTATTTAATTTAATTATTAATATTATGCAATTATATAAATAATTTAACTGCAATTGTTGGCTCCTCTGAATGCGTCTAATGTGTGTGACACACGCGGTTTGTTTTGTTTTATTTTGTTTAACATTCGATGGTCGCAGCCATGGCAGAATAACCAGGTAGATGCACTAGAAATATGCTCTCTCCGACAACAAAACAATAACAAAGGCGTAATTATAACATCAAAATGAGCTGTTTTGAAAATGTTATCAATTTTTACTTACTTATTTATTCAGTTTTGACAATGGATTTTCTGGATTGCCTATAACTTCCTCCCGTCGCGATAATTCTAAAACAGATCATTAATTGTTAGCTTCCGTTTCAGCACGATAAAATTAGCAAACAATCGTCGATTTCATTAAATAAATTGTATGTTTTCCAACATCAATTTCACTTGTCAAAATATACTTTGACAGTTTAAGTCAGCCGTACATAGCTACACAAATAAATTGGTTACTACAAAATCGAATAAGTAGTCGAATGAAAATTATATTAAAAGTAAACTTTCATTTGCTTCATTTAAGGCCAAACTACAATTAATTATGCATTATATCTTAAAACACGGCTCATTTTATGAAATTTTTACGATTTTCGTTTAGTTTTTTTACATGTTCATACATAAAATCAGGGTACTCAATTGATTTATACGGTTACAAGTAAATTATACATCCCTATGGCTGAAAGAATAAACATTTATTGTCAATAGTGACATTATAGTTACGCCAATGTTTTGCTTTCTCGTTTGTTGCTCTCCAAATTGCATCTACCTGTTTATTCTGCCATGGTCGCAGCTCGTGAGAAAATAGGTAGCTGTCATGGCTACCTAATAGTCTTTGTATCAAACAAGCAAGCAATTCAAAAAATTAAATGTCAGCTCATAAAAATATACAGATGCGTCACCTGTGTTTAAAATTTTTTAAAGGCTATATCACAATTTTATATGGATAGCAAAAATAATCCTATTTGTTATAGGATTATTATTTATGTTTTTGCTTTGCATGCAAAAAAAAAAATAATCTGGATTATTTTGAAGCGAATGGTCGAAAACTTAGAACATAACGGTAAAACAAAATTAAATCAAACCAAAGCTTTAAAAAGGAGCTCACATTGAAAGTTGGGCAGTTAGGGAATTCAATGCTAAAACTAAGAATTTAATATTTTGTTGCCAATCCTTTTTCTTTTATGACTGCCTGCAGCCTTTTTGGCATGGGTGAAACCAATTTTTTACAAACATCAGCTCCAATCTGATTCCATTTTTCACTTAAGATACTTTTTAATACATCTTTAGTTGCCCATCTCTGATACTGCACTCTGGGTTCAAGTTCATCCCATAGATGTTCTATAACATTTTAATCTGGGCTTTGTGAGGTTGTTTTTATGACATTTGGACAAATATCAAGTACACAATTCTTTACCAAGAGTGTCGTATGCTTCAGGTCATTGTCTTGGTAAAACTAAAAATGGCCTGCAATTCCTTATTCACTCGCACTTTCTTTTACGTGCGCCATGAGAATGTCAAGGAACATATACTAAATTATACTAAATTATCAATAAAATTAATCCTTCCAACATCAGACGCAGCCCCAAACCATGACTGATCCTCTACCATGCTTAACCGTATGTTTAAAATTTTTATTGCAAAATTCTTCATTCGGTTTCCGCCTTCCATTTGAGCCAAATAAATGAAATTAACTCTCATCGGTAACCAAAACCTTTAATAAATGTTTAAAATTAAAAAATGATTAAATAATGAATGCATTTGAAAAATGTTATATTATGACAACAAAGTCAGGAACATAACGGTACAAATTTCCATGTGCTGTTTCTTTATAATGGTATATAACGGCGAATACATAAAAAATAAATCGAACAAACAAAATAGGACGGTTCATACTCATTGAATAATTAGCCCTATCACTGAGCCCCGTCGTAGTACGATATCGTAGAAACTACGTAAAAGGCATCACTGAGTTCATTCGTAGCGCCTTACGTAGATTTTTGAAGCAATTTGTTACGACGTGTTTTGATTGTCGGAGAAAATTTGGTTAAAAGTTCATAGTGGTTATTCTTTCTAATTTTATTTCATAATTTTTCTCCTACAACCAAAACACGTCGCAACAAATCACTTCAAAAATCTACGAATGGCGGTACGAATGAACTCAGTGATGCCTTTTTCGTAGTTTCTACGATATCGTACTAGGACGGGACTCGGTGATAGGGCTGAATATCACTATTTTTTTGACCGCAACTGTATACTAGACTAGGAGTCTTGTCCAAAGTTAGAATTTAAAAAAATACTGTTGATTAAGTGTATTTTTACATGAAAAAAAGACATTTTAAATTTGGACGATTACAGCTCCGCTAAAACAAAAGATACAAAATTTGTTAATATTTCGTTGAGTAATCACAAAATTTTAGCTCAGCTGCAGCACATGACACGAAAGTGGTTGATATATTGATGTAAAGGTTGATATTTTTTCTAAAATAAAAAATATTATTTTTTATTTTATGGTGAGTAGTTTAGATTCTAGATCAATAATACTAAACACGTACCAAAACCGTAAAACACCCTGTATCTTGAAAGTTTTACAATATAGGAGGAAACTGAGTACGGAGTTGGAACGAGTGTTGAAAGTACATATAGGAATGAAAATGGGCTTACCGGATCCGAAATTCGTATACTAGTATTATTTATCCAAACATGTATGAATATAAGGGCGCTACTATTATTTTGACCGCAGCTGTATATAAAGGACGAAAATATATAATTTTTGATATATATCTATTGTATAATTCATAAAATTCATAATTTCTGCCACAATAATACTAACATAAGAACAGTACATTTTTTGAGATCACTGAAGTCTTTGAAACGTGGATTAATTTTTGAACATTTGAGGTAAATTTAATTTTTTTTTAAAGTTTTTACGCGAATGTCAAATTAAAATGTTGCATTTTTGCAATTTGAAGGCAATCCCGGGATCCCGAAAATTCCGGGATTTTAGGCCTTATAATCCTGGGATTGTCGGGACTGGAAAAAGTCCGAGATCCCGGGTTGGAAACCTTATTAGTATGCACAAATTATGTATTATGGTATAATTGAATTATTATTTAATTAGATAATTTGTTTAATAATAAATCTATCTATTCTTTACTTCAGCTGTTGCAGCAGTTGTGCACTGTCTCTCACCAATCCATGCCACCAATCTCACTAACAGTAAGACACCGAAAAAAACATAAAACCATGCCTGCAAATTAGTCTAAAAGATCACAAGGCAAAAGTATTCGTAATGATGCTTGTTTCAATCCTTTCAATTTAACAAAACATTCAAGAAAAAACCATTAAATTGCGAAAAGTTGCTGCAAGTCAAATACATGCAATGAAAATACCGGTAGTTAATGAGTTATTGTAAAAAAATCTGTGATTTCTTCCGCTAAAAAGCTATAATGATTAAAGATACTTTAAAATACCTTTGAATGATTCCAAATTCACTTCAAGAGTTGGAAGCAAAGCAATTCTCTTTGTATAAAAAAAAAATATTAAAATTGGTAAGTGTCCTGATGTTATATTGAGAAAAAAAAAATGTACGTGTAGAATACGTTTATGTAAAATTTGACGTATAATACGATGGTTATGTTTAAAACACGCTAAGTGGTGGGTAAGATTGGTTAAAATCTATTTAAAAATGTTGACTTTATATGATTTAAATACAAATTCTAAATGTTTGATAGTTTAAATCATACTTGATTTTAAATACAAATTCTAGTTGTTTGATGGTTTAAAATCGTTTGTTGAGCTTAAGGTCAAAGTTAGAACAATTAATTGTTCTAACAAATCTTTCCAAAGAAACAACAACAACAAAGTTTTTTCAATATGAAAAGGAAAGAATCACTAGCTGATTTTCAACTATCAAACAACTAGAATTTGTATTTAAAATCAAGTATGTTTTAAACTATCAAACATTTAGAATTTGTATTTAAATCATATAAAGTCAACATAATAAATAACAAGGTCATTCAGGAAAAAACTTTAATCTATTTAAAATTTAAATTGTGTATAACAATATGAAATTTTTAGTAAATTTTTTTGAGACTATTTTTTTCTCAAAATTCTTATCTTCAAAATGAAACAAAAAAGTTGTCTCTAGCTTAAACAGAATCGAATTTATGAATTTTTGAAAATTAGTCTCCAAGGCAAAAATCACGAAAATCTCAAACTTTGAACGTACTCCATTTAAAAAAAAGTCCTCGAACACGTGTATTTTTTCGATATACAATAGAACCCGTAAAAAAATGTAATGCAAATCAAAAATGTGGCGGTCAGAATGGTATTCGGTTTGTAAAAGAATGACCCATATGCATCTGATATTTTTTGAAGGATCTTAGAATATGCAATTTGACTCCTAAGCCAAAATTATCGTTTTTCTACATACAATTTTTTTCTTTACATTATGTTTGTAATTTTGTATTTTTTGTGCAGAGCTTAAGCTTTCATGCAATATAACCTTTTGCGTATTTGTTGAACCATAACTTGCAAAAAGAAATAAAAACACTACAAACATTTTTTCCTAAAATTAATTTTTTAAAAATATGATTTTTTGGTATTTTTTAAAGTTTTTCTATGGTTATCTACCACTTGCAGCAAAAGTTATTAAATTCAGTTATCAACGCTACACTTCTCTCCGCTGAATAGATAATAACATTAAGCTGAGTGACCATTTGAAGACCTCTAACATATGCGCTGTTTTTAAGCCACTCAGTAGGGTCAAGTTTTAAGAACTCAGTAGAAATTTGAAATTTTTCGAAAAACAATGTATTGTTGATTGTTACAAAAGCCTACAAATTAACATTTAAATATGTTGGTATGCTTGAAGCCTTTTTTAATGGCTTTTCAGTTCCTTGCTTGTTTTGTATTGAATCCGCCATATTTATGTAAGTTTCAATACTTACAGACCTATTGAAAAATGATAGCGCTACAAGCTCTTCACCAAGATACCAAAAGTGTTGTCAAATTTATTTAATGTATTTTTTGCTATTTCGGGATTAAGACGTTTGTACCTATATAAAGAAACAAAAAAATTGTGATTTCAAGAAAGTTGAATAAAAAATTCTACTAACTGGATTACCTTTCTAAGCTCTGAAGAAACTCCAAGTCGTTTTTAGGTGCCGTTAAAGGAAGAGGTGACCGAAACACTATTTGTTGTACACTCCAACAACAAACAAGCATATCTTTTTAACTAGTTGAAAACTAACTATTGAGGAGCCAACAAGAATAACAAACTCAACATCTACTTTAATGGATTATGTGGTTACTAATAACACAGATATTAACGCGAAAGTAAATAGAAACTTAAAAATAATCGAGCACGAATCGTTCGATATAAATATTAAAGTGAAATCCATAGAACGGGGTGCTGGTAGAAAAACTATAAAAATAATCAGGTTTACCGAAGACAAATTTCGCAACGAATTGGTGAAAAAGTATTAGTAGCAGCGTGGATTTCCATAATTGTACAAATGATTTTAAAAATAAAACACACGTAGCTCTGAAAACTATGATTATAAATAAAACTATTAATGATAGTAAAATGGGCAACAAGTGGTTCAACTCAAATTTATTTAACATAAAAAAAAAATTCGGTGCTACAATACTGCTGTGTGGTCAAAAACTGCAGCAGACTGGGCAATGTACATACAGATGGTGCAGAAATGAGTATGCAAAGCAAATAATGATAACAAAAAATACTTATATAGCGAGAAAAATTGATGAAGCGCAAGATCAAAAAGCTATGTGCAAAACAATTAAATCTTTTGTGTTAAACGATGTGTTAGACGATAAATCTGTAATAGATAAAATTAATTTCGGTGGAGATATAGTTACAAATAAACAAGAAATAGCAAATCGATTGAACGAATGTTTTATAAAAAGTGTGGAAGAGTTACACAAAAATATACCAATTATTACATACACTAGTTCAAAGTACAAATAATATACGTTTTGAATTTGATTTAATGGACCTCCAACAAAAACTTCGGGTTATTATCAATAATATAAACAACAAAAAAATTTCAATTTCTTAACTACGAAAATGATTTTATCGGCTTTTGATATAATTGGTCCAAATTTATTGAATATAATGAATAACTCTTTAAAATTAGGAATTTCTCCTAACAGCTTTAAGGAATCTATGGTGGTGTCGATCGAAAAGGTTAAATAGCTACAATGCCATCCAACTATCGACCTGTAAATATGCTTATGACTGAAAGCAAGATCTTAGAAAAAGTGGTACATCGCCAACTCGAGCATTACATTGAGACAAATCAACTGTTAACGCAACATCAGTCCGGCTTCAGAAGTCAGCACAGCTGTGAATCGGCACTTAACCTCGTTGTATCTTTTCAAAGAGTATTTGAGACAATTGACAGAACGATATTGTTGCATAAATTGAAGCAATACTGTATATTGGACAACGAACTAGAATGGTTCAAAAGCTACTTGTCCAACAGAACGCAGCGTACAAGAGTGGCTGAATGTATTTCGGATCCAAAGCCTGTCAAGCTTGGAGTGCCTCAGGGAGCGATGTTGGGGACTCTATTGTTTATTATTTATATAAATGATATTGATATCGAAAAAATCCTTGCATATAGTAAAATATGCTTATTTGCCGATGATACGCTGATATATATGTCAGGAGCAACAGCTGGTGAATGTATTCAGAAAATTAATGAAGATTCAAAAGAAATAGATTTGTAATTAAAAATGAATAAGTTAAAACTTAACACAAATAAGTCAAAAGCAATGCTTATCAATGGTTTTTCGGAAGAAAATATTGTAATAAATGAAGAAAATATTGAAAAAGTTAATGAAATAAAATATTTAGGTATTGTTATTGACAAGAAGTTAACTTTTAACGAACACATTAATTATATATGTAAAAAAATTGCTAAAAAAATAGGATTTTTTCAAAGGATAAGATGCAAGATATCTATTTCTAGTGCGATTAAAATATACAATACTATAATCAAACCATACTTTGAATATTGTTTAACAATTTTGTTTTCACGCCCAAATGCAATGTTATCTAGATTACAAAAGTTGCAAAATAAGGGTATGAGATGTATTTTAAAATTCAATAGGTTAACTCCAATAAGATATATGCTAGACACACTAAAATGGCTATCTGTTAATGAAAAAACCATTATGAATGTTTAGATATTTATTTTTAAAACGAAGAATAACGTGTTACCTAATTATTTAAGCAACCAATTAATTTATGTTGCAGATGTACAGCCATATTATTTAAGAAATGGATCAAATTTTAGAATTAATTACTTTCCCAATAATAGATCTCAAAATATTTTGCTTAATTATATAACGATTTGCCGAATAGATTGAAGTATGAAATTAATTTATTTATTTTTAAAAATTAATTATCAACCCACATTAGAACTAAATTTAACTAAAATAAGGTGCTACATATATGTATATACAAAAATAATTATTGAATTTATATGTAATTTAATAATTTGTGATAAAAAATAGCTTTATAGCTAAATAAAGAAAATTAATAATAATTAAAAAAAGCTTAGGCGACGAGTTGTTTTTCTTGAGGGGACATAGGGAACAGATTTTAGAACATCCAAATTTTTGAGGAGTAAAAGGCTTTACACATTTATCTTGCTCTGCGCGTAGAGAAGCGTACGTAGCATTGAAAACTGAATTTAATAATTCGATAATTTCAAATAAAGAGCAAAAACAAAATCTGCTGCATGTGGTAGATAACCATAGATTAATTTTTAAAAACAATTAAAAATCATATTTTAAAACAATAAATATCAGGAAAAATAAATGTTGGTAGTGTTTTAATTTCTTTTCGGATATTATGGTCCAAAAGATGTGCAATATGTTACACTATTATTCCCAGGCAGACGTTGTCCTGCCACGGACCGACTTACTGCCATATGGACATTTCCGCAGAAAATTCTACCGTGACCAAAAAACTAAAACTTATTAAAAACTTATGAATTGATGATAGGAGAAACATTTCAATCGTATTAGTTTATGCAATTTATGTATAAATTTATTTACCATGATGATAAAATCGTCTGCACTGCTTCACAAATGTAGTTTTTCTTTTTCGCAAATGTTTAGTAAGTTTTTCGTAAGCTTATTGTTTTAGTAAAAATCGAAGGCATTGGCAAAAGATAATGAAAAAAAAGGTTGAAGCAAGCAAAGGAATATGTATTAAATTTATTTTTAATTACTTAATTATATAATTACTTAACTACCTAATTACTTAATTACCCAATTGAACTGCCCAAAACTAATTTTGATTTGCGAAATGTTTAGCATGATATTCTTCAGTTATAAAACGAAATAGGAAAACAAACTTCGACACAACTAACCAGGCTGTACCCCTAAGATTGATTAGATAAGATTGCATTCTCAACACTATTTCCATATAACTATACTTTGACTATACATACAACAATTTTCTGCTTTTGGCATCAGCTTCGACTCAAGAGCGCGCTATGAACACTTAGAATGGCAGTGCGCCTTTTAAAGAAGGGATGAGAAAATTCCTTTATAGGAATTTTACACTCCTAAAATTCAAAACAAAGCTTGTTTCAAAACTGTTGAACTATGAAAATACTAAATAAATTCTAAATGAATACTAAATAAATATTCATTACTTTCGTAGTGCTTGTTCTGACCGAAGAATATTTCCTTTATTCCTAGATTGGCGGTCTATTCCATATAAAAAAAAGCAGAAAATTTTGTATAATTTTTATTTTGATTTCTGCTTCAATGCTTTTAGTTCTTTCTGTCGTTTCATATCTTTGACAACATGCTCCATCGAGTTACCCTTAACTATTATAGTTGTCTTTGTGATAACTTTTCGCAAATGATTCTTTTGTGCTGTACTCAAATTATTACTTTTAAAGTTTTGCAGGAGCTCATCGCCCCTTCTTTTTGCAGATTCTAATTTATAAGTTTGGAAACACTGCTCCTTTTGTGGATCCGTTTTAGTGTCTGTGGCACCAAAATCATCCCATTCTGTTGGTTTCTGTTGATTTTGTAAAATCTGAGCCTTCCGATGGTTTTTAGCTTGATTTTCTTTAAAATCCTTAACTTCCTGGCTCTCCACGGATTTAGCTGTGTTAAAATCCTTTTTTTGCGCCATGTCATCCTTGAATTTTTTCCATGGCGTCGAATTTTCCTCTTTGGCCTCTGCTGCCACAGGATTAAATTTGATTTTCCCCCAATTTTTTTCCTTACAAGTCAAATCATCTGTTCCGCCCATGGTAGAACTAGTAATCTCTAATTCTGCCATGGTTCCGCCAAGACCAAATAGTTCACGCTCCATGCCGCCACGTTTTAATCCACTACCACCTCGTCCAAAATCGTATCCTCCTCTTCCACGACCACCTCTTAATTGTCCACCACCTCTAAATGAAAAACGATTATCTGAGTGAAAGTTGCCGCGTCTTCCTCGAGTGGATCCACCACGTTTTTCTCCATAATTATGTGTTCCATCTTCACCAGTTTGTGGAAGCCTTGCATTCCGAAAAGGATTGTTAATTGCCTGCATGTTCGCACTAAGAAAAAAACACTATGCTATTTATTATCTTGTTCTTTTATTCATTGTTATTCACAATAATATATAGCCCGCGTACAGTGTTGCCGCGACGATTCTGAAAAAAGTGTCCACGAGGCGGTCAATAAGTATCCACGTGACAAAATCCAAAAACCAATAAAATATAATAATAAGAAACAAAACATGAATAATAATATTAAAAAAGAACATAAATTTCAATACTTCTGTCTTTTATTTGCGTTGCTATTGCTCTTCAATTACATTTATTTTATAAGTATAATTATGGTATTCCCTTAACGATAAAATATCCCCCTTTCGTAAACTTGTAAAATTCCGAGCTTATGTTAAAGGAATGCACCTTTGGAAATCTCATTATTATTATTATTCTTTATTCTCATAGTAAAAAAGTTTTGACAAGATTATTCACTCAAATATACAATCACTAGAACAATTGTTACTTATAAGAATAGTATTGACATTTAGTATTAGAATAAATAGTGTTAAATGCCACTTCAATAAATATATAAAACTAAATTGTGTTAACATAACAAGTGTTTTGTGGAGTAAATTGAATTAAGCAATATAAGTAAAAAGCAGTTATACAAATTAACAATTATTATTAGAAGAGAAAAAAAATTATTTCTGTCTAAAAAATAAAGAACAAACAAAAATTAGCTAATTAGCGCAACAAAAATTCAATTTTCGAGTGGTCTAACTCAAAGATCCACAATTTTATTATTCTTAAGAAAGTACTTAAATTTCTTTCAAGGCGTATACTTGCAGGGAGTCTATTGTAAAGTCTATAATGTCGTGGTTATGCTAGCCAAACATGTTCGGTGTTCATTTTTGTTAATTTGTTCTCTTCGCTGAAATGTTTGTTTAGTGGTTATGCTATGATTGGTGGCACAGTTGCATTACATGTAATAGTATGTCAAAACACAAAAAAGCACAACCCTAATTTGCATTTTTGTACTTAAAATTATCGAATTAAAATATACGAACTGATATTACTTGCTCTGAATTTTTATTATAATATCTTAAACAAAATGGTTTGCATATATCTGACATGCTAGCTAGCTGTTTATGTTAAGGGTTACTTGAAAACACAATCAACTTCACTTTTTAATACTTTTACCTACTTTTTTGATGCTATTATACAAAATGACTGCAGCAAACACTGGAAAGTTCGGCATGTTTGGCGTTTCAATCAGCAATCAAAGTTCGGTCCGAGAGCGAGAAAATGAATATGAAAAAAAGTTCATTTCTTCATTTTATACGTGAAACAATAACAACAAAAAATGTTCGGCAATCATGTTTGGCTAGCATAACCACGGCATAAGATAAAATAAAAAAATTACGATAGTGGTTGTGCGAAAAACTGGAACAGTCACGGTAGAATTTTGGTTCTCATGAATTTGCCATGCATATATCAAAAACAGCTGGTATAAAAAAGGCATAATTTTACTTTTACACGAATATTTTTTCTTCATTTCATTTAATGTACTTGGGCCTAATATGAAAACAAAAATTGTCGCTCTCGTTTAGTTTAGGAGATAAAACTTGCGAAAGTTTGAAAAGTCAGTGTAAATTTTTAAGTGCTTAGAAGCGAATTTCTCTTTTTATTTTTTTACTTATTTTTATGAAATGTATTTCGACTTCCTTAGCTCAAAAATGCAAAAATTGTCTTTATCGATTGGCTTAGGAGATGACATTCGCGAAAACTGAAAAATTCAGTTAAAATTTTTTAAGTGATTGGAACTTAATTTGCCTTTTTACGTTAACTTTTCCAACATTAATGTGGGAAACATTAAATAAAAGACGACATGACTGCCATACATACCTTCCTATATTTGCAAATTTCCAAAGAATTCATTCCGGGGAAAAACACATTAAAATTATGGTGCAAATTAAAAAGAATTTTCATTTTTCACTATATTTTGTATCGCAAAAGCATTGCAATTTTTCACATTTGGAGCTCCGATTTATCCTTTGTATTTCTTAAAGTGCTTAAAGGATTTTATTTGTTGATATCTCATCTAAAAGAATACATTTCAACCTTGTAGTAATCAAGCATTTTTCTTAGAATTTCATTTACATGTAAGAAATGTGAACGTTTTCATATGAGCGACATTTTTTGAAAGCGGATTCGGATTTAGGACTACCAAATACACATATTGAAAAAAAAAAATTCGGGTCCGGGCTATAAAGTAAAATTATTCCTAAAAAAATGTTAATTAAAATAACTTAAACATTTATCATGCTGAAACAAAGCAAAAAGAATGAATTAGTAAAATATTTAAAACAACTAAATTAAACAAATATTTTAAAGACCAGCGCACAAAAAAAAAGTTGGGACTAAAGTTTTTACTGATTGACACCTAAAAGTTTAAGCAAACTTGTTAACATGGTTTTCACCTGTTTTTCAGATAGTTATAATTTCATTAAAAAATTTTGTTTTTTGAGTCTCAAATTTTGTTTTGGAAACAAACAAACACATAGAAATAGTAAAAATACTGGGTAACAATTGTTACTTTGCTAGAATAAGGCTGTAAATGTTTAAATAAAGTTTTGATTTTCCAGTTCAGTTTTGAAGTTCAGAAGTTAAAAATATATTCATTTGTCAGAATTTTGGAAAACAAAATATTTTCAACCATTTCCAAAGAAAAATCTAGTAGTCTTATCGTTTTTAGCTAATTTTAAACTAGAAAAAGTTCAGCAGCAGCTGAGCTATGGCTAACTTAAAATATTTTTCACTTTTTTAATTTTCAATTTTTAATTTAATTGCATAAAAAATAATTGATCAGTAAGCCTACTCAACATATTGAAAGTAACATAAACTTGTCAAACTGATCTTCAAAAAACATATACTAATTATTTTTCACAAAATTTGAAAGTTATTTGATACTTGTTTTAATATAAATCAAAGTAATCAAAATATAATAAAATATAATAATATAAATCAAGCAAAACTTCTCAGGTCAGTTTCTCTTATCGTGACTACGAATCAATAGATTTATCCGCCTTAAGTCGTGAATTATCTGGTATGAGTTGGATGGACTGCAGGTTTTATAGCTAGGTGGATGATAAACTAAGAGTTCTCATGAATCAATTAAATGTCCTGTTTGACCGTCATGTGCCTTTACGCTCAATTCAAATTTCTAACAACTCATGTCCTTGGTTTACAAATCGTGTATTGTCTGCTATAAAAGCTAGAAATAAACCCACTCTTAATGAGAAAATAATCAAACTAACGATAACTGGGTCAAGTACAGGAGAGCTCGAAATTATGCTTCACTCATGGTTAGACAAGAAAATAAACTTCTTCAGTTCTAAGTTAAATTCAGGCTTAAACAGTTATAACCTTTAAACAGTTATAACAAAATATAAAAAAGTATGAGTGTTAAGTTAGAAGCCTAGTGTGTGTAATTTGGATCCGGACTTAATGGCTTCTTTTTGGCAAATGGGTGCCCAAGTCCTTCTCGGGATGGGACCTTCCACAGAACATTTAATAGCAACCATGGCGTGCAAGACAACAATCCCAAGAAACAATTTGTGTCCGTATCAAACTACTTAGGCACAAAAGTCCCGAGTATCGGACTCAATTTTATTTGTAAAAGCTACGAGTAGTAACGAAAAACTGCAAAGTTTATTAAAAAAATTAATTGCACATTGATATTAGGCCGAATGCAGACGAGCTTCAGTGAACAGAACTCAATAAAAAATTCATATATTGTGTCAATAAAGTAGCTGATATGTATCGAAACTGGCCTGAGTCTTAACTATAATGTGCGCGAAACATACCCAACAAGTACCTCGAAAGTCACCTAAAATAGTACCGTAGTAAGTCTGTATTATGTCAATAAAGTGTTATGTAAAGACGATGCTCCAGTGAAAATAACATTCGATACAACTGGCGCCAGCAAGCGAAAGACAGAAATGGCTGGCGCAAATCATTAGATGAGGCCAAGACATACGGTTGTAGCGCCAACTAAAAAAGTAATATTCGGACACAATAAACTGACGAGTGCTCGATTCGATCTTCGTTCGTACATTGTGCCTGCCCAAGGTGTTCCAGAACTAGCACTTCTTTCGGTGCAGAAGTCGGACATTGACCGACACGGGCACCGGACATATATCAGCTACTTTATTGATACAAATTATGAAATTGTTTCTCGGGAATGACAGCACAAGCAATTAATTTTCCCTTGCCATCTTTTGAATTCTCATCTGTCAATGAGGATTATATAGCCAAATGCATAATGAAAATTAGTTCCAATGCAGTAGGGATTAATGAAATGCCAATCAGATTTATTAAATTTGTTAATTACTTTATCTTAGCGCCCCTCACTCATATTATCCATCATTGTATTACTTGCTCCGGTTTCCCAGAATTACGGAAAATTGCCACGGTCATGGCTAAATCTACTTCTGTTTTTGATCCCAAAGACTTCAGACCTATTAGTATATTCCCTGCTCTTAGTAAGGTTTTTGAACGGATAATCGTCGCTTGAGAAAATAAAATTCGTATGTGAAAATTTTCACTTATGAGATCATTGAGAAAAGTAAGCTATTATTCAAAATCTAGCGGAGTAATATTCTTCAGAATTTCAGGCCTATTTGCAGAAATATTTTACAATAGATTACGAAATTTTTGTGGTCTTACCGCTATTTTTTAGAATTTATAGCCCCGTTTTCTAAATAATCTCAAAAGTGAAAATTTTCACATACGACATATATTTTCTCAGGCGACGTAATGTCTGATCAGCTTTCTGAGTACCTAAATGTGAACAAAGCTATTATTCAAAATTTAGCAGAGCAATATTCTTCAGAATTTCAGGCCTATTTGCAGAAATATTTTACAATAGATTACGAAATTTTTGTGGCCTTACCGCTATTTTTTAGAATTTACAGCCTCGTTTTTTCAATAATAAGAGAAAATTTTCACATACGACATATATTTTCTCAGGCGACGTTATGTCTGATCAGCTTTCTGAGTACCTAAGTGTGAACAATATTTTATCCCCATTGCAGTCTGGCTTTCGCTCTGGTCACAGTTGTTCGACAGCAGTAATGAAAATAATGGATGACATTAGAATAGTCTATGACAAGAATATTAAAACTCTTTTTTGCCTTATAGATTTCTCCAAAGCTTTTGACTCTGTCAATCACAATCTGCTTTGTTATAAGCTGAAACATATTTTTTTTATTTTAGTGACAGTACATTTAAACTAGTATCCAATTACCTAGATAATAGAATGGGTTAAAGTTGGTAATAATTATTCGTCCCTTTGCTCTGTTTCTACCGGTGTGCCCCAAAGGTCTATTTTGGATCCCTTACTTTTATCTATTTTAATAAATGACGTCTTCTCTGTCTGTAAATATGCAACCGTTCATGCTTATGCTGATGACATTCAGCTATGCCTCTCTCGACCTACTGGTCTTTTAGAAGTCTTAACTTATAGATTAAAGTATGATTTGGCATTGCTTCACAAGTGGGCAGTCACCAACTTACTTTTAATCAATCCTTTAAAATCTAAAGTGCTACCAATTACAAGGAATGATTTATGCTTTGTGGATATTCCACCTTCGTCAATAGGAACTGATAAATTGGACGTCATGAATCAAGTGAAAAACCTTGGTTTCATAGTTAACTCTAGATTAACTTGTACTGACCATATTATTTTATTTTTTTATTCTTTTATTCGATTGCTAAACCTTAACAGGTTTCGTAGCAAATTTAAAATTATAAAATAAGATATTTAATACAATTCAAAAATATAAAGTATGGTTTTGGTTGAAATCAAGTATTATTAATAAACTAAAAAGTTTTACAAAATTGCTTAAGTAAAACAGTTAGCAATATTATAAATATCGCGTTATCAAGAGAAACAAGGTCAAGTTAGCAATAATTTTTGTATCCGGACATCGGCGGAGTCGTGTGACAAACAAGGTCTCATACCCAATAAAACACCACTCCAATAAGTATATATATAATATATATCGTTCTGTCTTTCTGAAGCCGGTGGGATCCTGGCTTGACAGGGTGGTTACTCGACAAAGTAGGTCAACTTCACCAAACCAATTTTCATAAAACAAAGAAAACCAGTTGCGAACGCAGGCATCTAGACAAACAAGGTCTTATCGGTCACTCATATTAATATATTGCAAATCGATCAAACGTAGTGTTTCAAGAGGTAAAAATCAAGACATCACGGTACCGTTGACAAATGTATTCCCAACCATCATGAAGATATAAGGCAATTGAATACCCCAGGTTTAGGTCCATTCAGATTATTTAGATGTTCATACACCAAAATTATCCATTTTCGGCTTAGGTCCATTGATCCATTTAGATTGTTATATTCATGTATTTACAAATATCACCAGATGTTTGAGAGAACTTAATCATAATCAACGACGGTACTGCAGGTAATCTATAATTTTATGTTTGATTGAGTCCATGGATTCACTTAAGGATATAACATCAGATACAAAATTAATAACATTATAAGTAAAATCTACGGTACTTTGCGTTATTTACGAGCTTCCTCAGACTTTATCCCACTTGAAACTCGTCGTAGGCTTGTACTACAACTAATAATGCCACATATTACTTTTTCAGATGTTGTCTATCGTCAGCTTGATTCCCAATCGCAGCGTAAGCTCCTTGTGGCTGCAAGGTATGTTTTTAAAATTCAACGTTTTGACCGTATTTTGTTGAAAAGTAAAGAAATTCTTGGGTGTGGTTTGGATCAATACTTGAATATGCGTAATATTATTTTTTTACACAGACTAATTAATACACAATGCCCAGGATATCTTTATGAGAAATTACGGTTTTTTTAATCAGTTCGGTCTACCAACATCATTTTTCCTAGATACAACTACCTCAACAAAAATAGATTTTTCTTCATAAGCACCATTAGACTTTTGAATTCATTACCCAACTATTTGAAACAATTAATTTTTAAAAGGAGTTTTGAACATGCATTTTAAATTTACTTTAGTTCTGTTGATGGATAATTCTATCTTTAAATTTATTCTTTCGCTATTTTTTTATTGGCATATCTTTTAAACGTTTTCTTCTTTTGACCTACATGCTAAATCTTCATTTTTTCATATTTTAAATTCACATGGTTGTAAGGCAAATGTTAATTATTCAAAAAATAATAAGGGCCGCTTTCTCAATGTCCGGTTAAGCACTAATCAGAACTTTAACCAGCACTTAGAAAAAAGCCCTTTCTCAATGTTCGGTTAAGGTTGAACTGTCAGTTAAGTGCTGATTAAGTTAACGGCAAGTTGTGGTTTCGGTTAGCGCCATTTTAGGGTAAATGATTTCGAAGATGCTGTCAAACTTTAAAATTTAAGATGGCGGATAGAGTTGCCACCTAGATTTTTTTATTTTTGCGAATTCTTGTAATTTTGAAATTCTGACAACGGATTTGATTTCGAATATAATGTCACAGTTTTAAACTTTAAGATGGAGGTTAGGGTTCTCACTTAAATTTTTACCACAGTATTGCCACCTAATAATATGTATTTTTAAGAGTTTTAAACATCATTCATCAGTGTTAAGGGGTCGCTGATTTTGAATCTAAAGTCCGAATTTTAAAATTCAAGATGGTGGATAGGGTTGCCACCTTAATTTTTTTAGTTTTATAAATTCGGGGCCGGCAAAAAAAAATGGTACACCAAATATGGGTCGCTGAATCCGAATGCGTTGTCAGAATTTCAAAATTATAAAATTTTTAAATAATAGGGCTGCCACCTAATTATGTCTTTTCAATAGTTTTAAACGTCATTTATCAGTGTTAAGGGGTCGCTGATTTCGAATCTAAGGTCAGAATTTTAAAATTCAAGATGGTGGATATGGTTGCCACCTTAATTTTTT
This sequence comes from Dichetophora obliterata, assembly GCA_963920525.1. Lineage (NCBI taxonomy): Eukaryota > Metazoa > Arthropoda > Insecta > Diptera > Sciomyzidae > Dichetophora > Dichetophora obliterata. The sequence continues at coordinate 202,777,047 of OY986436.1, read as the reverse complement.
TTAGTTTTATAAATTCGGGGCTGGCAAAAATAAAATGGTATTTTTATTTGAATTTTAAAATTCTGACTTAAGATTCGAAATCAGCGACCCTTTAACTTTGATAAATGATGTTTAAAACTTTTAAAAATACATATTATTAGGTGGCAATACTGTGGTAAAAATTTAGGTGGCAACTCTACCTCCGTCTTAAATTTTAAAACTGTGACAATATATTCGAAATCAAATCCGTTGTCAGAATTTCAAAATTACAAGAATTTGCTAAAATAAAAAAAATCTAGGTGGCAACTCTATCCGCCATCTTAAATTTTAAAGTTTGACAGCATCTTTGAAATCATTTACCCTAAAACTTCACACCATGGAGTCCACAGAATCCTTAAAAGTCCTATTACGCTTAAGCTTTCTCTAAAGAAGCTCATTGACTTTTTTGGATACTTGCGAGGCTTCAAGCTTTTGCCGAAGGCATCAAGCTTTCCTTTACTTGACACTTCGTGCCGTTCGCTTGTAAGCTAGAATACTTGCAAGCTGTGCGTGGGCTTATTTATATTCGATTACAAGCTATACTTGATTCAAAATTATCAAGCTCAAGCTAGCTTGAACTTGTATTTAAAGCAAGCGCTTGAAATAGACTTCAAGTAGGCTTGTGCAGTTCTCTGATTTGCAGCACAAAATCAAAAAATATGTAAACACGAGACAGCTGATATGATGTTTTTACGTATTCACAATTCAAAAATTCACAATTAGTCTTCTAAACGACAGTTGCTTAACCAGCACCTGGTGAAATCAAAATGATTTTTTTAGCTATCGTATGGTTAGCTAAGTCCTGGTTAAAACTAGACTAACCGGACATTGAGAAAGTGGCCCTAAGTATATAAATGTGATTCACCTCTATTGATGTACTTTTAAAAACTAAGTCATATTGTACAAATATTAATAAATTAAATAAATACTACGCTTACATATGGAGACAAAAAAGGTTAAGGCCCTCGACAAGATTAACTCCTAAATCTTATTGAATTTTATTAGATTAGCCATTTGTTTTAATCTCTTAGTATTATACTATGTTTCCATCTACTCGAAATCTTGAAATTTTGAAATAGTGATTTCAAAGTGTTTCCATCTGACATGTCATGACAGTTAGATTTCATTTGACAATTAAGACTTCATTTGATAAACTCATAGTAGAATTAGACAAGGTAGATGCATTTCGGAGAGACAGACTGCCGGAACTGTCAAAACTAAGTTGACAGCCCATACAAAACATAATTAATATTTGGTGTAAGATTCATTATTCTTGATAACCGCTGCACATCTGAGCGACATCGACTCTATTAAATTAGATATGTTGGTATTAGGTATATGTTCCCAATTAACTTTCAGGGCTTCATACAGTGTCTTATTGGAAAACCTTTGACCAGAAACTTTTACCTTGAAAATCCCAAAAAGATTTTCAATGGGATGCAAGTCATTGTGACTGTGCCGGCCAATTAAGGACTTGAATCCCATTACCTCTAATGTAATCTTTGATGAGCTTCGAAGTGTGCTTCGGGTCGTTGTCGGGCTGAAACGTTCACTGAAACGAAATATTTCACTCTGAACGTGGTTGCATCTTGCTTTCTAAAATGTCATTATATACAAATCAATCCATAATTCCATCGATTTTTTTAAATGGTTCAACTTCATTAAAGGAAAAACGAGTCCAGACCATAATGCCACCGCCTCCGTGCTTAAAATTTATTTTGCGGTTTCGGGCTTCAAGTCGTGTACCTGGGTGGCGCCGTACCGTGCACATCCCATCTGAATTAATCAAGTTGAACTTTGATTCATCGCTAAAAAACGGTTTTCGATTTTTTAACAACGTTCTAATTTAGGTGCTATTTTGCAAGACTGAGTCTAAAAAACAATAAATTGCAACTTGTTGTCACAATTTTAGACAGAATTGTTTAAATTGTAACACCTCACCTTTTTTTTATGCTTAGCTGTAAGCAAAGGTTTCTCTACCGGTCTGTAACTTCTTTAGTCGTTCTCAACTGTTCGTCATCAAACAGTGCTGTGATGGATATCTAAATCTAGTGTCCGAACAACCTCTTTGGATGTGGCAAATGCATTTCATTTGAACACGTCACAAATGTTCCTGTCATCACGCAGCGATGTCTTCCGCGGCCGCCCCCTTTAATGTACCGTTGTTACGTCTTTTGTGATGGTATATTTCTTTATTAATCTGAAAAAAAACTGTCTATTTCAGCCCTTGGAAGGACTTTGACCTAGCTTCTATTGATAATTTGTGTTGTGCGTGTTATTAAGCTTGATTACAAATGACCGAGAACTGGACCTACGTGTTTTATGCCGACTCCGAATGGCTTATGTTCTCAAGAAGCTTTACATGGCAATTTTTACTCTCTGAGGTTTGCCATTGTCTGCAGAGAGGTGACGACCAAACAGAAAAATTATTTCAATTGAAAAAACTTTCAATTTTTTTCAGCGGATCTTTTCAGCGGGTACAGCGGATCTTTAGCTTAGTGGTCACGTACTCTACCCATTAGGCTACGGTCGCCAAAATCTGCAAACTATTGCCTGATAAATATCAAACTGTTTCACGTTAGATATTTGTGAATTTCCGTTTTTATATTCGGAAATAATTTGCAATTTAAGAGCTTCACAGTTAGAGTAGGGCGATTAGTATGGAAGGAAAAAAGTGTTAATGGGCGCTTCGCGTTTCTCAATTTTCTCGCGAAATTTTATCTTTATTTTTATATTTCAACATCTATTTGATTTCTCTTATGATTTTATCTAAGCAGCTTTGCGAAGAAATTTTGTTAACGACCAAAATTTCGTTTCTAAAAATTTAATTTCACAAATCGAACAAAGCGAATGAAATCGATTTGATCGATTTGCACATAATCGTATTTTTATGTGCTTTGGTAACAACATGTTTAACATGTCTTTCCTTTTCCAACCATTTCTCAAATAAGTTACATTGTGCGACACGAGTTTTACAAAAAAAGTTTAACTTAAATTTATCCTATAAATCCAAAAGTAAAACTATTTCAATTTAAGTAAATTATTTAGATTAATAAGAATTTACAAAAAAATTAGATCGTTTTGGAAACCAAAGCTACAATTTATAAGATTTTTATAAAATCAAGACAACATAAATTTGGTGCAGTGAACACAACTGGACCCAGTAGTAGGGAATTCCCTGCAAAGGGGACCCAACGAAAAACACCACTTTATCCGATTTCAAGATCAAGGTGACAACATTTTTTATTAAAAAAAAATCAAACAAAAATGTTTAAGGTTTGCAAGAAAAGAGAACTTGCAATTTCAAGTTCAAGGGCAGCAAAACGAAATCTAAGCAGTGGGAAAAAGTATGAAAACGTCAAATTGCAAAAAAAAAAAAAATTAACCTCAATTATTTAACGTAGAGCTCGCCAGATCACTAGGCGCTGAACGGAGTTTTGCTTTTGTAAGTCTAGAGAGAGAGTCTCCAAAACTACCTGCACTGAAAGCTTTCGGAAGAACTTAGGAGCGAAGACAGGCAAAATACTGGTTTGACGTGCTATATACGATCAGTCATGAAATGGATAGGAATATGAGATGTTGCTTAAAAGAGTGAAATTTAATGGCATAGGGTGCTAAAGAGAGATGGAGTAAATTTTTTGTTCCCCTAAAGAAGTAGTGTCCATTCGAATATGATTAAAACGCTAACATTAAGTGAAATTATAGAAATTTAAGATTATCGCTACCAATCACCGAAGGGATGCGCATCAACTCGGCCCGATCATCCGGTTATTAGCAACTCTAAATTAAATATCAATTTGGTAAATTACACATACACATACTAATGGACAAAATACAAATGTAAGTTCTTTATGAAATTTTAATAGTAAAATCTTTAATAGTAAAAGTATTAAAATTAAGCAAACATGCAATTGTCTAAAACAATATTAAAAAGAATATGAAAACCTAAACAATGAATTGAAATCTTAACATAAAAAATTAATTACCAGCATACATCTAAGAATTTTTAAACTAATTAAAATTTTATTTACTAACTAAAATAACTTTGCAATATAACTTAAATCTAATTTAAAGTAATTTTACAGATAATGTTAAAATCTTAACATACTTCCAAACCATATTCTTAACAAGTGCTAATTTTATATGCAAGTTGTTTAAAATAATGCCCTGAAACATGAATTTTAAAACCTTTATGGGTACCTTTATTTAAATCTTAATAAATCCCTTTGTTAATTTAAAATGAAACACTAAGTTTTTAAATGATAGGGAATGTAGCGAAAGTAGATATGCAGTTACGATTTGTTAGATTTTACGATTAAGGAGCGATCCTAAAACTCAAGTGCTTTAGATTGCAAAGGAGTTCCACAAAGTACCATTTAACCAGTTTTTGAGATTCATCTTTAATCCATAGACCCAGCGCGTAACAAGATTTTGACTTGCAGTTTTTTCTCAGACTTTTGTCACTTTTTTTTGGGATATTTTGGCCTATAAAAGCCAAACCATTGAGATTTTGGTCTAAGTATTGGATCGAAAATCTCAATGGTTTGGCTGTTATAGGCCAAAATATAAAAAAAAACGTGATAAAAGTCTGAGAAAAAACTGCAAGTCAAAATCTGGATGCTCGATTTTCACCGTAGACGTATGGTCTAGTGGACTTTTTTGCTCAGTACAATCCCAAGAATCAAACGCGAAGCACCCATTAATTAAGATGTTCAAATCGCCCCACCCTATTCACAGTATTTAAAATGTGCCATTATAAATGGAACAGTCAATGTCACAACTAGCGCAAAAACAAAACTAAACTTAAATGTTTATGACTTACAAACAACACGTGCTTTACAATAACGGAAATTTACCGGTAATTCTTGGAACTTCTGTTCTCTTTTTACATTTTCCAAGTTTTGTTGCTTTTGTTTTGCTCTCAGACAAATTGAATGTAGCCGCATTAATTTTAAATTTAATTAAAAAAAACAAAACCAAATTTGAATTTGATTTGTTTTATATACGATGTATGAATATATGCTTTGGTTCCTATAATCATTTTTGTGGGTCCCTAATATTAAAAAAGATACAAGATTTTGTTGCAGCGCACTTATTTTGTTGCTATTCTTTTGCGCAACACTGTACATAAAATCATTGGTACGCCTGTTTCTGATCGCATAGCTTTTAAACGAGTATATTGATTGAGGTCATGAGACACAACATGCCATATAAAACATCACCCATATTTATGCAAGACAGGAAGGGGCAGAACAACGTCTGCTAGATCATCTAGTTTAAGTACAAAAATATTGTTTTTATAGTTTATTTAATATAAAATTGTTAAAGTTCGAAGAATTGATTTTTATGTATTTAATTTTAACCCATTGCCAGCTATTGGTGCATTTTTGCACCAGTAACTTTAGAATTTTCTCCAGATGAGCTCGAAAGTGATATTACCGGGCACTGTAGGGACCATGGTGCAAGAAATAGAGGTGTTAGTGAGTTTGACACTTCTCTCTCAAAATGATAAAATTATGTTTACCCGCTTTTGTAAAAGACAGCTGATGGTGAATTGCAATGAATACAAATTTTGTTAAATTCGTGTTTTTCTGCAAGTGTATAAGATTTTTACTGAGATTAAAGTGAGAATGAAGTGATATGGAAAACAATAAAAAATATATGAGACGCTGTGCGTTATGCAAAAAAAAAACAACGATGTCAATGCAAGAAAATTTGCATGCTGGCCAAAGCTTCATGTCGGCGGCACCTTCTAGCGCACGTTTCTGATAAAATTGCCAAAACATTCAATGACAAACTTGGCAAATCGGCGAAAACAACTGCAATAACTTTTTGTCAACACAACACGGCACAATTAATTGCATTAAATATTTATTTACACTTAATTGGCACAATAAAAACTATAGCACATCATCTAGCAACTCAAACAAATAACACAATTTGACAACTATCAACAGTTCCACTCTTTCGCTCACAATTTTTTGACAGAAGTAATGAAATTCATGGTATTGTCAAAAACCCACTAACACCTCTATTTATTATACCATGGTAGGGACTATGTTAGAATGGACCTTTGACAATATACATTATTTTTGGTTTGAGTCGATTCGGTCGTTTACGTGGATTTTACGCCCACGGCGCTTTTTGCAAATTCTGGAAAAATTTTAAATCGCAATATCGAAAATTGCTTTTCAATAGTAACTACTATAAGTTTTAAATTTTATGTCAAAATAAATTTAGAGCCCATTTGCTGTTTTAGGGCCACTTTCTCATGTCCGGTTAGCCTAGCTCTTAACCAGGAGTTAGCTAAGCATACGATAGCTAAAAAAATAATTTTGATTTAACCAAGTGCTGGTAAAGCAACTGTTGGTTAGATGACTAATTGTGAATTTTTCAATTGTGAATACGTAAAACATCATATCAGCTGTCTCGTGTGTACATAGTTTTTGATTTTGCGATGCAAATACATGAAACAAAGGCCGCATTCAGCACAGACAACTGTTGTGAACTGTAATAGTAGCACTAGTTCAGTTCACGATGTTTTTCTCTGAATGTGTTGCTACTCTACACGTCAGAAGTTAGATTCAATTTAATTTGTATGTAAATTTAATTCAATTGCAAAGGTTTCTCACTTAAATTTGCTGCGTTCTTTCTGCGTTTATTAATTTAACAGCGTCAGTAACAGCATCTGACAGTTAAGCAAACAGTTGTGTTCATGTAGCATAGAATTTGTTCGCTCGATTAAAAGGCGTTCGCTACTTTATCAGTTTTAGCTAGCGCTACCAAATTTCTACCATTCAGCGAATTTTTACACAACAGTTGCCAACTGTTGTCTGCGCTGAATGCGGCCAAAGATATAGTTCTTTGTAGTTCTTTGTATCATGATGTAAATATATAAAAAAATGGCAAAACGCAACAGACTGCCTAATTTCACTTCATACGCGGGAACATTTTTCATTGGCAGAAGAGCACGCCCTCATCATTGAAAATAAAAAAAGATGCTGTTGTCTGGGAGAAAAAAAAAAAGAAAATGTTAGGGAAGTTTGCCCTGGAGTTTGAGGTTCGGTATGGCGTCGGTTCGGTAATTGCATATGCCCTTTCTCTATGTTGGTGTAAACTTTAATTATAAAGAAAATAAATTATTGAAGTTCTGTCTAGTTTTGTGTAAAATAAACAAAAAATAGTTTACTCTATTCAGCTGTTCTTTCGATTAGTAGCGCTAACCGAAACTACTACTTGCCGTTAACTTAATCAGCACTTAACTGACAGTTAAGCCTTAACTGAACATTGGGAAAGGGCTTTTTGCTAACTGCTGGTTAAAGTTCTGATTAGTGCTTAACCGGACATTGAGAAAGCGGCCCTTAAAATGGGCAGGTACGGCTGTGATGCAGATAGTGGTGCAAAAATGCATCAGTCGGCCCAACCTTTACCTGTGGAGGTAAAAATTATAAATTTTGCCAGATAAAGTTTAGGGACATATTTAGACTCTGGACGAAACTTCATCGATTTTGGCTCGGTAGTTAAGGAGCCGCCGGAAATGGGTTAATGGAAGAATATATTATGGAAGATTTTGTGTTTCGGTAGTTTTTTTCGTATATTCATAAAACTTTTGACGTTAATTTCTTTCCAGACGATTTGGGAATAGCGGGAATAATGGGATTTTTTGTATACTAGAAACAAAAACTTAAAATTCGAGATCTGGCAATCCTAAATAGTGCGATCACAACAAATGCGAAGAAAAACTTTCGCAAATTTTTGCTTTTAATACGTATCAATTTCAGTTTTATTGAATATTAAATTTTTGTGAAACTTAAACTCTTCAGTATAATTCGAAGTAGTTGTTGAAGAAACTAGTAAAATTCAGACTAATACAATGACTCTACCATTGGCGACTGAGAAAAATTTACACGCGAAAAAATGTCCGTACTTGATGGGCCTGACTTTTTATACAGCAGTCATTTTTGCATTAATTGTGGTTACTATATATCTTTCACACTTAAAAGATTACAATGCCGAATCTCTGCATTTTCACAGTTTTTCACACTCGAATCTAAAATGTCAGGAAAAGTGCAGTATCCAAATAGTTGAGAGTATTCCAGAGGGCTTAAATTATTCACAACCTAACCCAAAATCAATGTCAACATATGAAGCATGGTTACAACTAATTGATTTAGCAAACAACTCTTTGGACATTGGATCAATGTATTGGACTTTGCTTGGTGCTGATGTTGTCAACCATTCATCAGCAACAGATGGAGAAGATATTTTCAAAAGACTTCTCTTAAGAGGAATTGATAATGATTTTAAATTGCGAATAGCTAACAATGCTCCTGTGCCAAATGAAACCAATAATGATTTAAATATTTTGCTCCAACAGAATGCATCTGATGTAAAATATGTGAATTTTACAAGGCTATTAGGAGGTGGTGTATTGCATACAAAACTTTGGATTGTAGACAACAAGCATTTCTATGTCGGTAGTGCAAACATGGATTGGCGATCATTGACACAAGTTAAAGAACTTGGTTTGCTTGTTACCAACTGTCCATGCCTGGCTCAGGATGTTAAGAAAATATTTAATGCTTACTGGTATTTGGGCGAAGACATGTCAACTATTCCAAAACAATGGCCTCATGAATATGCCACAGAATTCAATAATGAACATCCAATTAATATTAAATTTAACAGTAGTTTCAATATGTTGGCATTCTTTTCCAGTTCACCGCCGCCATTATCAGCACAAGGACGAACTCACGACTTGGATGCTGTTATAGATACAATTATGAATGCAAAAACATTTGTCAATATTGCTGTAATGGATTATTTTCCTTTACTTATTTATACATCAAAGATGACATATTGGCCACTAATTGATGATGCTTTAAGAAAAGCCGCTGTTGAAAATAAAGTAACAATTAAAATGCTTATATCTTGGTGGCCACATTCGAATCCTTCAGAAAATTACTTTTTAAAATCTTTAACAGATATTTCCACATCTTTTGAAGGTGTCGATGTACAAGTAAGGCGTTTTATTGTACCCTCAAATGAGGATCAGTCAAAAATACCATATGGACGAGTAAATCACAATAAATACATGGTAACCGATAACACAGCATATATTGGAACTTCAAATTGGTCTGGAGACTATTTTACAGATACTGCTGGGATAGCTTTAGTACTAAGAGAAACTATAGGTTTTTCAAGTGAAAATGTTCGTACTGATTTATTAAATATTTTTCAAAGAGATTGGAATAGTGAATACACACACGATCTTGATAAATGAAAAAGTTGTAAAAATTAAATAAAAAATAATAATTTACAGAATCTAATCTGTTTTTTAATTTGCAGGAAATACAATTGAGTAAAATGTGAGTTGCATAACAAAGTCAGCTGTACAAGTAAACTCTTCTTGTTATTGCACTAGCAACTTTATTGTTGGAAAACTTGACGATTGAACAACCATATTCAAATTGGGACAATTGGGAAATATTTAAAAAGGAGCGTGTATAAGCTTTTTTTAAGTAAAAACTTCTTTAGAAGCGTTGAGTGATTTTTTGTAGAGGAAAATCTTTACTTTCATAACACGACACCCAGAAATTAAGAAAAATGCCATCCCAGCAGGGAAGCGAGCGCTTCATTAGCGCTCCAAAAAACAGTAGAGCGCTTCATTCCCCTTTTGTAAAGCGCATTTTTTAACATATTCATATCTTCAGATGTATGCGCTCCGCTCCCGCTGTAGAAAATATAAAATCGCAGCAAGAGCCGAGCGCTTCGTTCTGCTTGTATTTAATATAAAAACGTAGCAAGAACCGAGTGCTTTGTTCTCCTTGTAGTTGGAAGAAAAATTTAGCGAGAACCGAGGGCTTTGTTTCCTTTATTAGTTCATATCGTCGACCTAATTCTTATCTATTGTTCAGGAGGCAAAGAAAACTGTTGGTTATTTGTATGAAGTTCATACGATAATGTATTGTTTCAAACGTTGTCATAATTGTTTTTCGTTGACAAGCGATTCAACATTATTTTTCCGAGAAATAAATATACAAAATAGAAAAACAAAATAGAAAAATAGAAATACAAAATAGAAAAAAAATGTATTCTTCTTGGTTCGAACAATTCGCTAGTGACGATAGTGGATTTTGATGATAGTAAAAAGGAATATATGCCAGATGAAAATGAAGCTGCTTCGGAAGACTTTTACGACAGCGATGATTATGATGTCGTTTATATTGGACAAGAATCAAGCGAGGAAGCTGCTATCAAACCAAATGTTATGCATCTCTCGAAAGACAAACAAATTCATAATGCCAAAGAACCGTTACCCTTGTCGCGAAGAATTAATTAATCATCTCGTGGAAAGAACAGAGAGGAACAACAAGAGATAAACTTGCACCGATTTGACTAATTTTCGAATCGGTGGGTTCAAAGACTGAAAGTGCTTTATTGCCCAGGTGATTTATTGCTGTCGATGAACAACTATTTCCTTTCCGCAGTAGATAGATCAACTTTTAAGCAATACCTTCAAAACCGACGAAGTATGGATTTAAGTTGTCGGTTTCAGCTGATGCCGAAACTTATTATGCCTATAATATGCAAGTATATGTTGGTTGTAATCACAATTGTGATCCCGAAGTAAATCAAGGGAACCGTGTGGTGCTTGATATGACGGAAGGTAATATTCTAAGCGCATTTCAGGAATGGTTTCCGAAATCAAACCAAATTATTTCTTTGCTTTATTCAAGTTTGAATGGGAGAAACGTTACTTGCGAAATTTTACCTCTTTTTTTACCTCTTACCATCTTGCCAATGAATTGCGTAGTCAGCAAATCACGCTGCTTTAATGATTCGTAAAAATCGAAAAGAAATTCCGCCGGCATTGGTTGACATGAAAAAGAAACAAGTTTTCCAGAATGGTAAATAGCAAAGAAAACAATTCGAATTCATCGAATTCGGTCAACTTTTAGCTATCCGCCCATCGAACCACCAAAAAAAAGCCCTACAAAATAAATGCACTTGCTGTCGTAGAAAGTGTTAGATCAGAAAGTTCTGAGCTGTTGCTGATGCTCAGCCCGCTCTACAGCCGCTCATCCACGCACCGAAAACGCGTAAAAGAGTACGTTGTCATGTGTGCCCATTGAATTTATCATTAGATAGGATAAATGCGTGAAGTACATTTATCCCAAGCATCGCTTCAAAGCTTGTAAAAATTGCTGCACATTAATTCAATTTCCACACTAAATAACAATAAAAAAAAATAAAAAACACAGTTTTTACTTAACCTCTTGTCAACCGACGGTACTAACAAGTACCATTAACATTATCGGCTCATAAAATATATGTGAAAAATATTTGTTTGGTTTTTGGCTGTGTTTTCTACAGTGTACTTTAATTGATCTAACTAGAACGTTTTTTCGACGATTGGCTACACTACATTCGCAAAAAAACTGTTATTCGAAATTTGTTTCTTGTGTTTTTGTGCTATTTTAGAATAGTTAAAACTAGTTATATTTGAGCAAAATTAATCAGTAAAGTGTTTTATACTTGAACAATAATTAATTTACTGCACTCATAAAGATTGGTGCATACCATAATTTTATTATTATTGTATATAATTTTTTGTAAAAAAAGGCAGTAGACTTGTAAGGACCGTTGGGCTGTGAGTGTAACATTATTTGGGATATTATGTATTATGTTTGCAGTTACAGTTGAAAGCGAGACTTTCATAGAGCTATGGCAGGCATCCGAAGGAAACGTCTTGATTCTAAAGAAATTTTGGAAATTTTGCAAACGATTCCAATTGATAATGCTGCAAACACCGATATTAAAAGTGATGATGACTTTGAAAATTAAATTGTCTCCAATAATGACAACATAATAAACCAATATTTGAGAAAACTTTTGGATGATGAAAATAATTTGCATAACGATCGTAAGGAAAGAGAGCAGTTAAAGCCTGCGAGTGAATCTAAAGGAAATGAAAGTCATGTGGTGACTGAAATTGATGAAATACCTGAAATGATGCCAAGCAAAAGCTGCCGTAGCATTGATATTGAGCCTAATCGGCAATGGAACTGAAAGGAGTATAAAACAGTTATTCCTGAGTATTCACTACCAGAAGGTCCAGTTTCAGAATTTTTTGACAAAAATACTACATCCACGGAATATTTTCTTACGTTAATTGAGGATATATAAGATAACATAACATTCCAGTCGAACTTATACGTCACATAGAGGCAGAAAAGTTTAAATTTGAAAAGCAGTGATTTCATTTCTTTTATTGGAATAAACTTTTTCATGGGGTATCACAAACGTCCAAGTTGGAAAGATTATTGGAGTACGAGCGAGGATTTTGTTTTGCCAATTATAAGCAAAACTATGAGTCGTAATAGATTCGATGAGATATTGAGTAATCTTCATGTAAACGATAACTCCAATATTCCGAAAGACAACAAGGATCGATCTTTAAACTTCGGCCTATGATTGATGGGCTGAATAGAAAATTTCAACAAGTTTTCCATTGGACGAATCGATGATATTGTTGAAAGGACGTAATGCGATGAGGCAGTATTGTCCAGTGAAGCCAGTAAAGAGAGGTTAGTGTTTGGCTGATCAATACGGCTTCACAAAAAATTTTCCATATATCAAGGCAAGAACAAACTTTTTGAAGAAAAGTTTTAACATTTTTGACTCGGAGAAAGGGTTGTTTTCTCCATGACCAAAAAACAAGTGAAAAAAAAAAAAATAGAATTATTTTTTATTAAACTACTTTACGTTGGTTTGCCTACTTTAAAGGCTAAAAACAGAAAATAAGTTTGCTTACGGCACTATTCGTAGTAATAGAAAAGGAAACCCTAAAAATGTCAATATTGATAAAAAATGAAAAGAGGAGATTGGAGAGGGTGATATGATGATATAAGTTTTTTCAAATGGATAGACAGCAAAATTATTTTTTTGCATCTAATTTCCATGGAAGTGAGTCTACAACCGTTACCAGAAGAGATCATAAAGGAAATCTGAATGATGTAAATTGCCCAACAATTGTAAAGGACTATAACTCATTTATGGTTTATGGCTTATGGTTTTAATCGGAAATCTAAAAAGTGGTGGCACCGAATTTTCTGGGGTCTTTTGGAGATGGCATTTGTGAATGCTTATGTGGTGTATTGCCAATCCTCTGAGAAGATAAAGCTTCTGAAATTTAGAAGATCTGTTGCTACAGGATAAATGACACAAAAATATCTATAAAAATAAATTCCTTGAAACCCTCTTCAAAGGCTGATGCATCAGGTATAGCCTCCAAAAGACGGCGTGGAAAAGCTGAATCAGTTGGTAAGAATATCCAACTAAGAAATCTTGGCGTACATTGGCAAACTTTCGTCGATGTACGAGGAAGATGTGAACTCTGTAGCATCAATAAAATTCAATCAAAACCATAGTTCAAACGTGCATATTGGAATATTTACGTGTGTTGTAATGATAAAAAAATTGCTTTGCAAAATACCATGAAATCAATTAGTATTATAATAAATTAAAAAATTAGAGTAAAATACAAACAATGATTTCTTATCATCTATAAAGTAGTAGTTACATAAAAGTTAATGATACATAAAATCTAAAAATAAACAATTAAAAAAATATAAACCACATCTTTATTAATAATACTCTTATACTTAACTCTCTCACTGGCTCGACGGTACTTAGAAGAACCAGTCAAAACAAATAATCTTACTGATGCTTGATAAATTTCAAAATCTGCATTTTCCTTTAAGAATGCATAATAATTAAGATTTAATTGAAAAAAAGCAAATTTTTCAACGCTTGCGAGTCTTGGTCAAAGGGGGGTTAAATTGTTTTTTGCTTTTCTATGCAATTTTCACTGGAGAAATTTTCAGTCAGTTTTTCTATGCAATTTTATATTTGGTCAATGCGGCCCAAAAATTCTTTTGCGTTTCTAATTAAAAAAATTACTTGAAGGTTAAAAAAAACTGATTGCATAGATTTCAACAGATTTAATATGAATACATATAAAAAATTTTCACTGCCTAGGGAGGGAAAGTGCCCCCTTCATCCCTTCCTCCTGCGGATGCCCATACTTGCTTTACTTTTCTTTTGATACCCATAAAGATTTGTTTTGTTGGGACATGTTTTTAAGGCTTTTTTTCTAACTTTGGGCCCTTATAACTTCTAAACGACTTGAGAGCGGCCCTTAATTTTTTCACTATTAGATTTTTTAGCTCCAAATACACATTTAAAAAAAAAATAATAAAAAAGGCCATTGTTGCTATGGTAAAATGTTTCTATTAAAGTGTTATATAACAAAATTCATGTTTTTAAGAATATAATCAGAAACCAACGTGTCCTGGGAACTTTTCGAAAAATAAAAAAATAGAGACATATTGATATAGACATAGCGATATTTTATTTCAAATAAGCATCTCTCTATTTTTTGAAGCAAAGCTTTTTACGCCCCGCCCCGTTTTGTGATTTGCTTGAGTGAAATCTCAAAAACGACACTTTTTTGCATACACCGTTTTCTTAGAATTGTTGTTGCTCTTTGCTTGCGTCAATTACATCAAGAGAATATAAAATTAAAAATATTTCTTTGCCATCACTGAGAATCAAACCCGCACACTTTTGATTGATAGTTCAGCACGCTACCACCTAAGCCAAACACCTTCAATATGTTAGGTAGTTCATTCAATATTAAGTATTAAGTGAAGCTATATTGCATTGTATGACAAGAGTATATTAAAAGGATTTTGCATTAGCTATCCGACATATTGTGTTGTGAATGCGTGAAGCAATGATGCAGAAGATCTTAATAATCGATCAAAAGGATTGTGGATTAGCTATCCAAACAACTAAAATAGCAAGGTTTCATTGAACTGGGTTAAAATTATCACTAAATGGCAATTGTTTCAGGTGGAGATTTTAATTGCGATTTGAGACAAGAATGTTCAGAGGCACTTAAAAAATTCCTTTTTGATAAATTCAATTTACAAATAATAAGCGATTCAAATATTTGTACAACACGATTAGGAACAACTAGTGATGCAGTATTTGCTAAATTTATTCACGATATAACATCTATAACATACGTTTACTATTTCAGTAATCATAAACCCATAATTTCATTTATAAAATTTTATAATAATAATTGAACACATTTACAAAAATAATTCAAAATTAATGTATCATGTAATAAAATAAATGATTATGTGTGTTTTTTAACGTAGAATTACATCGTATGGGGGTCTACGTTTGTATGGGGGTAATTTTTTAAAATTTTTTCAAACACATTTAGGAAGCTTAGTTGACACTTGGATATACAGCTATACAGCCTTTAATATTCATCGTACAAATATATGCCAAAATATCAGTTTAGAGCACTAATAAAACGAATATCTATCTTTGGATTTTGTCACATATGTAAAAGGCACATAAAGGGTCCGCCAAATAATTTTTTTTTGAAAATTCTATAAAAAAAAACTACTAGATATTTTCTCAAATTTCTTTTTTTATTTGAAAGTACAATCCTTCCGGTTAATAATGGTTAATAATCTGTCAAATCAGACATGAGCTAAGTGTTACCATTCACGAAATAAGCACTAGTTGAAAAAAAAAAACGTTAGATGGCGGACCCGTTATATAAATGCACATTAAATGTTTTCATTTTTTTTTTATTTATTTATTTTTTTATTTGTTCAATTAATATAATTTCAAAAGCCTCTCAGGCCAATTACAAAATTATGGTTGTATTAAATTTATGTGCTAAATGAATAAAATTTCAAAACTTAAAATATAATATTATTATCTTACTTAAAGACTAGTCCCAAAAACA
This sequence comes from Dichetophora obliterata, assembly GCA_963920525.1. Classification (NCBI taxonomy): domain Eukaryota; kingdom Metazoa; phylum Arthropoda; class Insecta; order Diptera; family Sciomyzidae; genus Dichetophora; species Dichetophora obliterata. Next base: position 202,761,191 of record OY986436.1, on the reverse strand, counting down.
TAATAAGGCTACCCTTGGAAAACTATTTATTTTATATATAAAAAAATTAAATCATACAAGTGGTCCACAGCGACCAAAAATCAAAATTAAAACAAGGCAAAAATCCACTCACATTACAAATTCATATTACCGTAATAATCTAGGAGCATACGTTTAAAAACCTTTAAAGAAGCGAATGATTTTAGTGCAGTGGGCAGATCATTCCAACAACGAGCCACTCTAATATGAAAAGATCTTTCAAAAAGCGAACAAGAGATAGAGGGATAAATAATTTGAACATTTCTTGAAGAACGAGAAAAAACAAAACAATTAACCAAGTATGCCGGCAATTGATTTTTTATCGTTTTAAAGAAATGCGTGAGTAACCTTATTTTAATAAAATTTAAAAAACTGCAATTAAGAAATTGAAAAACATATGAGGTGATATGATCTCGAACTCTTACATTAAAGGTAAATCTCATAATTCTATTAAATAATAGTTGTATTTTCTTTAAATTGTGGGAAATAGTACCTGAAAATACTTCAATACCGTATGTCAAGGTAGACATTAGCAAAGCATGGACAAGCCTGATTTTTATCTTTATTGGCAGATAAAGATGCATGCTATATAGCCTACGTAAGGTGAAATTTATTTTTGAACTTAAGCTCTTAATATGCGATTCAAACGTAAGTTTTCTGTCAATGATTACACCAAGGCATTTTAATTCATCAACAAAATTGATATTTGTGTTATTAATATTGATAGAGAGATCAACATTTAAATAACTGTTTTTACTAAAGAACATTCCTTTAGTTTTTGAGGCGTTAATTTTAAGGTCGTGAGCAGCCACCCAAGAGGATATATTGAATGTGTTATAATTTATAACGGACTCAAAAACGTCTAAAAATTGGTATTCCCCAGAAAATAGTAGCGGAATATCATCAGCAAAAATAAAAGGCGTGCAGATATTTACATCTATAGTCTTTATCAGGCTATTTATGTAGAGCATAAATAGGATTGGGCCAAGAACCGAACCCTGTGGAACTCCACTGGTGACATCAAGTATACCCGATGAACAGTTATTATAACTAATAAACTGTTTACGTTCGCGCAAATATGCGTACAGTAGTTTGCAGGCAGTTTTAGAAAATTGAAACTCACTTTCTAATATTAAAATGAGCTTTCTGTGGTTTATTAAATCAAACGCCTTAGACAAATCAAGGGACAGAAGAACGCAAATCTTATTATCGTTTACAAAACGTCTAATTTTATCCGTAAGGCCCAGTAGGAGAGAAGTTGTATTGTATCCATTCCGATAACCCGATTGACTACTGCATAAAAGAGATCGCTCGTTTGTATAATGCGTTATTTGATCTTTAATGAGATTTTCAACAACCTTCGATAAAACAGGTAGTACACTAATGGGCCTTAAATTGTCAATATCATTTGAATTACCTGACTTTTTTATTGGGACAACACGAGCAATTTTCCAAGCATCTGGAAATTCTGATGTGGTAAAGATACAGTTAAAAAAGTAAAGTAAATGTTCCTTTATATACGGGAATATAATTTTAAGAAATTTCAAAGGAATATTGTCATATCCGCAAGCATTCGATTTTATTTTTAAAAAGGCTGAAAGCATTTCATCATGCGCGACATTACGAAAAGAAAACCCTCCATCCGGTATCAAATCAAAATCGATAGAATCAGGATCAGCCGGCGATTTATGAGAAACAAAATATCTATTAAGATCATCAAGGTTAACGCTATCAAGAGCAGAAGCAGATTCAGTTTCCAAGCATCCATTGTTACGCAACACAGCCCACATCTGTTTGCTATTGCAATGATCAAAAATACGACTATGCGCACGTATTTTTACTTTTCGAATGACAGATTTAGTGCGATTTCTATATTTGCAAAAAATTTTCCAGTTGCTGGGACATCGGTTTTCGGCATACGCTTTAAACGCTAGATCACGAATTGATTTCATGTAAATAATATCTCTTGATTTCATCCAATCATTATTATTTATATTCGATTTGTATTTAGTAAGCGGTACAAGAGAGTGTAGTAATTGCAAATTGGAATCAATAATAGAGAGTTGCTCATTCACATTGCTTGTGGCATAAATATTATTTAAGTCACTACCAACGATCTGATTTTCTAAATTATCAAAGTTAATTTTCTTATAATCGCGATAAAACCTGTAATTATTTTCAAAGTGTAGAGGAAAAGTGACCGAAACGAATATTAACGCATGGTGAGATATACCAGGACATTGCATTTGCCCTGATAAGTGCAGGGAGTCAGGATCACTTACAAAGCAGTAGTCAATTAAAGAAACACTATTATGGCTAACATCATAGTGAGTGGGCAATGAATTATGAATACAAGAGATGTTAAGTTGCTGACAGACGGACCGAACTTTTAAAGACTTGGAAGGCACAAACATATTATTATTAAAGTCGCCAATCAGAATAAGCTTAGGATTTTTTATGATTAGATCACCTAATGAATCTTCGAAAGCAGCAATATTACCATGAGGCAAATAAACCACTCCAACTAGAATTTTGGAAGAATTATGAGAGATTTCAACCGCAATGGCTTCACAGTTACCTTGGTCTGAAGACTTGAAAACTACTTTAAATTTCAGTTTATTTGAAATGTACAAACCTACCCCTCCACCTCTAATATTAAGCCTATCATCTCGGCAAAAAACATAACCAGGCACATCTATAGATTGGCTAGAGACATGAGGTTTTAGCCAAGTTTCAGAAATGGCTACAATGTCTAACACACAATTTTCAAGAATGCACTTTAATTCATCAAATTCCGAAGACGCTAGAGAAGGTTTTATACTTTGGCAGTTAATATGTCCTATGTTTAGATTTTGACTAAAATTTTTTAAACAAGAAGTTAAGTAAGTAAGGACCTAAGTTAATATTATGTGACATTAAATTCATATATTTGGAAGGGAAGCCTTATTAGTTGGGAAGAAAAAATTTTAATATTTAATTTGATAAAAGAAAAAACTAGGAGAATAATGATATTTTTAATACGAAGGGATAACATTTTCGAATCAATTCATTAAACAAGTTGTCAATAAACAAAAAATTTGAATGTTGGTGTCTACATAAAAATTTATAAAAGATTGAACATAAAATTGCATTTATATTGTATGCTAATGAAAGCTACTCTAAAGAAATAAAAAATCAAAACTATTCTTTGTTACCACTGCCAGTAGCATCTTAAATAGAGGAAGTATAGCGATCCAACAATTCAGCATAGCTCAACAACTGATTGGCACCATCAGTAGAGGTGATTTTTGCTTTTGGTACATCTCCGTTTAAAATGTTGAATTTGTTGATTTTCTTTTGTTTTTTTAATTTACGGCAAAAGTAACTCAAATTATTGGCTGCAGGAGTAAAGTGATCATTGAGGAAAACTCTGGATTGAATTTCACCACCGATAACATCAGACAATTTAAGCGATCGAGATTTGTAGTAGTTCCTCATTACTTCATCACGGACGTGAACTGAAGAGAATTTAGCCAATACTGCCTTGCGGTTATGAATATAGCAGCAATGTTGAATATCACTTGTGGCTATGTTTACGTTGAAGAAGTTTGCTAAGGATATAATTGGCTCATGTAGATTTACTATTCCAGCAGGTAACCCAGATATAATAATGTCCGGTCTATTTATCCGGCGTTGAAGTGAATTATTTTCTGCTACCAGCTCAGATATTTTGTTGTTTGTCGATTTATCAACTAAATTTATTTTATTATTGCAATGGTCCACTTCTGCCTTCAACTCTTTTATCTCTGTAGTTAGCTCCAAACGCAGTTCCACAGCAAAGGTGTCAAATTTCTTTTGAATAAAATCAAATTTGATTTGAATGTCTGCCATGGCAGTTCTTAGTTCTTCTCTTAAGCTGATATCATCGTTGTTTAGTTTAAGTGGTTTAGCTAAGCAAGGTTCGCATGAGAAAGTCATTTTACGGTTTTTTTTAATTATATTCAGTTCCTCCACACTGACTTCAGCGCACACAATATGAAACCATTTTCCACACTTGCCACATCCAACACTAGATTGAGTTTTGGTTATATTTTTTGAGCATAGTGTGCATTGGAAGCTATCTGTAACTGGAGCCATATTAACCAGCAAATAAATTTCAGATCCACAAGTTAATGCACAGCAGCAAAGCACCCAAAAGACAGCAGCAAACAGCAGGGACAACAACCAGTCAATCAGTTAACCTTGCAATAACATGTGCCAGCGCAAACAATAATGGCGAGTAGCTCACACCAACACTAACAGGCCAGAAAAACACCAAATAAAGAAAAAAAAACAGCAAGTACCGTAACAGCGGCAATCAAATAAAATGTCTTTTTTTTTTTTCTTTATCCAAAGCAAGTTTTTATAACTTTGATTATTTTAGTTAAAAGTGATTGTTCAACGATAATTTTGATCTTAAATGATTCACGCCTCGTTTAAATAATAATTAAAAGCAAAACAGCATGCAACAGCAGCATATAGACGGGATTATAAACTTTAATTGACAACGTTTAAATTTCGCGTTCACTCGCACATAACGGCGTTGCCAGTATCAAAAATTCTAAATTTTTGAAATTTTTGTAGTTCGTTATTGGTTTTGTTTATTTTCAGAAAGATAAATACAATAGAGAATACAGATGCGTGTAGCTTAGAGTGGACCTTATATGTATGGGGAAAATTTCCAAGCACTTCATGAAGCATCCCAAAGGTTCAAACTGCGCTAATGGATGAAAAAAAAAAATTTGTGTAAAATTTTAGTAAGATCAGATGAATTTAAACCCGTGCGCACACGGCTAAAAATTTGCACAAGTACATGAAAGAAAAAATAATTATTTTTTTTTTTAATATTTCCATTTGCAATTTCATTTGGAATAAGGAAACAGTTAAGATTTTTTGTTTTTTCCAAAAATTTTTCTGATTTCAAAACTATAACAGTATTCCCCGGATATAAGCATCATCAAAAATTCACGACATGAAGTACTTATAAGCGGGGAGTTCTTTTAACAAAATCCCGCTTGTAAACACTGAGCGTGCATATATACAAACCTCGGTTACATGCACTATCGAAGCTTATATCTGAATTCATCTCTCATGTTTTGATAGTTATTTAAGGAATTAATTAATGTAGTTTTTTTTGGTAAAATTAAAAAATTATTTTTTTAAGAAAAATTCATTCATATCGAAAAATATATTATTTTTTAATTTACATAGAGATCAGTTTTATACATGTTTTTGTTCTGCATATATTCCTTATATACACAGATATGTTCTTATACTAGATTTACGGACTGAGCCACTTAAAAGTGACTGAGATGATTGAGTCACTTAAAATTTTATTGCTATATATATATATTTAAAACTGAATTGTTATTTATTGAATACAAATGTTGCTTTTTAGTTACGTAATGAAATATAGGTAAATATAAGTTACTCCTCATTTCGCATATTCAAATGTGGTATACCTATTTTTACGGCTATGAGCCCAATTGACTCATAAAATGATTTAGCATTTAATTGCTTTAAGAACATGAAACTTATGGCTTACATAAAGAAAGTTCTTCTCAGAATTCTAAAGGATGCTGATACTTGAACATTCATGATCAATCTTCTCGAGAACACTTTCGTTCCCATGTTAGAAATTCATGCTGTTGACGTACGGAAGAATTGTCAAGTTCAACCATTATGCAAGAGAAATAGATGTAAGAGATTTTGTGCTAAATACAATAAAAATGTTTTCGGAAAATGTATTTCAAAAACAAAGTTTATATGTAAAAAATGTTTTGAATAAAGTTTTAAATAATAAATCTTTTATTTCAATTTAGTTGGAACTTGTTTTTTTACAAAGCGCATATTTTTTTTTTGTATGAGTCAAATTGGCTCACTTCAGTAAAAATAGGTATATAATCAACACCCGTTAATCTAGTGTTAAGGTATTAAAAATTGCTTTTATTCTTTAAAAAACTGTTATTTTTGACTGAACCATATTCATCGTACTCAACCCGAAGTAGCTCAACCCGAAGTAAGAATTGCTCAATATCCTCAATTTCGCCGTTTGACATATCTGAAATATATATTTCTGCCTCTGGAAGTGCTTCTGCAATTATATCTTCATCTCCGTAGCAAGGCAAATTGTCATCAAATTCAGTGAAATTTTCAAATTCTCTCTGAAGAAATCGCTTGTCATAACTTCCATTACATCATTCTCTTCTAGCTCACTATTCTGCAGCTCAGACAATTCATGAACAAATTTACATTATATAAAAATACATATAAAACATTAAAAACTCTTCATAGTTAAGTAACTAGACCCACCTTTCTGAAACAGTTTATAATGGATTCAGGTTTTACCATCCACCAAGCACGTATCAACCAAGCACGTAAGCACCAAGAATCGTATGAATCGCAGCGACGTTAAAAGATTTATTGACTTTTTAAAATCTGCAATAGTTTTTTCTTCTTCAACAGCAATCAGTTGCTTTAATATTATATTTTGTCGATAATATGCCTTGAAAGAGTGGATTATACCTTGATCTAGAGGCTGTGAAATTGGTGTGGTGTTTGTGGGAAGGTAATAAAGTTTTATATTTTGCAAATGTGCCGGCTTGTGAAGAGCGGCATTATCGATGAATAAAATAACCTTCCTATTCTGGCTTTGCACGTCCTTGCCAAAAAAATACAGTATTGATGTCCATATTTCTTGTGTCATCCAAGCTTTTTGTTGCCAAAAAAATACAGTATTGATGTCCATATTTCTTGTGTCATCCAAGCTTTTTGTTGTGAAAAGAATTGCATTGGCAATGTTTTATTTTTAAATCAATGTTGATTTTTCAGCTTTCCGATAGAAAAAGCTTTTTTATAATCATCAGAGGCATTGCAGAAAAAACCAACTGTCGAAAGATCTTTCATTAGCTTGAATCCTTTGGATTTATCATTGCTTCTGCGTAGCGTAGAATTTGGCAATGCTCTAAAAAACTGTCCACTCTCATCGGCGTTGAAAATATCCCTAGTTCTGTAATGTTTTATTTAGTCAGGAACAATTAAAAAAATTCGTTAGCACTTTCAATATTAAAAGAATCGCCTTCTCCAAGTTTTTCGATACATTTCTTTCCGGTATCGGAATTATTCGATTTATTGTTGACCGACAAAATTTATATTTAATGCATAGCTCATTTTTTCCGTACTTTCCAATTCAAAAAGAATTCGTAGTTTTTCGCTATAAGTCAAAGCAAAGTAGTGTTTCCATTGCATTTATAAGTTTTATAAGAGAGCGCTTTCAATCGGCCATTGTCAATAATCAGCATCACGCCGCAGGCATCAATCCATCTCTGGCGACGAGCTTCCTTTTGAGGCTCTGAAAAGAATTTAACATCACGAACTGAAAAGCTTTTCGCAGAAATCGCACAAGATCTTTTTACAGCTTTCATGATTTTCAATTTTTATTTGTTTATTAGTAAACGCACAAAAATTTTTATTTCTTTTATAATTTAAGTTTTCGACGCTTGCTTTCTTTTTTGCTTTCTTTCACTAACAGATGTTTTTGACAGACTATGTTTTCCTTTTGAAGAAAAAATAAGCAGTTGTCAACACTACCCGGATAATTCTGCCATGGTTTTGAAATCAGAAATTTTTTTATTTCATGCACTTGTGCAAATTTTAAGCAGTGTTCGCATGGGGTTATATGCATTTGATTTTGCTTAAATTGTTCACGAATTTTTTTATCATCAATTACAACAGTTTGAGCCTTTGGGTTGGTCTTTTTAAAATAAGGTTCACTCTAGTGCAGCTACAGAGCCAGTATGGTTTGCGCATGCGTTACTAAGAATGCGTTGTTCTATGAAAATCTATTTCTTTTTGAAATACCATAATAAATTAGAATTATTTCTGTTATGCATTATATTTTTTCCATATTAAAATTATATTTTGTTACCTAAAATTGTAATTTTAAATTACTTTTAACTAAAATTTTTCCGATATTTATTTCCATTTATTAAAAATAACTTTGAAAACAAATTTTTACATGAATTTAATTGTGAACTTTTTAGATAAAGTAAGTTTAGAGAAGGCAACAACAACAACAAATTTGTTTTTGAATAATTTTTATTTAGAAGATGAAATGCTTTAAAATAGTTTTGAAAACTATAAATGAAAAAAAAACAGAATTTTTCTCTATTACTGTATAAAAAGGAATTCTACGTCTATACTTACGATACTATCGAAACTGTGTTTTTTTTTTTAATATTATGAATTTATTAAGTTTCAAGTAATAAACATATCTACATCTCAACTTTTCTTTATTTTTCAAATAAAGAGTTTTAATTGCCAGTTTTTTAGTGTCAATATGATACGTTACTGTATTTATAATATATTTGCTGCGAGTCGCTCGATGTGTTATCGCTTTTTTAATGTCAAGTTAACCCTGGTATTTTTTATCCAGATATTAGGAATCTTTGCTGTAATGTGCTGAAGTTGTACTGCAGAAAGTTTTTAGAAATATTTGTAATCTGGAATTTTATGAGAGTAAAGACAATTATCATTTGCAATGATAACCTTGTTTTTTTTTCCTCTAAAATGTGAAGTGTGTGGTAATATGTAAGGTCTCCCAGAATATGCTGTTAAGCCATCTGCTTTTAGATTTTCTTCCTTACGAACAAATATTCAAGTACGAAATGTTTTTAAAAAAACATTGCAGCTCCTATAAATTTTCATAATTTTTAATCAATGCTCGAGCACAACACAGCACACTTTTCAAATTTCTGAATTAATTAATGGCAAACTGCAAACAAATTAATTCCACCTCAAGTTTTCTACAAAATTTTCAAATAAAAAGAAAAAACTCACTGAGACAGAAAACACAAAGTTTCCACCTTTCTGCAGCATAAGCTTAAAGCTACTTTGAATAATTAAAAGCACCATGTACTGGATATCCATTTTGCATCATTTGATTGAGGATGGGAAACATGGGATTAAATGAAGCAGCCGCCGCAACATTGGTGTTTGCATGATGAACGCCAAACCCAGGTAAGGCACTGTAAGGAGGCATGGAAATCGTTCCCGGAAATGGATTCACAAATTGTTGTTCCTGTTTTATTTTAGAGTTTTTCCTTTTGTACGTATTAGAACTTGTGGCTTCTGAGCTTGTTTCACTCTCAGACTGCGATGGAGATGAAAATGTGTCACTTTCGATATCTTTTTTTTTACTTTTAAGATTACGACGTTTTTTCGTCGATTTTTTTGTGACTGATTCCATTGTTTTTGCAGCTTTTTGACTGCATTTTCGTTTTCCATACGTGCTTGAAACTGCAGGTGATCCTAGTGTCATTAGCTGTGATGGTAATGCGTTTTCAAAGCTTGTGCCATTCGTTCTTAGATGTTGGTCAAAGGTATATGTAGCCTGAGGATTATATGTAGCCAGTTGTTTCATAAGAAATTCCATGAAATATTGCATAATCAGAGATATATTTGCCGGCTGTGGACAGTTCTTTAAATTGTGATAAGAATTGGAGCAATTTTTACAAATCATTTGACACTCGAAAGACGTATGACCCTGTTTAGTAAAATAAAGTAAGTCATTTAGTTGTTATAAAAAATATTAAAAATACCCTTTTGTCGCAAAGTATACAGCTGTCAGTGCTTTGCTTAGATTTTGAACTTGTCTCATTACTTTCGAGCTCTTCGTCATGTAAGGTAAATTTAGTTTTGAGTTTTCCTAGACACATCACATCCTCGTCAAAATTAAGTTTTCTTTCGGGTTTTGGTCTTTTTTTGTCCTTTTTCACAGACTTAGAGGTAGATTTTAGAGGTAGAGTATGTTCTTCGCTTCTTGAAGATTCTGCTTCTGAAAACTTTTCTTTTTCTTCTGATGAAGAGGATGAGGCTGGATTCGGTTTAGTCGCAGGTTCATATAACTTTTCGGATTTATGCTTTTTAGCTTTATTGTCCGACTTTTTTTTCTTATTATCTGCATTGAGTGTTTTGTGTTCCTGCGATGCAGGTTTTGGTGTCTCAACTTGTTGCTTTTTACAAATCAATTCTTCATCGCTGCTACTGCTGCTGGAACTAGATTTCTGCTTTAATTGAGGCTTGGGTTGTTGTGTACTTTCATTTTGATCCTTTTTTTCTATTTTTATTTTAGGTACCTGGTTTTCAATGGTATGCATTGGATATCGTAGAGGCAAATTAGCATTTTTCATTAATTCTGTTAAAGCAGTTTTGCCAATATTTACTGCAGATGTGCTCACTATTGCAGTTTCAGTTAAATCTTTTACGATTGTCTCCTTAATCGTTGCTGGCTTATCCATTTCAGCAGTCTCAGCAGGAAATTGATGTATAGTCACATTTTGTTGTGATGCTGATTGGCGGTCACTCTGGTTGAAAGGCTTTATCTGATTTCTTAAAAATCCATTCATTTTTTGGGAGCCTGAATGACGTTTATACGATTCATTAAATTTTTTAAACTTTGATTTGTTTTTGTGTTTCTTTGTGTTACAGTTGGCCCCTGCGTTATCTGACGTCCAGCTTCTATTATTACAATAAGAGCGACCACGACCACCACCATTCCACCCACCCGCTCCATGATTTGGGTTCCAATCGTTATATTTGAATGAAGGATGATTTCCGCCACCATAGCGCTTTTGACTATGTTTTTCATGCTTTTCTGAGATCATTTGGAAACGTTTTACTGGATAATTGTATATGATTCCAAATGCAGTGTATCTTAAGGAAAAAAAACTATTTTCAAAATAAAATTAAATGAAGGCAGTTCACAATAGATGTAAACTTTTGTTAACTTATGGCGAGACAGCTGTTTCATTCACGTGGAGAACAATTGCAAGGGATGCAACAAACGAAACAAACCTGATGCTTACTTTTGTTAAGTTTTCTTTTCAATTTTTGTTTTTAGGCTGATCGAGTTAAAGATCTGTTCCAGAGATCTGCAATTATCGTTTTGGAGAGATTATGATTTCCGGCGCACTGCGATTTGACAATGAATTCATGAACAACTTTCCGTACAAAAGTAAATCATTTGATTACAAAAACACCATAAAAATCGAATAAAACATATATTTTATATACCAAATGAAAGATAAATCTTCAAGCTTCAATCATTTTGTCTTTGAAAAACTTTAAAACGGCATCTTTTCAGAAAACATCGGTTTAATGTAAACAAATATTTTACTAAATATTTTATTTGTTTAACGACCTTTTTGAAGTAAATTTTATCCTAAATTTTGCGGGCTCCAGGTCCAAATTATTAAAAATGAAAAGTTAAATAGTTTTAATTTTTAATTTTAATTAACCAATATTTCGACTACCGTCGGCAATCATCATCAGGGTAAACAAACTGAAAACATATATGTACATTAATTTTAAACAATTATTTTCACTTGAACAATTTAACTCACAATTTCAAATTACAGACAAAATACAAGAAACTCTAGACGCACTAAACAAATTTCACAAAAATATTAAATTCACAAAGGAAGAAGAAAATAATGGAAAATTAACCTACCTGGACACGGTTATAATAAGAAAAGATAACAAATTAATTATTGACTGGTTTAAAAAACCCATGGCTTCCGGGCGTCTCATTAATTTTTACTCAAAACATCCCAAACGAGTAATTATAAATACAGCTAAGAATTTTATTAGCAAAGTTTTGGACATAAGCAATAAGCAATTTCATCATGACAACATCAACAAAATCAGGACTATATTGCGGAAAAATGAATTCCCAAAAATGACAATAGAGAACTTAATAGACAATTATTATAAAACAAACAAGAAAAATAGAGAGGATAACAACACGAAAATATTCAAGTCTGTGACTTATATCCCAGGTTTTTCAGAGAGATTTATAAGGTCAAATATGTACAACAAAGAAAAAATAAAATTAGCTTTAAAAACAAACAATACATTACAACAATTATACAGCAACACAAAAACAAAAATCGAAAAACTTGACAAATCTAATGTAATTTACAAAATTACATGCAACGGTGACGGGTCCAATGTATGTGACCAGGCATATGTTGGGACAACAAAGAACAAGCTACGGATAAGAATTTCTTCGCATCGATCAGACCACAAATCTCGCAAACCTTTGGACCAGAAAACAGCACTTGCAGCCCACTGTGCGCAACATGCACATACACCTGATTTTGACGCTGTAGAAATTTTACAACAAGAGAACAATTACTTGAGACGATATACATTAGAAATGCTCCACATCATAAGCTTACCGGAAGAAAAGAGACTTAACTACAAAACAGACACAGACAGATGCGCACACATATATAGGAAGTATGTTAAAATTAATAGTTAAGAACCTGACGGCACAACAAGTGGATGCTTTTTGTTAATTTTGTCAATTTGTTTATTTATCTAAGTTATTGTCAAAAATTTAAAAAACTGTGATATTAATGTTTAATGTCTTTGATGTTAAATGTTTCTCAATTGCTATAATGTTTTAATTATTTAAAATTGGGAGTTAAATTGTTCAAGTGAAAATAATTGTTTAAAATTAATGTACATATATGTTTTCAGTTTGTTTACCCTGATGATGATTGCCGACGGTAGTCGAAATATTGGTTAATTAAAATTAAAAATTAAAACTATTTAAGTTTTTCATTTTTAATAATTTGGACCTTGAGCCCGCAAAATTTAGGATAAAATATTTTACTTTTACATAAAAATAGCTTTAAAATATGAAATATTCAACGGATTCTGTTAATATACAATTTTTTAAGGCTTTATATATAACCTTTCCAATAATACCTTAACCATCACTATCGGTTATATACAAAGAAAAATATAGCCAGTTTTCTTGAAAGATCTTATAAAAATTGTTATACGCCCTGGAAATCGTAGTCTCTCCAAAACGATAATTGCAGATCTCTAGAACAGACCTTACACTCGATCAGCCAAAAACGAAAACTGAAAAGAGAACTTATAGAACATATTCTCACTATCGTTACTTACGGTTGATTCTTAATTTATGCATAAATCATGACCAAATTAAGTAATTTCGCCGTGGAAAAACTGTCAATGAACACTAGTTTTTTGATAAATAATCGAAGAAATCGCATCACAATCTGTCATTTTTGTAAATAACCAAAACTGACCAAAACTCAAAGTTCACAATGTTGTTCTGTCCGACTTGCGGTAATATTTTAATGGTAGAGGAAGACTCTACTGGTCATCGCTTTTCATGCAATAGATGTCCTTACATGTGCAACATCAATTAAATCATTTCAACACATACCTTTCCATGGCTAAAGGTGAGTAGTGCTCCAAGTATTTGAGACGTACTATTATTAAGATTCCCGCAATGTTATAGGAAGTGGATCATGTTATGGGCCAGCTGCTTGGGAGAACGTAGATTCAACTGATGCTGATTGTCTGGCTTGTGTTCACAAATATTATTATTTTATGCAGATGCAAATTCACCCTGCTGATGAATCTATGACCACATTTTACAAATGCTGTAATCAAGCATGAAGTTGCTTACAATCGGGCGAAGTTATAGCTCTGCCAACCGACACTGTTTATGGTCTAGCCTGCGATGCCAACAATAAGAAGGCCATGCAAAAGTTGTATGAAATCATAGGACTATGAAAGACTGTCATAAATCAGTGGCAATTTGTATTGGGACTAACATAAGAGTGTCGTTCTGCATCGACGGTTATTGACTTGTCACAACCGGGAAAATTAAAAGAGTACGTGCAGGATGTGCGCTTAAACAAACGCTCGAAGTTATGTCTGAATTCGGTATTAGAAACCTTGAACTGCTAAGAAGGTAAAAGCAGCTTACTTTTTGTTTTTTTTTTCCATCGTAAGACACTGATTCCCATATATATTTCTGCCGTTATACAAAGTGCTCCCATTTCGTCCAACATTAATAATCTTTATCTCGTTAGAAAAACAATAAGATAACTAACATGTTACAGTATAGAATTTTGAAAATTAAAATGCAACTATGGAACGTTTTACTTGTTTTTTTTTAAATTTTAAGTACATAATGGGGCAGTATATATATATATATATATATAAATTAAAAATAGTGGAAACATCACTTTTTCATGATCGGACATTCTAAATAAAACAAAAACTGTTTAAATTCACATTAATGCCTTGCGATTGCATATTTACTTATTAAGTTTTCGTATAACTGTTATTTATATAAATGTATTAACTAAAAAAGCCGCACATGGGCGATTTTAATTTAAATGACTGGTTGCACTTCACATACTCACTGTTGAAACGATGCGAGTCGACCGCCCAAGGAAAAAAAAGAAGTAACAAAAGTAAACAGTAATAGGTTTAAGATTCGTTTGTTGCATCCCTTGCAATTGTTCTCCACGCGAATGAAAAAGCTGTCTCGCCATAAGTTAACAAACATTTACATCTATTGTGAACCGACTTAATTTAATATTATTTTGAAAATAGTTTTTTCCTTTAAGATACACTGCATTTGGTATCATATACAATTATCCAGTGAAACGTTTCCAAATGGACTCAGAAAAACATGAAAAAGCTATGGTGGCGGAAATCATCATTCAAGTATAACGATTGGAACCCAAATCGGAACGGGTGGGCGGAATGTTGGTGGTCGTGGTCGCTCTTATTTTGGTAGAAACTTGACGTCAGATAACGCAGGGACCAAATGTAACACAAAAACAAATCAAAGTTTAAAAAATTTCATGAATCGTATCAACGTTATGGAGGCTCTCAAAACATGGATGGATTTTTTAGAAATCAGATCAATCCTTTCAATCAGAGTGACCTCCAATCAGCATCACAACAAAATGTGACTATACATCAATATCCTGCTGACTCAGGGGATGTCCCCTATAAATGTTTGAGCATTGTGTGGATCGGAAAATGGGTGACATATCATTTCAAACACAGATGCAGCACACAAAATAGATTTTATAATCAAAGATACAGACAACTGATCATAAATATACCATAGCCACAATAACCGCTCTTAAACTTAACAAGAAGCCGATGAAAACTCAAAATATTAGAAAAATTAATTATTTTAAAATGGGGCAAATAGCATAAAATGAGATACAGAAAAGAACAATATCAGAAATAAAAGAATTGGCTGATGTTATACAAGATGCAAAACAAATCCACAAAATTTATTAAAATCAGGTGTAGAGAAAATAACTGTATTACAATGGAGTTAAAAAGAAAAATGAAACTTAGGCAAGAGCTTTATAAAAAATTTAAGTCAGATCCAAATAATCAAAATAAGATAGATGCATATAAGAAAGTGAAAAAAGAAGTCGACATTTTAATAAAAAAACAACAAACTGAAACATCTCAATGAACAAATAGAAAAAGCATGAAATAATCCAAGAAAATTATGAACCATAATAAACACAACACTAAGAAATAAGCATGAAACAACAAGCACTTTAAATAGAACCCATGAACAGGCAACAGAAAATCTGCAAACAATCCAGAACAATTTTAATAAATATTTCAACGAAGCTGGTTTAAACACAGCAAAATACGTCAACAACAAATACAGTAATTTCAAACACCTTCAACCCAAAATCAATATTTTTTATACCAGTAACACAACAAGAAATACATAAAATTGTAACAAATCTGAACAGCAATGCAGCCCAGGCGTTTGATGGCATAACGGTAAAGGATTTAAAAATACTCTTACCAACTATTGCAGAACACTTAGTTATACTGGTAAACAAATGTTTTACAACAGGGATTTTTCCAGATTACCTAAAAAAAGCTATAATCACCCCAATATATAAAAAAGGAAAAAAAAGATGTAAACGAAAACTACAAACCAATTTCAATATTAAGTGGAATTAATTATTTAAATAGAATTGAAAACTTTATTAATTCAACCATTGGATTTGACAACAATCAATTCAGATTTCTGGAAAAAAGCGGTACAGAATTTGCAATAATAGCAACGATGGAGAAGATATATGATGGATTAGATGAAAAACAAATAGTCGCAACTACCTTCATTGACTTATCGAAAGCGTTTGATTTTGTAAATCATGGAAAACTGATAAATAGCTTAAAGAATATAGGTATAAGAGGTTTGCCTAACAGATTAGTCGAAAGTTACCTTAAAAAAGACCACATGTTGTTAGATATAACGATGTATATAGTGATGAACTCGTAAGTAAAATAGGTGTACCGCAAGGATCAATACTTGGACCGTATTAATAACATAAAAAAATGCATACTTCGATCAGCATACAACATTTACGCAGACGATACAAATTTTATCGCAACAGCAAGTACAGTAATAGAATTAGAGGAAAACATCAATCATGACATCGAAATTTATTATAAATGGGCTTGCGGAAATGGTCTCAGCATTAATCTGCAGAAAACAAATTACATTATATTTCGATCTCACTACAATATGGATATATCTATAAACGTCAAAATTAACAACACAGACATACAAAGAGTGCAACAAACGAAATATCTTGGCATGACAATTGATGTAAAACTCAATTATGAAACACATATAAAAGAATTAAACAACTCAATTCTACCAATAATAATGGCGATAAAACGAGTTGAAAGCATTAAGGAGACAGCAGCTAAACTAATTTATTCGGGACATATTCTCGCCAGAATTCGTTATAATATATGCAGTTGGAGCCAATGCAGTAAATTTCAAGTCGAGCAAATAGGAAGACTGATGAATAAGGCTATTAAAGTCTTATTTAATAAACAGCCAACAATATCTACAAGACAGCTATACAAAAAACAAAACAATTGGACGTAAACCAGCTTATATTTGCCGAAAAATGTAAATATATCTACAAAATCAAAAATAGCATGCATAAATCAAAACTATTTCTCACAACAAGAAACAATATACACCAACATAATATTCGTCAAAAACACAACTTCGAAATACCAAGAGCCAGAACATCCAGACAACTAAATAGCCTTAAACACAGCGCAATCAAATAATTCAATTCATTACCAGATAAAATTAAAAACTCGAGGAATATTCAACTATTTAAAATTAACTTAAAATTGTACCTAATGAATTTAAGATAAGTTAATCAAAACATTTGATCTCGTATATGTTATCCTATTAAATTAATCAATATTGTTGTTTATTTATATAGTTGTAATTAAATTTTCCTCTTATACACGGAACTTATTTCCGTCTGAGGATGCCATGTAACATAAATTATTAAATTATTAATAAATTATTTTGCATAATTAAAAAAAAAATAAGTCAGAGAATAAGGCTAAAAAGCATAAATCCGAAAAGTTATATGAACCTGCGACTAAACCGAATTCAGCCTCATCCTCTTTATCTTCAAGAAGCGAAGAACATTCTCTACCTCCAAAGTCTGTGGTCGTAACTAAAGTCTGTGAAAAAGGACAAAAAAAGACCAACACCCGAAAGAAAACTTAATTTTGACGAGGATGTGATGTGTCTAGGAAAACACAAAACTAAATTTACCTTACATGACGAAGAGCTCGAAAGTAATGAGACAAGTTCAAAATCTAAGCAAAGCACTGACAGCTGCATACTTTGCGACAAAAGGGTATTTTTAATATTTTTTATAACAACTAAATGACTTACTTTATTTTACTAAACAGGGTCATACGTCTTTCGAGTGTCAAATGATTTGTAAAAATTGCTCCAATTCTTATCACAATTTAAAGAACTGTCCACAGCCGGCAAATATATCTCTGATTATGCAATATTTTATGGAATTTCTTATGAAACAACTGGCTACATATAATCCTCAGGCTACATATACCTTTGACCAACATTTAAGAACGAATGGCACAAGCTTTGAAAACGCATTACCATCACAGCTAATGACACTAGGATCACCTGCAGTTTCAAGCACGTATGGAAAACGAAAATGCAGTCAAAAAGCTGCAAAAACAATGGAATCAGTCACAAAAAAATCGACTAAAAAACGTCGTAATCTTAAAAGTAAAAAAAGATCGCAAGTGACACATTTTCATCTCCATCGCAGTCTGAGAGTGAAACAAGCGCAGAAGCCACAAGTTCTAATACGTACAAAAGGAAAAACTCTAAAACAAAACAGGAACAACAATTTGTGAATCCATTTCCGGGAACGATTTCCATGCCTCCTTACAGTGCCTTACCTGGGTTTGGCGTTCATCATGCAAACACTAATGTTGCGGCGGCTGCTTCATTTAATCCCATGTTTCCCATCCTCAATCAAATGATGCAAAATGGATATCCAGTACATGGTGCTTTTAATTATTCAAAGTAGCTTTAAGCTTATGCTGCAGAAAGGTGGAAACTTTGTGTTTTCTGTCTCAGTGAGTTTTTTCTTTTTATTTGAAAATTTTGTAGAAAACTTGAGGTGGAATTAATTTGTTTGCAGTTTGCCATTAATTAATTCAGAAATTTGAAAAGTGTGCTGTGTTGTGCTCGAGCATTGATTAAAAATTATGAAAATTTATAGGAGCTGCAATGTTTTTTTAAAAACATTTCGTACTTGAATATTTGTTCGTAAGGAAGAAAATCTAGAAGCAGATGGTATAACAGCATGTTTTGAGAACCCTAACATTTTACCACACACTTCACATTTTAGAGAAAAAAAAACAAGGTTGTCATTGCAAATGATATTTGTCTTTACTCTCATAAAATTCCAGATTACAAAGATTTCTAAAAACTTTCTACAGCACATTACAGCAAAGATTCCTAATATCTGGATACAAAATACCAGAGTTAATGTGACATTAAAAAAGCGATAACACATATCGAGTGCATCGGAGCAAATATTTTATTAATAATACAGTAACGTATATTATTTGACACTAACTGGTAATTAAAACTCTTTATTTGAAAAATAAAGAAAAGTTGCGATGTAGATATGTTTATTACTTAAAACGTAATAAATTCATATAATATTAAAAAAAAAAAATATAATGAAAACTTATATCATATTTATTTTGATATTCTGGCGAATGCTAATGCTATAAATTGCGAATGCTAAATTCATACAATATTACAAAAAAAAATATATTGAAAACTTATATCATATTTATTTTGATATTCTGGCGAATGCTATTGTATCATATTTATAAGACATTGGCTGCGTTTACAGAAATCAACATGTTGTAACCCTGCAAACCATATGAGTTTTTAAAGACTCTTTTATGACTCATTTACAGGAGCCCGAGCTCTTATAAGTTACAAAAAAGAGCAGTTTTTCCGTTGAAAGTGGTCCCTCTTTAAGAGCTCAAATAAGAGTACAAAATGATACTTTTTTGACTCTCAAAAGTAGTTTATTCGGACTCCTAATAGACTCTTATATGAAACTTGTATTGGCATTTTAAGAATCATATAAGACTCTTCAAAGTTTAAGAAAAGTGCTAGTTTTCCTTTGAAACTAGTTGCTCTTATGAGGCATCAATATGAATCTTAAAATACTCTTTAATGATTCCTATATTTTCTATATTTTTCTTTATAAAATAATCATAAAAGTGCCGAAAATGAGCTTGTTTTTTTCAATTTGGTCACTTTTTATAATTTTTTTTTATGAAGAAAAAAAAGTGTCAGAGAACTCGGATTACTCTTTAAAATTTTTCCGCTCTTCCTGTGCTGAAGTATTAAGTTGTAAGCATATTACGATTACCGAACCGAATGAAATATTTCAAATTCATAGAGAAAGCATACTTTTTTTTCTTTAAATTTCTACTCCGAAAATTGGGATATTTTTAGGACCGATTTTTTTAAAATACAAAAAATACACATAACATTTCATTCTCAGTAGGCTTTTCACAAAAAACTCCTAAATGTGAGCTTTTTCAGAGCCCAAAACTGAAGTACTCCAAAAACAATCCGAAATATGTTTTTTTCAGGAGTGTACGATATGAAACAACAAAAAATACACTTTAAAAACTGATAAATAATAGGAAACTCATAAAATCCACTTCAATAAGGCTCTTTTCAGAGTCAGAATTATGAGCGCTCCGAACTTAGTTTAAAGGAAAGTATCACTTTTCGCAACTTAGTGTGTCTTGTGAACGGTGATTTGCATTTTCTGTTAATACAATTAAAAAAATTGACAAAAATTCCACTCATTTCTTTAATTTAAAGTAGTAATTAATTAAAATGTTGATAACTTGTACTTTTCATCTAATTTTGTGTTATTCGAAGTTTAATACTTTCACTTCCAAATGTCAAACTTTGCAATTGAAAAATACAACATGTTGAGTAAATGCAGCGGAAAAATGAAGCGTGCCGAAATATAGACAACACGTTGTGAGTAGCGGAAATAATACTTGCCGCTCACAAGACTTTTACTCAACAGTTGCAAAAAATTTAGTTCTGTAAACGCAGCCATTAACATTTTTCTTAAAATTGTATAGATTTATTGAGTATTGCTTAAAAACATGGCTGCGTTGTGATTTTAAAATTAATTATTATGTATTGAACAATTTTGTGACTCTTTTATAAAAAGACATCAACTGTGTGTCAGTTGGCGGACTGACTTTTATCAAGTATTTAAACTTAAAGTGATGATTTATGTTGAGTTTGTTGTTCTTTAAAAACAAAAATGTAATTTTGTTAAAAATCTATGGTCGTATTTATAGAATGAACTATGAACCCTTACAAAAGGCTTCAAAAATTTCATACAAACTTCATAAGGATCGTGCAAAAAAGTGTTTTTAAAAATGGTTAAAATAAATAAAATCTAGATTCTAAATCAATTTACGTTCAAATATTTTTATTGGGGTTCCATAAGTTTTGCAAGTCTTCTAAGTAAAATTGTTTACAATTTTTATTAAACAATATAATTAATTATAAGGAATAAGGTTAGTGAACTATAATTATAATTGACTGTAGAAAAAAATTAAATTCATCCAAAAAATCTTTTACATCTCTCTCACTCGCCGCTCAAACCCTCAACACTCAGGCTTAGTTGCTCTAATGCCTGCTTGGCGACTTGACCCAAAACACCTTCCTGTGAGGCAGTATCCTCGTGCTGCAATATATCCACACATTCTCGCAAGATTTCAATGGCTTCTGTAAGTTTATTTTTCAAAGCTTCACCCGTCAACAAACCAGCAACAAAGGCGCTTTTAGCAAGCAACACCAATGGCACGTGTTGTTCGTACAACATCATGGCTTTGGAACGACTTAATCCCGGCTCGAACACATTCAAGACACGCAACACTTGCCGGCAGAGCTCCTCTTTGCGTTCCAGCAAAACATCTGGCAATTCAACCATCTCATAGCCCTGCACACGCCCGTACATTTCAATAAGATTCTGTCTCAAGCCGGTTAGTATAAAATGCAGTGGATGCAAAATACTGCGGTACTTGCGCATTAGCTTTTCAGTTTCTTGTAAGCGCTCAGCACCTTCTTCGATAGCTTGCACCTCGCTGACCTCGGCCTGCATCTTTGCAATCGCCTTTTGTATAGCATTACCTGAGGTCTTAAACTCACATATATTACACTTCCACTCTGCTAAAGAATCTGTAGAGGTTTCAAAAAAGCGAGAAAGTTTGTAAAATTTCTGTATCAAAACATTGTTGCATACCCAAAGGATTTGTGCTTAGAATCCAGCCATCCTCACATTTGCTGCACTTGAATGTGCTGAAATAAGTACCCAACTCAGTGGGATCCTTGCAGCGCTGACACAGACATGTAAAAAATTTACCCAACTTAATATGTTCCTGACGCTGGGCTGTACCATTCAATGTAAACGTATATGAATGCTCCAGCTGTTGCCCGGCCTCCAAGTGCACCATTGCTCGCAAACGAATTCTAGAAACAAAAATACAGAGATAGTTATTTGAAATAGTATATCGGTCAGCACCAATAACATCCTCACTTTTTTAATTTTTCGAAAAGTTCCCGGGACATGTTGATTTCTGATTGTATTCTTAAAAACATGTATTTGGACATATAATACTTTAATTTAAACTAATGTCAAATGGTCGCGCAAAAGGCTTAAAGGGTTTTTGGCTAAAAATTAAAAATTATTTTGAGGAATTGTACAGCAAACATTTTAATAACACTGTGCGCTTTTTGTACCTTTTTTCTCTGTATTTGATAATTTAAACGTTTTTCACTTCATTTTGATATGAGGAATCTAATGGTGACATTTGTTTTACCACTTTACCGAACATTTTAGAAGAACATTTCTTTTTTAAGATATATCATAAATTACTCAAGATATGCACTCATTTTCATGTTCTTTCAAAGTTCTTTCTATAATTCTGGCCAATAACTTTGCTAAATAAATGAATATGAAAAAATCGCTTCCAGCGGGTCTTATCGAGTGATTCTTACAAAAAGTCAATCGAAAAAATTCTAACAACATTGCGTATGAGTAACATTATTTGCTTTGAAGCGTTGAAAGCGGGCAAGACATATGTCGCTTATTAAAGGTTTAAAAACAATTTCAAATGACTTTTCACTATACATTTGTTAAACAAAGTTGTTGGCAAGAATAATAGAAATAACTTTGCTGAAGAAACCAAAATAAAATCCTAATGGTTCAAGAGTTCTCAAAATGCAAATGAGTGCATATCTGGACTAATTAAAAAAAAAAATTGTGCACTAAAGTCTTCGGTAAAGTGGAAAAACGGATGTTACCACGAGATTCCTCATATTAAAATTTAGGGAAAAACGTTGAAATTATTAAATACAGATTTTCGTGCCGCACAGTGTAATTGGAAGAGTTATAGTACGGTATTTTTTCAAAGCAACACAACTGCACAGTGAATTTTTCCAAAAAAATATTAAATTTTATTTTTATTAAACGTAGTTTTAATAAAATATAGTAACATAAGTATGTAGAAGTTATATGTACCTAAGTATATGATATGAGATTTAATTGCAAAATATTCAACTTTGTTTTTATAATGAGCAATTTATTTAAATGACTATTTCTGTGGTCACAAGGAATAATGACAAAACTCAAAGTGTCGTAAAAAACTAAATTTTAACTAAGATCGTATAAATATTTTTCTTATGGTTATTTACATACCTACCTATGTCCCTACTTTTAATAAGAACTAAATTTAATATTTTTTTAATTCAATTCACTGTGCAGTTATGTTGCTTTTTGGAGAAATACCGTATCATAAATCTTCAAATTATACATAAAAATTTTTGCTGTGAAATTCCTCAAAATACAAAGTATATATAATCAAACAAAAACAGATGCGTCGCTGGACACACGAGTGAAGCGAAGCTTTTTCACAGTTTTATACGTTTCATAATTTAATGGTTTTTTTAATAAAAAAATTTTTAAATTGAAAAATTTTAACTACCTAATGTTAACTTAAAAAAAATAATTTCCCACCAGTAAATTTTATTACCTTACATTATTATTTTACATTAATTTTGAATTATTTTTGTAAATGTTAATGAAATTATTGGGTTTTAATATCTAAAATATCAATAGATGTAATGTCATCGATATTTCTAGCAAATATTACATTAATAGTTGTCCTAATCTTGTTGTGCAAATATTTGGGCCGCTTGTCATTCGCAAATTATATTTATCAAAACAGCATTGTTTAAGGCTTAGAATTTTTATGAAACTGATTTATTTATATTTCAAAAGTATAGTCTTTCTGACGTTAATGTCCAATTATAATAGAACTAATGTAATGTGATCTAATGTCAGTTGAGCAGTGCGTTCTTTCACTTATTGTTTGAATCAATGCTTCCTTATACAAGTGGTTTTAATAAACGTAACGTAACGTGACGGGACGTATAGATCCGTGGATTTAAGATTTCTACGTTACTTTACATTACGTCTTGTCAAAAAGCAACTGAACATTGTATTTTCACTTCCACAGTGTTTCGTCTACATTCATTCTCTTTACACTCATTTATCTCGAAACTACTTTTTTCGGCATGGTGTTGTAGAAAAAACAAAAACTATTCAACCGAATCATCTGAATTTTAAAAATGCTATTCATAACAACGGTGGCTATCGCTGGAACTAGAATCAAAGTTTTATTTAAAAAACATTGTATTTTTTACACTTAATAACCAGTAGAAAACAAGCTGTTTTAAGAACTTAATTTTCAAAAGCGCGTCATTCTGTCAATTTTTCATATCTTTTTTTCTAGTGCCAGCCATAGCTACACTCATAGTGATTAATAATAATCTAGGTTTTTATTTTTTAGATAAATAGAACAGTCAAAATCTACAACACCGCCCATGCCCCTTTTCCTTGAGAGCGTCTCATTGACCGCCATTTTGAACAAGATCAACAATTTTTTAAATTAAAAAAATATTTTTTTTATGATGAATGAGAGTTACCTTAAAAGTTTGAATATCGTTGTTCAATATTTTAATTTTTTAAAAAAATTCTAAAAATAATTTAAATTTTCGAGCGCTAGATCACCATCCTTGCCTTAAGTGCCTATGAACATTCATGTCTGAATTCGCAATTAAAATCCACCCGTTCAATGGAACCTTGCTGCTTTTGTTGTTTGGATAGCTAATGCAAAATGCTTTTTACTACGTTTCCATGGCGAGTTGATCCTAGGTTGGGTTGCTTCAAGTTGACATAATGGCGTTTCTAGCTCGATAGTGCTTCCACGCACAACATTGAGTCGAGTTGGACTTCTGCCATTCTATTCTCCATTTTTTCTTAGTATAAATGTGTGCGTTCAGAAGATGCAAAATTTACTAAACATATTGAGTCTTTGATCAGTATTAGTTTCCGCTACTTTGTGTGCCTTCTGAACGGTTTGTTACATTTTATAACAATAGAATAAAATAACAAATAACCAAGAAAACTTCACTCAACAGTTGAGCAACTGTTTCATATTCCGAACGCATCCAATCTAACACATTTAAATCTAATAAGTTTCGCGGAATTTCGTGGATTTAACGAAATTCAACTCAACTCGCGTTTCCATGAGAAGTTAATCCCGAGTCAACCTCGACTTAACTCGCCATGGAAACGTTGTATTTGATCGATAATTGTGATCTGCTGCATTGTAGCTTCACGCATTAGGGCAGCTAATGAACCTAATAAATTCCTGTCATCTACTGCAACATAGCTTCAGTTAATATTGAATGAATCACATGATATCAGAAATGGTTAGTTTGGAGTAGTGGTTGGTGCGTATAACTCTCCATCGCAAGGTGCGAGTTCGATCCTCACGCTTGAAAAGGAGCATTTTTAATTTTATATCCTCATGTTAAAAAAGCGTCGTTTTTCAGATTTTCACTCAAGCAAATCACAAAACGAGGCGTAAAAAACTTCGCTTCAAAAATTCTTCCTCATGGTCTTGTAACATGGCAACGTGAGTTGAAGTTATCAAATTTTCGTAATAATTTTCATCTAAATTTTACTTTGCAGAGTTTTTTGAAAAAAATTTACTAAGCCAAATGCAATGTTCTTTCAGTAAAAGATGGCAAATGTTATTAGTTTTTAAAATTTTAGTTTAAAACAAATTGATTTATTAGTTTCTTAGTTATGTGCAAAATACTGAAGAAATTTTTTTTTCGAAATAATGAATTTTTAGCCTTTAAGCCATTTTCGCGACCATTTACCTTTATTTAATCTTTATTTATTTATTTATTTATTTAATTCAGTCTACTGATACAAGATCTTACAGAAAATTACAAGTTACAGAAATTACTATTTCATAATTACAAAAGATATATCCAATAATAATAAGAGATACCTTACATTATTATAATATAAAAACAGCGAAAATTAGTTTAACATTTCAAAAATATTCCTTTTAAATACAATGAAATTATCACAAAAATCAATATTATAAGCAATTAAATTACAATTAACTAAACATCTACATATTGGCGGCTTTATTGGTCAATAAAAGATTAACATTTTTCCACCTCTTTCAGAATTTATTTTCGGCGACCTTGTGGCCATTAGGGCAATCGTGCCCTCCCTGAAAGGAAACCACAAAACCGTCTGGGGAAGCACAGACATCATTAAAAGGGATGAGTTTCTTTTAGACTATATTTATAGAAACAATATTATCATTAAAAATAGGGGTAATGAACCAACTTTTAGGAACATCATTAGAGGTGAGGTACTAGATCTTACTCTTTGCAGCTCCAATATGGTAACCTCTATTTATGGGTGGCACGTCTCAGGGGAGGTTTCCATGTCTGAACATAGTCACATAAGGTTTGATATGGGGACACATACGAAGACCTGCCACTCTTTCAGAAACCCGAGAAATGTAGCTTCCATCAGCTTTTAATAGTGTACAGATGCCGTTTGAATGATCTTTGACTAGTGCCTTCTGAAGATGTGTCGCTGCTGTTAGACTATCGATCTTCTCGCAGTAAACCCTTCACGTGGCCCTCTTTGATCTTCTCAGCTCAGTGTTGTAATTAGTTAAAGCTTGTTTGTATTGGGTCCACTCTCCCATTTGCTTAGCTTTATTGTAAAGTTTACAATAAATTTACAATTGGGAAATCTTTAGGCATACACTTAATCTCAACCTAAATTACTTAACTCAACCCATTGTAACTAGGGAAGAGCTTGGATTTGAGGCCAAACAACTCAAAACCAACTTAACGCTAGCATTCCACGAAAGCTGCCCGATAAGGACTATCAGGTCCCATGGTGGAACAAGGGGCTGGGCAAGCTCAGAAAAAACGCTAGAAAACTTTACAATAAAGCTACGCAAATGGGAGAGTGGACCCAATATAAACAAGCTTTAACTAATTACAACACTGAGCTGAGAAGATCAAAGAGGGCCACGTGGAGGGTTTACTGCGAGACGATCGATAGTCTAACAGTAGCGACCCATCTTCAGAAGGCACTAGTCAAAGATCATTCAAACGGCATCTGTACACTATTAAAACCTAATGGAAGCTACACTATAAACTCGGATGAACTAATCGTCTCTTACCGCAGACGCATTTCCCAGGATGTGTATTTGAAGAAGACACCCCATCGGACACTGGGGCGTCATATTCAGTGATAGGTGGTCAAAAAGGACTTCCAGGTAAACTTTTTATGTCCGATAGTGTACGTTGGGCCATATCTAAATTAAGCCCATACAAATCTCCGGGACCTGATGGTATCTACCCGTGCCTACTACAGAAATGCATTGATTCCACTGTCCCTCCACTCACTCGGATTTTTAAATCCAGCCTTTTTCTAGGCCACATTCCTTGCGAATGGACAAAGGTTAAGGTCGTTTTTATACCAAAGGTGGATAAAAAGCCCGAACAATTGCCTACATCGTATAGGCCGATCAGCCTAAGTTCCTTCTTTTTAAAGACAATGGAGAAAATATTGGATTTAACATTAGGGAGACTAGCTTGAAGAGCATCCCTCTAAACAGGTTTCAATTGCCTACCAAGTCGGCAAATCCACTGTCACCGTCATACACAGCCTTACCGGCACGATCGAAAAGGCTTTTGAAGCAAAACAAACAGCGCTATGTGCCTTCATTGATATTCAAGGGGCTTTTGACAACACGTCATACAATGCGATCAAAGTAGCAATGCAGATTAAAAATATACCATCTTTAATCATACACTGGATTCTAATCATGCTGAAAAGCAGAATCATAACGTTTGAGCTTGGTGGAATGCGTAACACGATTACTGCCACTAGAGGATGTCCTCAAGGAAGGGTGCTTTCACCTCTTCTGTGGACCCTAGTCGTGGACGAACTTATCTCAACAACCAGGGTTTTGATACCAGAGGATATACGGATGATCTGGTTATTTCAAGTCTGGGCAGTCATGAACCGACGATATCGAACAGAATGCAGAGTACCCTCCGTATAACTTCAAAGTGGTGTAAGGAAAAAGGGTTAAGCATAAATCCTGACAAAACAATTCTGGTACCCTTCTCCAGAAAAAAAGCCTAAATCTGGTAAGACCTACCCTGAATGGAAAGTCATTGACTTTTCAAATGAGGTCAAGTACTTAGGAGTGATTTTTGACAAGCACCTCCATTGGAACACCCACTTAGATTCAATTACAGGCAGGAAAACACGTGCCCTTTTGTTTCCTGTCAACGCCTCCATGGCAAAATGTGAGGCCTCAAACCGAAAATGACTTATTGGACGTTTACAACAATTGTGAGACCTATGGTTACGTATGCAGCACTTGCATGGTGGCCCAAGGTCCTAAAACGCACATCAGCTAATCAACTGACAAAGTTGCATAGAATGGCGTTCATTAGTATCACTGGGGCAATGAGAACGTGCCCATCTGAAGCTCTGAATGTAATATGATAATAATAGGGCTACTCCCTTTAACGATCGTTATCGAAAAAGAGGCATGTCTAAGTGCACTAAGAATGGAGGAAATCGGTGATTACAAGGCAGGGAATTTTACGGGTTACATGAAGATACTAAAAACCTTCGAAAATGACCCCTTTTTAAAAATCCCCGACAGGATGCTGCCAGAAGGTAAACTTCACAAAACGCTACAAGGTCTTATGCCCAATAGGCAACTATGGAGGAAAGATAGCGTCACAGTTGATCCTGACTCACAGATATGGTACACTGATGGGTCAAAATTCGAAAATGGAGTAACGGGAGCGGGGATATATGGTCCCAAGTTACAAAAAGCTCTTCCAATGGGATACACGCCGACAATATTCCAGGCGGAGGTATATGCCATTGAAGTTTGTGTCAGAGAATGTCTCCTCAGGAAATCAAAGGGGGCTCACATCTACATACTTTCAGATAGTCAAGCGGCTTTAAAAGCCCTTCAAGCCTACAAACTTGAATCAAGACTAGTCTCCAACTGCATAGAGCAATTAAATACGCTGGGACAAAGCAACAAAATAGAATTATGGTGGGTTCCAGATCACGAAAGATTCGAGGGCAACGAATGGGCGTACTGCCTTGCCAAAAGAGGAGCGTCTCGAACTCTTATAGGACCTGAACCATTCTGTAGCTTAGCAAAAGGCTACATTCTAGAAAAAATTAGAATATGGGAAGATAAGCAATTACAGTGCCACTGGAACAACACTAATGGACAAAGGCAATCTAAGAAATTTTTAACTCCAAGTAAAGCAAAATCCAAAGATTTACTCAAGCTTAAAAAGATGGGTCTTTCTGAATCAGACGTCTGCAGACTATGCGAGGAGGAAGAAGAAACCCCCGAACACATTCTATGAGAATGTCCGGCAACCCATAGCTTAAGACGGCTCCATTTTGGAAAGGAAGTAGTGCCCCCGTCAACAATTTGGAACACCAAGCCAGAGACAGTGCTAAAATATATAAAAAGCCTAAATCTGGAGTGTTAATTAAGGGCATGCGTAAAAGATCCTATGGGTCGCGGTGCACATGGGCCCACTATAAACTAACTAACTAGATATTGGCTCATTCATGCCATAATTAGTTCTATGAAATGGAACGCAGAACAAAGAACTCTCCCTCAATAGTCGAATCGGAGCATAGAACGGAATTAACTCAAGTAATTCCGGACAATCTATGCTGCTATCTAAAATGCGTTTGATAAATAAAACGCTCTGTGCTTGCCTTCTTTGCGACAATTTTTGTAAACCTAACAATTTGCAGCGCGCATCATAAGATGGCATATTCTCAAAAGAAAATCTACGGCGTTATAATATTAAAATGTTATGTACCACAATGCATGTTTTTAAGAGTAGAATCAAAAATTAACGTGTCCCGGAAACTTTTCGAAAAACATTGAAAGAGTGGGACGGTCTAATCCTCACCCACCTGTAACCCTCGCTGGGATAAATACTTCTCGCCGTATTGGGTACACAGTTATGTGCCAACATTCCGGTAATTGGATACAAACCACGTAATGGATGTCCTTGCAGTGTACGTGCTTCAAAAGCGTTGACTTCAAGAATGCCCACCACTTGCATTATAAGATCTTCGGAAAAGCGTTCCAGTTTGCAGGGGCCGCGCAAATATTGCGCTATATTAACAAGATCGGCATTCCATACTTCCGTCATTTGTCTTCGCGGTTCATCATGATACTCCATGGGTGCAATCTCTTTTTCCCATCGTTCGGGATTAGCCTCTTTTGCCAGCAGGACTCTGAGTAAGATAAACAAAATTAGTTATGAATAAACATTTTTATTTGAAATAATAATAATAAAAAAATGTGTGGCGGCCGTAGCCTAGTGGGTAGAGTGCGTGGCCCCTAAGCTAAAGAACTGCGGTAGCCCGTGTTCAATTCCAGCTCAGACAGAAAGCTTTTTCAACTGAATTAATTTTTCTGTTCGGTCGTCACCTCAGAAACCTCAGAGAGTAAAAATTGCCATGTAAAGCTTCTTGAGAACATAAGCCGTTCGGAGTCGGCATTAAACACGTAGGTCCAGTTCTCGATCATTTGTGATCAAACATTTAATAACACACACAACACAATTGATCAATAGAAGCTAGGTCAAAGTCCTTCCAAGGGCTGAATGGCCAGTTTATTTATATTTATATAAAAAAGTTTCCCGAAAATATCTTGCGTAAGCCTATCCTATGGTCACATGTAACTTGTTCACTCATGATAATTATTTAAAAATTCTGACAAGCAGTTTTATTCGATTTGAAGGAGAGCTTGAGGAGATCGTGCCTAATGGTATAAAAATTATTTAAAATAAAAAAGTACGCAATTGTATTTTTTATCCCTGATAATTCACTGAAAATAAAATAAAAGATTTTTTAACAAATTTAGGACTGCCTTTTGTGTTAATGTTGTGACCATTTTTTTAACGTATTCGTAACGGGTTCGTAACGTGTTCCAAACGGGTCCGTCGAAACATAAGAAAGCGAAATACGTACTGACGGACTCGTAATGTGTTTTTGTGCGCATTGTGTTGTTTACAATCAAGTCTTACGATTTGTGCGCAGATAATCTTGTCCGTAATTTAAATTTAGTCGTTCCAACATATCATTGGTCGCATACTCTGGATCCGTCACCTTTGCATTTAATTTGGTAAATTAAGTTGTGTCTGTCCATATTTTCCAGGAACCAAAAATAACGATTGTTTTTGAAATTTTAGATCAAAAGATAATGTATAAAAAGTTGTTGCATAATTCTTTTAAATATAGCAATGTGACGCTAGGGAGCTGGAGATTTAATTTTTTACTTAACTTTTTTTCATGATTTTTAATATAGAAATCACCTAAAACCAATTTTTTTTATTAATATTTTTTCGATCAGAAATAAAAGTTATTTCTTGGTCATTATTTTTTTCAATCAGAAATAAAAATTACTTCGTGGTCGTTATTTTTTCAATCAGAAATAAAAGTTACATCATGGTAGTTATTTTTTAAACCAGACATAAAATTTATTTCTTGGTCATTATTTTTTTCGATCAGAAATAACAGTTATTTCGTGGTCGTTATTTTCTCAATCAGAAATAAAAGTTATTTTTTGTCCGTTATTTTTTTCGATCAGAAATAAAAGTTATTTGTTATCGATTTTCCGATAGTTATTTTTATCAAATCTGGAATACTGGTGCATATTCATAATTATTTTGTTGAAAAATCTTTTTTAGTTTTTTTTTTTCTGCAAACAATTATATGAAACATTTCGATATATACGTTATGTTATAGATTTTTTCCTTAAAAAAGTACAACTTTTTATAAGTTTTTATATTATTGAACTAGAAAAAAATGTTAACTCTAATTCAGGACTGAAAAAACAGAAAACCAAAAAAATCAAATTAAATTTTGTATTATACGAGTATTTATTATACTTAAAAAATTCAAAATTTCCTTCAAATTTTTCAACTTTTGCCACCATTTTTCCACTTTAAGTGTGTCATTCATTATTTTTGTTGCCACTTTCTTTAATATTCAAATTAATATTAGCTCTCAGCACTCTCACAATATAAAATTTAAACATATTTTCTCTAATGGAAACTATTTCAGTCAAAAAATAATTTTCTTCTTTCGTTCGAATTAAATCGATCAAAAAATAACTTTTATTTATTTATCTAGCAAATATATATCTACCAAATGGTCTCATAGCAAATATAAACCAAGTTTCATTATAAAAACATGCATAACTCATTAATTATAATTTCTGAAAAGTAGGCGTAGTTATAGTTCGACCACGCCCATTTTTTGTTGAATTGCCGATAGTAGTCATACGAACCAAATTACAAAATTTTAGTCCAATACAACGGAATTCGTCTGAAATATAGCGTTTTTATTAACTTGTGGGCGGAAATAGGGGGTGTGGCAATATTTTTTGTGTATAATTCGAGATATTAGCTTTGACAGCAAATATTGTAAATTTGATTGCCTATTTTTGCAAAAGGTGGTAACACATGGGAAAAAGTACTCAATTTGGCAAGAAAACAATCTACCCAAACAAGTCAGGGGATCAGCTAGAGTAGACTGGTAGATTGGTACTTAGGTAGAATGTCACTTTACAATAACAAAATGTACGTCATTTGCCAATCTACCCAACTGCCCTACTAAAGTCAGTGTGAATACCCCTATTTAGTTTTTTACAATTTAACATGCTTCTGGTTTCCATTCCAATAGTTTTTATTTACTTATTTCAAAGAACTTTTTTTTGCAATTTCCTTGCTAAAGCTTAGTATTCTGTAGAATCGAAAATTATTGGGCATTTAATTCTACACGCGAAAATTGGTGTAGACTCAACACTAACAGTTAAAGGGCTTACACATCAGCGAGCAGGTTCGCCGAGCAGCGGCCATGTTCGAGGCAGTTCGCTAGTTAAGAAGCTAGTTCGACAGTTCGTCAAACCTGTTGGCTTGTTGGCAAAAATTTTTGATTTTCTCCGTTTTTGAGCTAGAGCACGTTTGAACAATTTGAACGTTATCGTCATACCTAAAAAAAAAAATAAACTGGCCATTTCAGCCCTTGGAAGGACTTTGACCTAGCTTCTATTGATCAATTGTGTTGTGCGTGTTGTTAAATGTTTGATCACAAATGATCGAGAACTGGACCTACGTGTTTTATGCCGATTCCGAACGGCTTATGTTCTCAAGAAGCTTTACATGGCAATTTTTACTCTCTGAGGTTTGCCATTGTCTGCAGAGAGGTGACGACCGAACAAAAAAATTAATTCAATTGAAAAAACTTTCTGTCTGAGCTGGAATTGAACCCGGGCTACCGCGGTTCTTTAGCTTAGGGGCAACGCACTATACCCACTAGGCTACGGCTGCCACCTAAGCGTCATACCTAATGAAATTAAATCTGCAAAGAGCTAAAATAATGAAAGCACACGTGTTTTCTTTATTGTTCATGTTGTTGCGTTATCAATAACTATAACAAAATGATGGCGAAAAACAAGAAAAAATCGCATGCTCTCAAATGGCGGGAAACAATTTTTTTCGCCATTTGTTTTGCTCGCAAGGGCTTATGTCAAAAAATTACGCTCTATCTCGCTTCCTCAATTGACGAAAAATCCTTCTACACACGTATAATGTGTGTGAGTAGAACACAATTTCCTTATCTCTTATTTCTATGGTACAGACATATAATACAGACATATACAGCGAAATTTCGACATTTTAACTCTCCAATCATGGTTGTGAACTTGGCTGCATTGAACAAATTTTTCGGTTCAACAGCCTATTAACTAAAGCAAAAAAAATTTCACTACCTTTTCGCTGTCAAAAACGCAATGCATTTCTTACGGAAGATTTCTT
The DNA here is from genome assembly GCA_963920525.1 of Dichetophora obliterata. Taxonomy (NCBI): domain Eukaryota; kingdom Metazoa; phylum Arthropoda; class Insecta; order Diptera; family Sciomyzidae; genus Dichetophora; species Dichetophora obliterata. The sequence continues at coordinate 202,727,557 of OY986436.1, read as the reverse complement.
TTCGCTTCTACAGCATACCAAGCTTAACTTGTAAACAGCTGATTTTAAGCCGTTTGACACTTTTACCATTTTTACCAGAAGAAATTTCTCGGACTAAAACTAGCAATGTTTGACAGTGAGAGGAAATTTTTTACTCTTTTACCATTTTTTCTTGTACGGGAACGCTTTTCGAACTAAAACCTGCAAAACTGGTAAATTGGACTAAAACTTTAGAGTGCGGCAACAGACCTATTATTTGAAACAATGCTTTTTTATACAAGTGGTTATAATATACGTAACATAACGTGACGGGACGTATAGATCCGTTGATTTTGGATTTCTATGTTGCTTTACATTACGTCTTGTCAAAAAGCAACTGGAGAAGCAAGAGGTTAGTTTCGATTAGTGTGCAATGTGTATTGTTGAAACTAAGTTTCTTCTTGAGTTTTCGTAATTAACCTATTAATGCTCACTACCAGAATCCGTTGAGTTTAGCTTTTACAATTTTTAGCATAAATTTGTATTATTAAAAGACGGAAAACTGTGAAGCTTAAAAAAAAATTCAAAGAATTTGGGCGTGGCGAGGCGTATGATCATAAACGCATACGGGGTCTTTAAGTAAATAAAAAAAATGAAAAATTGGAAAAGTATCATTTCGTAGCGTAGGCGTTCAACTTTAACGTAATGCACTTTTTTAATTATATTTTCTTTTTTCTTAATGTTTATAAAACAAAATAACTCACCTGAGTAACATTTTTCACTTTTGTTTTTAATACTGCATTAACAGGCGCGAACAAGTAAACAAAAAGGATTCAAATGCCAATTGTTTTTTTTTTTTTTTTGGAAAAAGCATACTTTTGGCTTTCTTACACTGTTGGATGCAAAAGTTTTACAGTGGCTGCGGATTTTTGAAGAATTTTTGAAAAATGCTTTAATCGCGTATATAATTCATACGGTGTCATTGAATCAACAAAGGGTTGCGTTCGTGATCTCGTTGGGCATAGACGTGCGTCCGTCCGTCCTCGTCATAGATTTAATTTTTTTAAGTTGTTTGTCCCGTTTCTTAAATGTTTTGTCGTGTTTCGTGTCTAAATATACACCGCGATAGTGTAAAAATTAAATGTTAAGTGTTTTTATTTTAAACAATTTAAATAAAATTGAAACTAAATTAATAAACAAACTGTGCAAAAATAAATGATTATAAAACAAAAACAACTGTAATCAAAGCAACAAACACCCAGCTGCTCCAACCAACAACACAACAGCAAAACCAGTTTTGCAGAGAGCCAGCCGCCAGCTACAGCATCAACACCTTTGACAACATTCGTGTTTTTTTTGTCTGACCATGCGAGGGGCTTTTCTATGCTCCTCGTGGTGTAAGTAATTGTTGTTTTTTTCGGTTCCGTCAACTCCCCCATCCTTTCACATTAGTTACGTTTGTAAGTAGGGCTGCACAGTGGGCTGAATTGCGCTGAAGTAATGGCATAACACTTGCTTCAGTACTTTTTATATTGCTCATGTTGTGCAGCTCTCTTGCAGCCGTAACTAATTACCTTGTATGCCCTTATTTGTTTGATTTTTGCATGGTGCGGAAATGTCGGGTCATTTTCGCATAGATTTATGCAATGTTCGTGGACTGAGGGCGAATTTTTTCTCGGTCTATGTACATTGTACTCTACATAGGCCTCAAATAATGGCACTAAGCTAGACCCAGGTGGCCGGGGATGCAGATCCACTGGATTTTCACATACCTGGGTATCGCTTACTGCCATTGTTTTCTTTGCATAGGGGCATTGCCCTTTTTATAAGAACAGATGTAGCGTACCAGTGTGAGCGGAGTCTGAACGTGACCGATCCCGAGTTTAGCTCAATGTGGGTTAGGTTCAGGCTTCGCTCTCACTTGCTACATTTCTGCTTTATTTATAGAAGTCCGAATCTAGGGAGGGAGCCCACTTTTAACAAACTGGACTCTCTCTCTAAAACGATCACGCATATTTTGGGGTTGTTTCCTGACAGTGAGATCATTGTAGCAGGCGATTTCAATGTCCACAACCCGGCTTGGTTACGACACTCGGGCCCATTGACACCTGTTGGACAATATGTTGAGCTATTTGCTGAATCGAACCAACTGATTCAACTAGTGAAGGATCCCACTTTTTTCCCCCAAAGTGATTAGCAAAGCCATAATATCCTTGACCTTTTTCTGACTTCACATCATGAAAAATATGATGTGAGTGTCAACGCACCTCTTGGTAACTCGGACCATTGTACCATATCCGCTGTTTTTCCATATTCTAACCCCTGCACCTCTACGCTTAAAGCCCCGAAGAGGACCGCATGGTTTTATGGAAAGGTGAATTGGACTGCATTAAATAATTTTTATCGCAGCTTCAATTGGAAATTATGTTTCGCTGATAGAAATGTGAATGCCGCGGCTGTCATGGTACAAGAAATTATTTTATTGGGTATGCGGTCTTTCATTCCCAATAAGATGAGAAGCATTAAACCAAAAGACCACTCATGGTTTAATGAGACTTGCAGGATTGCAGTCAGGTCCAAAGAGGAAGCTTTTCAGAATTGGCGTTCTAACAAGAATACTGATACTAAAAGACTTCGCATCGAGGCAAGGAATCGCTGTAATGCAATTTTAAAACGCGAAAAATTTCTGCACGAAGCTCGCATTCGAGAACAGGTTCTTCTCTGCCCCAAAGGGAGCAAAAATTTTTGATCATTTGTTAAAAGAGTTAAGAACCAAACATCGTCATCGATTCCAGCTCTTTTAAAAGATGACCAAATCTTCACTGACACGGCTGATAAAGCGAACCTATTGGCTAGATTGTTTGCACAAAATTCCACTCTCTCGGATAGCAATCAGCCACTGCCCTTTGTTGAGGGTGGATCTTCTGCAATGCAGGAGATATACTTTCGAACGAGAGCAGTTAAAAGGGTCCTTACAAATCTCAACGTTAACAAAGCCTCTGGTCCTGATGGCATAACGCCAATTGTGCTTAAAATGTGTGCTTCTTCGCTGGCTCGGCCTTTGCGCAACCTTTTCAACATCTCCTACAGAACAGGAATATTTCCATCTTGTTGGAAGGTGGCAAATGTCCAGCCGGTACCTAAAAAGGGTGATGCCACGAACCCTGCAAACTACGGACCCATTGCGATATGCTCTACGCTTTCCAAAGTTATGGAGAGCGTAATAAACTTCAACGTAATGAACTGTCTGGAGCACAACCAACTGCTCAGTGACCGTCAATATGGTTTCGGTAGGGCTCGCTCTACTGGTGATTTTATGGCGTTCTTAACCGAAGAATGGAATAAATGCGTTCACTTTTTCGGCGAGAGCAGGGTTGTTGCTCTGGATATTTCAAAAGCGTTCGACCGAGTGTGGCATAAAGCGCTCGTGTCAAAACTTGCTGCATATGGTTTTGGTAGTAATTTTGCTCGATGGATCACGTGTTTTCTCAAGGACAGAACGATTCGAGTCGTAGTTGACGGTATTTCGTCCGAGAAGCACGCCATCAACGCAGGAGTACCGCAGGGTTCAGTTCTATCGCCAACCTTGTTTCTGGTTTTTATCAACGACCTTCTGTCGTTGACGCATAACCCAATTCATTCGTTTGCGGACGACAGCAGCATTTGTTATTCATATTCATTCAAAAAACGCCCAAGCTCTATGGAGATTGAGAGAAAAAGGCAAACTATGAATGACACACTCCTTAATGATCTACAAAAAATCTCCGAGTGGGGTCTTGCTAATAGAGTAGAGTTCAATGCAAGCAAGACCCAGTGTTGTCTGTTAACCCACAAGCGAGTGAATTGCCCTTTAGCACCCCTCAATATGAATGGTGTGGATCTTGTGGAATCAGCCGCTCTTGACGTTCTGGGCATATCGATCAGATTTGATCTTCGTTGGAATGATCAAATTTTCGATGTGTCGAAAGAAGCGGGCAAGTGCCTAGGTTTTCTAAAACGGTGCAAAAATTATTTCACTTCAGCTGATCTTCGCATGATCTACACCTCATATATTAGGCCGAAAATGGAGTATAATTCGCACATTTGGGCAGGGGCTTCAAGATCTTATTTGGAGCTTCTGGACCGAATTCAACGTCGTGCGACATATTTGATAGGAGATGAAAGTATTTCATCCTCTCTCAACTCTCTTGAGCATCGACGTAATGTAGGTTGCCTAAGCCTTCTGTATAGGTATTACCATGGGAAGTGTTCAAGGGAGATACATGGCCTGACGCCACCAGCTCGTGTGTTTCCCAGGTCCACTCGGGCAGCTGTCCAAGCCCACTCCTTTACCATTGCATCGATGCCTAATAGAACCTCGCATTACCGCGATAATTCGTTCTTTAGTCGCGCGGTTAAGTTGTGGAATAGTCTCCCTGCGAGCGTGTTTCCCGGCAGTTTTGAGCTGTGCAAATTCAAAACAAATCTTCACCGACACTACTCCATCTATCCACCCTCCAACTAACTATCACCCATCTTCCGAATCAGCACAATGCTTACGCATTTATAGGGGGCATCCCCTGAGCGTTGGTTCAGTCTAAAAAAAAAAAAAAAAAAAATGTGACAGTTCTATATATCCACAGCTATGGATGGCGAAGTTTTAATTGAACTTGTACGGGAACGTGCAATTCTTTACGACAAACAACTGCCTGACGACTGCCTATTATAATTGTTATAACCAGGGAAGACAGAAATATGCACGAAAAAATCTAAAATAAGTATGCTAATATGCTCTAAAAAATGGCAAAATATGCCATCAAATAAGCACGAAAAATGTCGAAGTCGGAGTTTTATTATTCAAAATTTTATTCAATAGTTCATAAAGAAAAACAAAAAAATAGCCCTTTCAAGGCGTAAAAGTAAATATTTCAGTTTAAATAAATTATAATTTTAATTATAAAGTAAAAATTTAATTCTATTTTAATCATTTAATGAATATATTGTTTGGTAGCTCGAAGCCAATGCCAAAAGTCTCCTTCCGGACGAAGTCCATTATTTTATATGTTGCTTATAGCAAAAACAGTGTATTGCATTCAGCGATTACACTGAACAATTAAATGCATTTTTATATTATCAAAAAGAAATTTTCTACGATTTTCAGCCAACAATGTTTTGTATTGTGAGAAAGACCGCTCGACATCGCAGGATGTAGTTGGGCACCATTTAAAATAAGGGACTTCGTTCGGAAGGAGACTTTCGGCGTATGGATCCATTGTCTGTGAGTTTTTAAACAAAATATTTTTTATACATATATAATATAATATCTCTTTATAAATATATATAATATCAAAGAAATTACAATGTTGCCAGATGTGAAGGAAGTATCAAAATTTTCCCGATTACAAGCTAAAATCTGTTCGAAAAGTTAAAAATATGTAAAAATATGCACAAATAAGCACAATCGTTATAAATATGCAAAATTATTAACAAAACGTCCAAATATGCAAAAGCATATATTATATGCATTTGCATATAATTGTCTTCCCTGGTTATAACGTTTTCTTACATTGCATCCCGTCATGATGACAGTTGACAACATAACGTTACGTCTATTATAATTCGAGCTTTAGCCGTAACGCATCCACCAGCTTAAGGTAGAATTATAATAGACGTAATGTAAAGTAACGAACTCTTGTCAACTGTCATCGGGACGGGACGTAATGTAAGAAAACGTTGTAGCAATTATAACAGGCAGTAGCCAGGCAGTTGTTTGTCGCGAATAGTTGCACGTTCCCGTACAAGTTCAATTAAAACTTCGTCATCCATAGCTGTAGATATATAGAACTATCACATTAATAACGAAAACTCAACAAAAAGCTTAGTTCAACAATATAAAATAGCGCAATAATCGAATCTGACCTCAGTGTTTAGTTGCTCTTTGAACAGACGTTAGGAAAGTAACGTAGAAATCGAAATTTAACGGATCTTTACGTCCCGTTACATTATGTTACATTTATAATAATCACTTGTGTAAGAAAGTATTGTTTGAAACAATAAGTGAAAGAACGCACTGCTCAAACTGACATAAGACCACATTACGTTACGTCTATTATAACTGGGCCTTTACTCCACGAGTGTCAAGCGTACGTAAAGAAGTTTAACTTCAATAAGTTAACTTTAATAAATTATCTTTATAATAAAAATAACCAGATTAAAAAATGTTAATGCGTTCAAAAGTTACAGATTTTTTAACACATATCTGGTCTAAAAAGTGCACTGCGCTTCGATTTGTCCTGGCTGCGTTGGAGAGCGCCTCCGAAAACATTTTTAAACGGTAGATTTCTTTTCTTCAGGCTCTTTGATAGAAACACTTTCCCTAACTACGTTAAAAATATCATGTCTATAATTATAAATTTTGAACTTTGATAGTTTTGCAACAAATAAGATTCGTTCAAGCGTTCCACATTCTATTCTATTATATTCTAAATATAAGTATTTCTTTGGACACAAACATTTTTGTCTTAGCCTAAGGCATTGTATGAAATTCTATGCTAGATCTTAAGTTATTTATTATGTGTGTGAAATTTGAAATGTTTCACAATTGTTTGTTTTTAAAACAATGTGTGTCGTTTGGCTTTTTTTAGGTTTTTGTGTAAATAAATAAATCTGACTATATGTATGTAAAATAGTGTTGTGCAGCTTCCAATTCGCCACATCGTATTTATATTTCACTTTTCGACAAGATCAAGAGTTGCATTTCTCTAACGCCCACTCAAATTTGATTGAATTTCATTCACTTGTAAGATTGATTAATTTTAATTCACATTTAATGAACCATTTAATAAGATTTTATTAGCATTCTTTTTTATTCACCTCAACGGAGTTATACAATCCAACTGAGGACAACCGTTGACATCATTTTGTAAGGCGAAAAACTGAGCTTTCGCTTTTTGAAACACTGCACATTCATTAACTTTATGCAAATTGGTGACACCCTCTGCAGCTGTTGCTTTCTCCTCTCTGGCGACACAGTCCGCACAAAGTGGCCATTTACACTGAGGACAACGATCGACTGTATCAGTGTTACACTGAACCGGTACAAAACAACCCAAACAAACAACCCCACTATTACATTTCGGTCCCAGTGCGTATGGACACTCATCGATCAGCACATCTCGTGCGACTGTTTCATCACTCGCGATCAGATATCGCCCCAACACTGAATTCTGACAAATGCTTGTGCGGTTTTTTATGACATGTTTTGGCACTGAATTCATATTGTTGACTGTTTTGATTTTTGCTTTAGCCTGCCAAGAATCTAATAGCGTATTTTTCTTAACGTTTTAGCGGATAGCTCTGGGCACAAATACTGTATATTGCTTACAAGTAGTGAAAATTCGTCAAATTAGACACCAAAACCAGAAAGTCGTAATTTTTATATATGGGCATTTCCAAACTGGCGTTCGTACGATTTGTACGAAGAAATATTAAAAAAAAAAAAATGAAAAAGTCTAATATTAAAAAAGGTTTTCTTATATTTGCGTATTAATTAAGTAGCACTATATTAAGTAAAAACAATGTCAACAATCGACCCTAAGGATTTAAAGATATAAGCAAAAATATGTGCTAGCGTTACGTTACAAAAAACGGAAGTAATTTTTGAGTTAGATAACAAAATTTGCAAAACGCACTGCATTGGGCAAGATTTTTTTAGCAGGGTTTGAGAAAACATAAGTTTTTTTTCCAAGTGATAAAATTTAAAAGTTTTTTCTGGCTTTTTTTATTAGGCTTTTTGACCTGGCGTTACGTCATTAAAATTTCTATTGTAGTTCGATTGGGTAATTAAGTGATTAGGTAGTTAAGTAGTTAAGTAATTATGAAAATTAGTTATTAAAAAACAAATTTTATATAATGTCCTTTCCTTGCCTTAACCATTTTTTCATTATCTTTAGCCAATGCCTTCGATTTTTACTAAAACAAATAAATTTACAAAACATTTACTAAACATTTACGAAAAAAAAAAACTACATTTGTGAAACAGTGCAGACCATTTGATCATAATTGTAAATGAATTTATGTATAAATTGTTTTAAGTAAGTAATGTACGTGTAAATTTAAAAAAGTGATGTACGTGTAAATTTAAAAAACCCAGGGGGTCCCCATACAAAAGCTGATTTTTTTAAATGTTTGTATGGGGAACCCCCTAGAGGATTCCAGGGGGTATTCCACTGGCATGGGTGGATCGGCCCTCCAAAGTTAGTGGGGGTCGGTCATACATTTGGACTCGATTGGGGCACTCTAAATGGGTCAAAGAAGGATTTTTCAAGATTTGTCAAAAGTTGGGGCATTAGAATTCGTTTTAGAGGTATAGTTCCTGGAGCAAAGTTTCTTATTTTGATCCCTAGAATACGATTTTCACTGAGCAATGGGCGATTTTTAAATCGACCCGCCCTAATATACATATATGTTTTTAAATTGATATTAAGAAAAAAAAGTAATAACGGTTTTCGTTAGACTATGTCTAAACTCCCTACAATGAAAAAAAGTATAGCAGTGAGAGGACTGCCGACCGAAACGAAAACCTATATATAAAATATAAATGGAAGACGTTGTCCTGCCACGGACCGCCTTACTGCTATATAAGAATTTTCATGCTAATAGGGGGTTTCGGACTATGCTACATGTAGGATGGATTTGACAGGTCGGACGGACATGTAGGATGTGCGAAGCTCATACTTTTACAAATTTTGACATTTCGGTCGTGTTTTAGCGCAAATATTTTATTTTATTTGCATTTTTCAATTTGCGACATATTTAATTCATAACATAATAAAATATGTTGCAAGTACAAGCTCTCGAATTAAATATGTCGCAAATTGATAAAATGCAAATAAAATAAAATATTTGCGCTAAAACACGACCGAAACGTCAAAATTTGTAATTGTCAAAATTTCATCGTCCATTTGACACAGCAAAAAAGACAAATTTATTTCAACACACACAAATTTTATTCAACTTGATATTTTCTATCCTACCACGATTGATTGACACACAGCCATAGTTGATAACTCTGAATTTAAAATGCCGCAGTGGTGAAAATAAAAAGCCACTGACAAATACAACAAGTGTGAAAATTGTCAAACTTTGTTTGACGATATGTAATAAAATAAGAGCATGCATGTAATTATTTGAATGTTCAACATATGCCTTTATCACAACTTAAATATTAAAATGTTAAAACACTCAATCCATACATTATTTTTCTTGTTTGCAAACGAAGTTCCAGCAGAAAAAAGAAGAAAAAGAAGAAGATGGATCCATTTTTAAATCTCACCATGAATAGCAGCTGTTTGAGTAAAAGCAAATTTTTCAAAAATGTTGACAAATACAACTGAAGAAATTGCCAAACTTTAAAGGCATATATATATAAATGTAAACCGAATTAATAATAAGTTTTGGTTGCAAACATCTTATTGCAACCTAACTTAAGTATTTATATACTAACAAACAGATTATATGCATTAATTTCGGGAGTTGCCAAGTGATTTCTTTGTGAGCTTGCGGCCGAATGACGAATTCCTTGGAAAAATACGATGATGCAAACGAATGATTTACCCTCTACCAAAATCGTTCAACGCGCCTAAAGAAGTTTTCACTTCAAAAAAACTTTAAACGCGATTTCCTAAAAACTAGTTTTTTTAAACCGATTCGATAGATAACTCGAAACATATTGCTTCAATTTCAATGAATCTTATTGCATTTTGTTCGTAATCTAAAGCCTATCTAATACAAAAGTATCCTCCCTAAATTCAAGTACCTATTCCTTTTTATTTAGACAAGAAAGCTCGTGCAAATCTATCTCTTTTTTAATATTTCACTCCAACTTTCACCATAATTAAAAAACACCCGGGGGCCGTGCGTAGGGGGTATGCCGAATTATTGATCTATACTTTAAAATGACATTTGATTTGTTTGTTTCAGATACATAGGAAAAGTGTTATTTTCAGCGCCATCTATGAAAATGCAGAAAATGTTTAAAAAAATTTTTAAAAAGTATTCTTAATTTACAACTAGCTGATATACCCGGTGTTACTCGGGGGAAAAAAGCGTAAAATTTTGATGTTTAGGTTTTATTCGTTCAAAAGATAACGATTTTTAGCCAGAAAAAAATAAATAAAAATATTTAGGAACCGAAATATTCCGAGAGGTTTTTGTTTTTATTTTACAGAAAACGATTTTTATTAATATATATCTGTGGAGTTTTGACAAAACAACTTAAGTCTATATGAATTTCGTATCAACTTAAAGGGGTTTGTCAATGAATTTCAGATCGACTTAAGTTGTTTTGTCAAAACTCCACAGATATGCATATGACAAACACGATTGGTTTGTGTCTAAGAAAAATATAGTACACTCCTGTCATTGTCATTTCACTGTTGTCATTTAATTTTATAGCAAATTCTATTAGGAAATTATTTTAGTACATTTCAACTGGAATTCCTATTACCATTACCATTACCACTACCATTACTATTCCCATTTAAATCTATTACCATTAAAATTTATTACCATTTTCTGAATTTTAATTGATCTTATCTTAATTTTAATTGATCTGTTCTGAACTTCAAGTTAAATTACGAATTTTAATTAATCTATTCAAATTTTTACTTGATCTTTTCTGAATTTTAATTGGTTTTTTCTGAATTTCATTTGGTCTTTCTCATATTTTAATTGATCTGTACTTTCGATAGCTCAGTCCGATAAACCATCAGTTTTGAAGCCATGAGGTAGTGGGATCGATTCCCACAATGAGAACGGAACAAATAATTTTTTAAATTTTTTTTATTTTTAATTTTTTTTTTATTTTAGGGAAACTGCAACAAAACCGACTTTACCAAAAAGTAATGAAGATAAAAATCTCTTTCAGTTGCAAAAGTTATGGACTTAAAATTAAAAATGAAGACATTTTTATTCGCTTAGAAGATTTGATTTTGATTATTAAATGCCAGAAAAAACTTAGTTTTTGCTCAGTTTCCTAGTACAAGGTTATCACCCAATAGTAATTCCATACTGAATTTCGTTGTAATACGACATTTAGTTCCAAAGCTATCTGATATCAAAAATTTAAAGTGTATGGGGGGAGCCACACCCATTTTTCCAAAGCCCATCCCAGTTTTCCAGCAGAAGGATATCACCTAGTGGCAACTCCATACTGAATTTCATTATAATACGGCATTTAGTTCCAAAGCTATTCGATATCATAAATTTGAATTGTATGAGCGGTGCCACACCCCTTTGGCCTATACTTTCTTACTATACTTTCTTACTTTACTTACTAAACCGAGTTTCATTAATGACTGTGTGACTTATAGCTTGAAAGCTATACTGAAAATTTGGCTGCTGAAAAAGTCCCACGCCCTACGTCCAACGCTCATAAAATTTTACCAGTAGAACGGCAAGTGAATATTAAGGCCGCATACCAAATTCCGTTGCTGTGCGACCTATAATTCCAAAGCTATTAGATATAGAAAATTTTATTTGCATGGGAGGTGCCACGCCCCCTGAGTTTTTCCGATATTGTAATAGTTATTCTGCTATTCGGGATGAACACAAATTCAACAAATAAAAGATCATTAATATCGGTCCAGCCGTTCTTGAGTTATAAATGGTGTAACAAACCCGACCTTGTTTTATATAGATAACCTGTATAACCTGTATTCTTGGGAATCCTGACCTTCCTGCTATTTCGCTGGCGTCGGATTCCGTACTTGAATTCAAACTGTATGGACCTGTGCTCCGATATGGTTAGCCTATTTACGACCCTCCAGTACAGTTTTCTATTCTGTTCAGAATCTCTCAGCAAATGAGAGTTTCATCAATGACTTCCGCTCGCCACGCATCAACGAAAGTCGGTTGTGTTCCTCTATTTTCTATCAACAGATTGTACCTCTCCACAAATTGAAGCAATTGCTCTCATCTGTCATTGTTGTTGGTGCCTCCCCACGCAGTATTGTGCACGTTATCATCACATTCTATCATCACTCCAATGTTCCTTTCCTCACAGTAATTTACAAGATTCTCCACCTCTTTTGAAGGTGGTTGGTCTAAAGAGTCGTAAGGAAGATTTCTCTCCAAACTATGAAAATGGAGATACTATGTTTTGTCGTTGTACGGGAGTATTATTACCATTACCATTACCTGTATCATTTCCATAAATATTATCATTATTCTTATCATTACAATTCCTATTACCATTACCATTACCACTACCATTACTATTCCCATTTAAATCTATTACCATTAAAATTTATTACCATTTTCTGAATTTTAATTGATCTTATCTTAATTTTAATTGATCTATTCTGAACTTCAAGTTAAATTACGAATTTTAATTAATCTATTCAAATTTTTACTTGATCTTTTCTGAATTTTAATTGGTTTTTTCTCTGAATTGCATTTGGTCTTTCTCATATTTTAATTGATCTGTTCGGAATTTCAATCGATATTTTCTGAATATCGAATGGAACTTCTGAATTTCAGTTATTCTATTTTGAATTAAAATCTGTCTTTTCTGTATTTCAATATATCCATTCTGAATTTCTATTACTTTTTTGTGAATTTCATTTGATCTATTCTGAATTTGAATTGATTTTTTCTGAATTTCAATTGCTCTGGTCTAAATTTCGAATGCCATTTTTGGATTTTAATTGATCAAATGGTATTGATAAATTTTTAATTGCATTTGAATCTTTTTTGAGTTTCAACCAATCTATTCCGAATGTCAATTGATCTACTCTGTATATCAATTAATATTTTGTGAATTTCATTTGATTATTTCTGAATTTTAATTTATCTTTTCTGAATTTCAATTGCTCTATTGAATTTTGAATGGAATTTATGAATTTTTTATTGATCAGATGGGATTGATCTTTTCTGAATGTTATTTGATCTTTTATGAATTTCAAATGGAAACTCTGAATTTCGATTGATCTATTCTGAATTTAAAATGGAATTCTGAAATTCAATTACTCTATTTTGAATTTCAAATGTCATTTTTTAGATTTCAATTGGTCTATTTTAATTGCAATTGAGGTATTTTAGATTTCAATTGATCTGTTCTGAATTTCAAATGATCATTTTTGAATTTCAATTGAATTTTATTTCATTTCATTAAATCTTTTTTTTTATATCAATCGAAGTATTTTGTATTTCAATTGATCCATTCTGAATTACTATTACTATTATCATTACAATTACCATTACTACAATTATTACTATTACCATTAAAATCTATTACCACTTTCTACACTTTTAGTGGTCATTTTTTTAATTTTAATTAATCTAATCGGAATTTCAAATTAAGTTCCGGAATTTAATTTATATGTTTTTTAATTTTATTTGATCTTTTCTGAATTTCAATTGATCTTTTCTAAATTTGAATTGATCTTTTCTCGATATTCTTGTAATCGAACTTCTGAATTTCAATTAATCTTTTTTAAATTTCAATTGATATTCTCTAAATTTCAATTAATTTTTAGATAGTTTCAATTAATCTATTCTGAATTTTATATATTTGATCTTTTCTTAATTTCAAATGATCTATTCTAAATTTCAAATTAAATTTTTGAATTTTAATTGATCAGATGAAATTGACTTATCTTGAATATCAATTGATCATTTCTGAATTCCGACTGATCTATTCTGAATTTCAGTTGATCTATTCTGAATTGAAATCATTGGCGTCGGAAGTGGGGGGTAAGGGGGGCAGTTGCCCCCGCACTTTTTTAGCTAGATAAACAATTTAAAAGGAAAAGTTATTCAAAATATCAGTTTTTTTACAACGATAATATTTTTGTATTATATATTTTCCTCTTCTTTCTCTCTTCTTCATGTTTCATGTGAAGAAATTTTGGTGAACTTTTTTTGCACCACCATTTGTACTTCCCCCCCCCCAGATGAAATTCGCTTCCGACGCGCTTGATTGAAATTGATCCATTTCAAATATCAATTGATCTTTTCTAAATTTGAATTAATGAATTCTGAATTTTAATTGATATTTTTTAATTGAAAATGGTCTTTTCTGAATTTAAAGTGATCTATTCAGAAATTCAATTTATTCTTTTATTAGTTTTTAATTGATTTATTTTGAATTTCAACTGCAATATCTGAACTTTCAACTGATCTTTTATCAATTGCAATTGATCCAATCTGAATTCGAAATCTAAACTTCAATTGATCTTTTGTGAATTCAAATTGATCTATTCTGAATTTCAATTGCTCTTTTCTAAATTTTAAATGAAGTTTTTAATTTTAATTGATGAGATCGAATTATAATCTATTCTGAACATTAATTAATCTTTTCTAAATTTCAATTGATCTATTCTGAATTTCAATTGATCTTTTTTGAACCTCAAATTAGATAATATGAATTTCAAATGGACTAATTTTTCAGCGATTTTAACTCTTAAAGCTAACGTTATCTTAAAACATGAATTAAATTGCGAGCTTTAGATCAAGTAAGTCTTTAAGAAGATAACAACAACAGCTCTGTATAGAGTCAATCACTTAGCTGACTAGACAGTCTGTTTCGGAAATCGCTTCTTTCGAAATCGTTATTTTAAAACTGTTTTAAAACTTTAATATAAAAAAAAAGTAAAATAGAAGGAACTAATTAATACTCGTATTAATTTATTTAATTTTTTAGCTTTAAAGAAACTTAAATTAAACACTTGTTTTAACGAAATTCAGCAATCTTAAGTTTTATTCAAGAAAATTGTACACACAAATTAGAAAGGTGTACGTCGATTCGACGAAGATTAGCTTTCCAGAGTCAAAGCTTTTACTAAAAAGCGACTGGCTTTTTCCACATAGAACTTGCATTGTTTTTAGCTGAAATTATTTTTATTCACTCGTAAATGCGCGGGGAGTGAAAAAAAATCGCTTTTGCACATATGCTATATTATATGTTTATGCATGTGAACATTTGCGCACAAATAATATATTTGTATCTTCCTTCGATATTGTCAATAAATTGTAGACAAAATTCTATTGCCACTGTACGCAGTCGGTGATAGATAATGGATTGTGCAATATCATTATCACTTAACAACAACATCTCTCTATCACTCGCCAAATTGCTTCTTGCACATTTTCACTAACTTCGCTACTAACCTCAAAGGTGTTACGCAATCCAATTGTGTGCAAACTCCATCCTCACCAACGTTGCCGGCAAAAGTAACTTTTGCACTGGAGAATATGGCACATTCTGCTTGATGATCTACCGAATTAGAGCAGGCGCTACACAGCGGCCAGTCGCATACTTCACAACGATCTATGGAATCACCATCTTCACCAAATTGCAGAAACGTGTAACAGCCGAGGCAAACAATACCGCTGTTCTGCTTAGGACCAATGGCAAAAGGTAGCTCATCGACGACAACCTCACCGCGTTTCACAGGCTCCGAGGTGACCAAAGTACGACCCAGTAATGGATCAATTTTAATAATCGATTTGATCATGATTTCTACATGCGTGAAATGTTCTCTAATTCAGCTGCTCCGAGCAGGCAAAATATATGACTTTTTTATTTATTTGAAAATCCTTTGACCGTTAGTTATTACGCTGATAAGCACACTTTGAACTTAATTATTTTATTAGTAACTATTTTTTATATATACTTGAATACAATCAGTGATTATCGACGTCTGATCACTTTCGATATGGTGTTCAAAATACTGCTCGAGTGTTGCTAAGTAAAAGCTTTTTATAAATATTTACATACGTATATATTAATGTTTCAGAGTACAAGAAAATTTTTTTTCTATTTTTACAACAACACATTCAAAATATATTGTAAGCACTTGTTGTTTTCATGTCTTTTGCTTCTAAAAGTGGTTGTTTCACATGCATCGGTTTTTCTCGGTTTCTCTCTAAAAACACTAGCAAATTCGAGAAAATGTTTTTATAACAACAAAGAATATACACATTTACACAAAAATTTGCTAAAATGATTTGTTTATGCTAGAGATATGATTGGATAGAACAAGGTTGCATTAAAAAAAACTGCTTTTATCTTAAAACATTCTGTAGATGATCGATATATTAACAAACTGTACGAGCGAGCTCTCGTTTAATATGAAAGATAGTTTTCTAAAAAATGCCTCGTTTTGCAAAACCGTTTTATGTAAAAGAAATGAGAACATGTATTTATGTTATTGCTTATGTTTTTGTAAATAAAGTGTCATTTTTTATTTTCATTATTTAAATTTATTATTTTCATAAATTAAAAAAAAATAAAAACCAATAAAATTCAAGTTGCTTCGTTTTTTAGGGTTGCAGTTTTTTTTTGTTGAAAATGCAGTTTTTTTAAATTAAAATTTTTTTAAAAAAACATCTGTCAACGCGGATTCCCAGACAAAAAACCCCAAGTGAGATGATTGCGTTCGTTTTACAAAATAAGGCCATTAACCCTTTCAGTGGATTTGTCCAATATATTGGCTACGACAGAAAGTAATTTTTGTTTTGCAAAGCCTTATCTAAAATCAAATCTTTTGTTTCTACGGTGTTAATTTACACCGCTTACTCGGTGTGAAATGACGAACTTATCCGATCGGTGTAAAATAAGAAAGGCAAAGAATAAGAGCAATTTTGAAATCATATTCTCATTGATAAACAAATTAAAAATTGAAATTTATTAATTTTATTTGTTCAATTTTATTTTGTACATCTCGATTAAAGAATTCAATATCATTTTTGGCAACACAAAATAAACCCCAAAAAATTGAATCAGCCTCAAAAATTGTCCATACATTTTTGGGTGAGTGTTACCAACTCCCAAAAATATTTATCCCTAAAGCTTTAGGGGTCGTCCATAAACTACGTTACTGATTTTCCGGTTTTTTTTACCCCCTCCCCCTGCGTTACTTTTCGTAGTGCTTTTCAAAACCCCTCCCCCCATAAAGTAACGTGACATATGAAATTAATTCATTCGAATGATTATATATTTTGACTAGCTCTGACAATTTTCACTAGTAATAGTGTCTAGTATGACTAGATACATTAAAGGAACAATTGGAAAAAAATCAATAATTAATATCATCTGTAAAAGCTATTCCATCTGCGATCCAAGATTCGATGCTCTCAATCACTGGGATAGAAGAAGCTGGTAGCTTTGTTGAGGATTCTTCAAAATAGAATTTTTCATCGGATTCTTTGTCGACCCATTCAGGTGAATCCTCATTTCTAACGCAAAGAAATTCACCTGGTCTTTGACAGAGTACCCTTAAAGGCTGCACCCGAGCTGCACCAAGTTCTGTGTTTTTGTGTAAATGCTTTCTGAAAATTGATTTATTTAAATAGTATGTTTTATTCCGATTTATTGTAAACGATATAATACAAACTTATGGCAATTCATAGAAGTTTTAAAAACGAAATACAAGCCGCAGGTAGGACACGACCTTGAACCGATTTCTTCTTTCTGAGAAGGACAGTACATGTCATACGGTATCTCCTTTGATCAAGAACATTCAGGCCTTAACGTCAAAGCCTGTCGCAAAAGCAAAGACCCAAATTTTTCAGACGTGTGCTGAGATGGTAAAGGAATACCAAAAGGTTCCTGAGTCGAGGGAAAAGGCGGTGGAAGAAATCGTTGAAACAAAAGTTAACCATCAATTTAGACGATCAAACATAAACATGTAAGGTTAAAAATTTTTGAAATGATTGTGTTATTAATTAGAGGTTTTTCGTAGATTTTTTTAATTTTTGGTAACGTTACAATATCTAAACACCTCCCCCTCTACCGTTACTTATCGTAGTGCATTTTAAAACCCCTCCCCCCCCTAAATTGGTAACGTAGTTTATGGACGACCCCTTAGTCAAAAACCCCTAATATCGCTACAATTACTATTCACCCAAAACAAAAAAAAAATGATCAATTAACATTTTGTTATAATCTTTAGTTATAAATGATTTAATATTTTAAAAAAAAATCGGTTTCTTCGGTTTTTATTCGAAACAAGATGAACGCGATTTTAAATTTTTGTTGTAAAAATTAAACACTTGCACGGTTGCCACCTCAAATTCCCATAAAAAATACCTTTTTCCCACGAGAACAAAAAAAAATTACCACAACAATTCCCATACCAAAATACTAAAAAAAATCCCACGGCTATTAAAAAAATACCACAAGTGTTATTAATTACCACAAAAATACCACGCATTAAAAAATACCACAGAAAATACCATGCGAATTAAAAAATACCACAAAAAATATCACAAGTATTTAAAATTACCACAAAAATACCACGCATTAAAAAATATTACAGAAAACAACATACGAATAAAAAAATACCACAAAATTTATTAAAAATGTAAATATTGCATACTTTTTTACATTGAAACGCAAATATTACACATTAAATAAATAAAACATGTACAACTGTGATTAAAAATAGCAGTAAGACAAACAAATTAGAATTAAAGCATTTCTTAAGAAAGTCCGAACATGTTTTTATTTTCAAAGTATGCCCAATTTAATTCAAAACAGAGTTCATAAAACAAAATTATTATTATTCCGACTGATTGAATTTAAAGGTTGAACAGAACAGAACCGTTATTTCATTTTAAAATTTTGCGACTCAATTATTTGTAGCATTTCTCAATTAACCGCGCTTAGCAGCAAAGATATTAATAAATAATAATAAAAGAATACATAAGAAAAAATGTTCTGTATTCCACTTCCGAGTGGAAGTTAAAATCTATAGTAATAAAACTCATTTTCTGTTTGTTTGTTTCTTTGGCCTTTATACAAATCTAAACGGCTCAACGGATTTTGCTTATACTAGGTATACATATTAGGTGCGTCCCAACTTAAAATGTTACATACTGAGTTTTTGCCACGCCCCCTCTGAAATTTTTCAACTAACGATAATTTTGTTATTATAAAACTTTTTACCATCGGAGATTTTTGTGTATTTAGTTTTAAAAATTTTTTGTTATTTTGACATAAAAACACTCACATATCTTCAAAATTGGAGTAATTTTCAGTACAACAACTTTTTCATAAAACGTTACCTAAGAATGACGACATGAAAATCAAAGTTTGGTCTTTCGATGCAAATATCTCCGCTGTCCATTAGTATATTTCATTCAAATTTTTTTTTTGTTCAAAAGTTCAATAAAATCACTTCACAAAAATAGGTTAAACTGTGCCGTTAAGTCAGTGTATATATGTTTTATGAGTATGCCAAAAAATGTCCAAAATATTGACTTTTTACTCAAAAAATGACTCAAAAATTGTTGTTGTTGTAAAAATTAAATCAATTAAAAATTGCACATCTGGCTACCTTTCATATGACATAGCATTTATTTGCAAAAACTCTTCCAGCTAAGCGCAAAAATTATTTTACTGTTTCTATCATCAAAACAACAAGGGTACCCCTTTGATTTTTTTCGCGAAATTTATTTTTTCCAAAATGTTGTTTTTATATTTTTTTACAAAAAAGTCAAGTCTCAAAAATAAATTATGTGAAAAAATTACCCCAATATCTCTTTCCAATCAAAAGTTATGGCTAAAAATCTATTTTTTCATACCAGACTATTAATAAAACTTAGTTTTTTGTTAAAATTCTCTATATAGTTTGAACGTCCCCATTTATCTCTAAGAATGCAAGTTGTGTGTCTAAAGTAATTACGAACATTATGGATTATATAAAATCTTCTTTATAGTGATCTACTTATTTTTTGCCTTTTTATTTTTTGAAATAATAACTCACAATTTTCGGAGACTATCTCATAAATTTTGGAAAATACAGTCAAATCTGAATATAACGAATCCCCGAAATAGTGAACGTTTTAGTAACTGACATTTCAAAGAATTAGAAGCAAAAAGTGCAAAAAAATTCAAGATTTAAGCAAAAACATCCATTAAAAAAAATCAATCTCGAAATTCGAAGGATTTGTATACAATGAACAAGCCTTGCAAAAATTAATTAACTATGTCCAGATTCGACTGTATTTAATTTTTTGTTTGGGTCTTATATCATTATGAAATAAAGCCCAATCAAATTTTTTTGGGGCTTATTGCATTTGACAATTATTAAATTTAATGACAATTTAAAAAAATTGTAAAAAGCATTCTTTCGAACAAGCAAAAATTACACCGCTCGGTGTTAAAAAAATTATCATTTTGCGTATTGTAAATAATCACCTAACAGGGTAGAAAAACATCCTATCTGACCTTTACTTTTTTACACAGTTCGGTGTGTAAAAATATGCTATTTCGGATATTAAATTCTGACACTTTGACACGGTGTTTTTAAACGCCTAACGGTGTAGGACTCCCAGGAACACCGGTCGGTGTAAAAATTCTATAAAAATTTTTAAGTGTGTATGAAAAAAAGATGTACCAATATGATCGAAGTTCCTTACGCTTTTTCTTCAACTCCGGATGTAAATAGAAATAAAATCTGTATTTTTTTATTTTTGCTATTATTTTTGATTTTATATCATTTTTCCAAGGCAAATAATAAAAATGAAGTATCAAATCATAAAGTATAATATAATATTTTTGGAAAAAAGAAAGATGTAATATTTTTGAAAATTGAGATGTAAAATTCTGATGAAAGATTAAAATAGGCAGTTACCGTTGCTAGCAATGTTTTTGTCATGATGCAACAAGGCGTTGAGCATTGAACATTCATCATGTTCCTCGTATGGATTTTGAATTGTTGGAAAAGTTGGATTGAAAACTGGACTTACGTAAGAATATAAAAAAATAAATACATTTTTAGGATCCACCCTAGTCTCGAAAAATCTTTTTGAAATTCTTACATCAGATTCGAAAACAGCGTCCAGCGCAACTACAAAGAGTATACAACAAAAACACATTTTTAAAAATAATATTCGATTAATGCTGCCAGCACATACACAAAGAATATAAAGCAAAAAACACATTTTTAGGGTACAAAAACTTTTTGATATTCTTACATACATATGGTTTGAAATCAGCTACCCTTAATACTACCAGCACTTAGACAAAGAGTAAAAAACTTTTTAAAATTTTTACATCAGATTCGAAAACAGCGACTAGTGCATCTTCAAAGAGTTTAAAACAAAAACACATTTTTAGGGTCGACCCTAGTGTCAAAAATTGTTTTTAATTTTTAACATAAGATTCGAAATCAGCGACACTTAATAGGGCTGTTCCTGTACTAACTTCAAGTAATTGTAATAGAATAGAGAGTAACATTTTGCATGTTACTTTTCTCTCTCGAGTTTCAAAAATTTGTAAAATAACGCTTTCAAGCAACTTCAAGTTACTTGTATCAAGTACGGAAAATGACCTAATACTGCCAGCACACACACAAAGAGTATACAGAAAAAAAAATTGGATTTTTAGGGTCCACCCTATAGAGTCAAAAACTTTTCTAAAAGCAGCGACCATTAATACTGCCAGCACATACACAAAGAGTATAAAACAAAAAAACTCATTTTCAGGGTCCACCCTAGTTTAAAAAACTTTTAGAATTTCTAATATCAGATTACACTGTATTAGACACATTTGCTGCAGTATCCATTTCTTAAAGCTTAATTGCAATAAAGATTTTTACGTATGATTTAAAACAAACAAACAAACAAACAAATATAAAAAGTATGTGTGTGGCTGACACGCACGGTAGAATTGAAACCTTCAGAAAACTGTAGAAATTTTTAGTACAACGCCTTTTTCATAAAACATCGTATCCCAAAAATGAGATAAAATTACTTGAAAATCGTATTTTTGACTTTCCATGCAAATATCTCAGCTGCTTTTAAATTTAGTTAATTTAAAAGTTTCTTTTTTATTCAAAATTCCAATAAAGGGACTTAACAAAAATATTTCTTCATAGTGTTTTGTAATAATTCTATCCATTCTTGTAACGAATTTTATTACCCTAGTGTCAATATTATTTCTAGTGTTATCTAGTACTGCCATGCCCCTTTGTCGAATAAATCCCACTTTCTTGTGTCAATATTATTCGAAATACAGTGTTTTTCTAATATTGCTACGCCCCTTTGTTTAATAACGCAAATTTTCTTGACTATAATTTGTCACAATTGTTCCTACCTCTGTACTAAATTTCAATACCCTAGTGTCTATATTATGCGAGAAACAGTGTTTTATTAATATTTATACGCCTCTTTGTCTAATAACGCCCACTTTATTGACCGTATTTTATCATAATTGTGCTCACCCCTTTACTAAATTGCAGTATCCCAGTGTCAATATTTTTCGAGACACGCCCACTTAGGTTGGCCGATTTTCATCATAGTTGTGCCAACCCCTGTACTAAATTTATTCTTGTTTATTCTTTTTGTACACAAAAAAAGAATAAGCTTAAATAAACTTTTAAATATAGAATTTAAAGGAACTTTGTTCCAATAAAGGACCCAGCCAGGGTTGCCAACTCATACCATTCGGTCCGGAGACTCCGGTTTTGTGGGTCGATCTCCGGGCTCCGGCCCTCACAGATTTTCTCCGGCTTTCGCACTTTAAGAATTTTTTTTAATAAAAAATTACAATTATATAAAAATTTAATATAAAATTATTTTCTTCGTAAATTTTTTTGAAACTAAAGTCCGTATGCACTTAAGCTCTTTAAAAGCATGACAACAAAAGCATGGTCGGAGTTTATAAAAAAAGGTTAGTGTATTTTAAAAAAATTTAACAAATTTGAGGAAAACTCTCAAAAAGGAATTTCTATGGAAATTCCAAATTATTTATACATTGTGAAGCACGAACTCACACTCGAACGTGTATAAGAGGTCTCGAAAATTACACAGTGCGACAGCCAAAACGTGAGTAAGAAACCGACAAATGTGTTCAATTATTTCCGGACTCCTTATCACGAATCTAGCATCCAAATTTTTCCATCACATCAGGATTTTGAGAAAACCGTGATTCAAGGTCAAAAAATTCTAGTAAGAGAAATCAACTTGAATCGTCAAAACAAAAAGTGGTACTTGATTTTTGTATATGGTAAAGATGTTTGTTATACCCCCCATCCCCCCACCCACTTTTTTAACCTTATTTTTACGTTTTTCAAAATGAATTAATTTTAGCATAGCTGTATTCTGCAAACCATTGAGATATGTAATATTACGTGTTGGCAAAAAATCATCCCCTTAAAAAAACATATAGGGTCTTCCAACAACAAAATTACCCTAAGTCCACTATATCAAAACAATTCACCCCCAAAAGGCAAAATTAATTCTTTTTCACTTATATGATGAAATATGGACTCAAATTGTTCTTGCGGTAGAGGGAGACATGTTGTTTTTTCCTAAAATTTTTTTTGGAGATCTTGACAGCCCTATGCAACTTTTGAGACCTCTTAGAATGTGAAATTCGAGAAAGAAATCTAAATTCGATACGCCTTATTGTCTATACCTCAATAGTTTGAATTAATTTTGCATTTTGGGAGACTATAGTTTGGATATGGTGGATCTAGGGTAATTTTTTTGTTGGAAGATCTTATAAGTTTTTTAATAGGGATGATTTTTTGCCAACACATAATATTACATTTCTCAATGGTTTGCAGAATACAGCTATGCTAAAATAAATTATTTTCGATAAACGTAAAAATAAGGGTAAAAAAGGGGGTGGGGGGATAGAAGTATGAAAAACAACTTTTTATCAACTTATAACAAACATCTTTGCCATATTCAAAAATCGCGTACCACTTTTAGTTTTGACGATTCAAGTTGATTTCCCTTAGGAGAATTTTTTGACCTTGAATCACGGTTTTCTCAAAATCCTGATGTGATGAAAAAATTTGGGTGCCAGATTCGTGATTACTCACAAAAATAAAGGGTCTTTTTGGTGCACTGTGTTATTAATGTTGAATAAAATGTTGACGAACTTTTTGATAAAGTTAACTATATCAATAAACCCTTGCCAACATTAAAGAAAACCATTTCATCGGTAGCTGATATTTGGATAGCAATTTTAAAAACCAATTAAAAACTAGATATTAAACAACTTGGTATGAAAGTGTTCGGCATACCAATAAGCAACGCATTCATTGATCGTTTATTATAATTGAGTCTGTATGAAGAGCCGACAGAAACAAAATGAGCACTCGTTTGGTAAAAGAATAAATAAATAAAGAACGAATACATTTTTATTCTGATTGACAACACCCGGATCAGCAAGAACTTGTTAAAAGCTCAAAATCGCAACTCAAATATAATTTTTAAAATGTGTTATATTGACTCAGATTTAGTCTTTTTTTTTAAATATACAAATTGTTATGCACTTTTTGTTAAAACAATAAATTATAAGATTGTTTATTATATTTAAGTGTAAAAAATTAAATTTTTATTCTAAAACAAATATAAAAAATAATTAATTTGAGAAAATTAAAAAAAAATTATGCTAGAAAAGCTCCGGGCGGGGAGCTTCCAAGAGTTGGCAAAGCCGGACCCAGCACTTATTGTATGGAAATTGGGTTTCTTCTTTATTTTCATAAAACAAATTAATTGGTTCTTATTCGTTGCTCTACGATAACGCATCCTAATAAAATATTGCAGAGAATTAATTCTTTAGAGATTAAGATGGCATTAGAAAAAAAAAATAAAATTCGTAACTTGTTTTTTTGCAAAATCAGCTTAAAGTAATAAGAAGGAAAAAAACATATTTTTCATATTCAAAATGCCATAAATTATTCCATGATTAAAAATAACCAAAAACTTTGACAGTTATCAGCTAACTATTTAAAAAGCTTTAAAAACCCGTTTCAAAATGGTTCCTATCTATAATACTTTGCAAGTTATTGCGTCATAACTGATGACACCTATGAATGCCATTTTGTGCCATATTTCGCTTAAAATTCAAAACAGGGGGAGATGGACCCCTTGCCATACAATATTTTTCTTGTTTTGGTTCAAGGAATCAACCAGCGCCGGATTGAAACATTGACTTGGGACACCCTTCCAAACACAGATTTCTGGCATTCAAACATACCTAGCTCAAATATACCTAAACTTTAGAATTTTGAGCTTTGTTCCTATAGTGACTTTTTATCAGAATGCCAAGATCTAGTAAATCCTGAAATATAAGCAAATTCGACCAAACCCAATTTCCATACAATTAGTGCGGAGTCCTTTAGAGATATGTGGCATTAAACTCAGTTGGATTTTGGATTTTTTGCCGAAGAAAAGCAAAACAATTTTTTTGCCTATTTTATAAAAAAAATCGGACAAAACTGAAATTTATGTTTTTTATCTTTTTATGGCTTAAATTAGGGCCGTCCAGAATTCTTGTCCGTGCGTCGACTAGGGCAGACAGTGCACTTTGTATGGTGTACAAACTAAATACCATGAACTGGTCTAATCCACGGATTAGCGCTAATACTCGGTGAAGAAATGAGCTATAAGAACATTTTCAAATCGTACCCGTGTTTTTTTGTGCAAGTAGAAAGAAACATTTTGCGCTTAAATGCATACTTTTAGGCTAATGTGAAATTTACGTCGGTAACAAGGTGCATGATAACTTTCTACATCCGCTCGAAAAGTAAAGCAACTATATATAACCCATTATAACTAGCTCCCAGCCAATTTAGCTGAGCAAAAGAGATAGCACTATAATCAAAGTTTTTGTAGCCGTATCGAAAAATCTTGTCAACGCGACGACAGCAGCACGGCTGAAAAATTTTTTTTGTATGTTGCAAATTTAATTTTGTGGTGTTCGAGTTAGTGCGTTCTTTCATTGTCCGTGTTCCTTTTTTCTCTCTCATATTAAAACTAAGTTAAAAAGTAAGTAAAATAAATTAAAAATTTCGTCTTTAAACGATAAAATAGAAGACATAAAGCCTCAAGAGTTAAATCATAAAAATGAAAACTTGACAAGATGTAAAATGCAAGCTAGTCTGTTTCATAACCTAAAAAAATGTGTAAAGAGATGAAATTTTCTCTACTAGAAATAGAAAAGTGGCTAATTTCTATCAATGTGGAGCTAGCCACGTTTTTTTTATGACACCTCCCGTGAAGACATGGTCTGGGCTTGGCTAGTTTTAAGGAAAACTTGTGGTTAATTACAACGTTAACTTTGATTAGCTACCGCGACCAATAACTGCTAGCTTTTAATATATGAATTAATCGATAGGCAAATTAACACTACCTTAATATTTTTAAATAAATGAACCAAAGAACCGGCAAAACTGTCGTGGAATACAGCTGCTATGAGGCGCTAGCATGAAGGTGCTGTGAAAAAATCTTTTGTAGAATGACTGCGAGCAGTTACGTAACACGATTTGCGGCCAACGTAAAGCAGACTCAAACTTTAGCTAGCACAACAATTAATTTTTTATTGCTAAAATTGTATAGTTTTATGACTTTGCCAGACTTTAAGCTCATTGGAGTTTGTTAGATATAAAAGCATTTGCATCAAATGTCTTCAAAGTCATGTGAATTATATATAAGATTTGAAGTCTCACTCAATCACGTTAGCGATTTCTTCTCAACCATTTCTCTAGTTTTTTACTGCTTCTGTGCCCTTGTGCATATTTTAATTCTACATAAACTATGAGTTTGATACAAATTGTCAAACGCACATTTTGATTGTGTAATATCAGATACATGTAACCTCTTAACTGAACAATGTTGTGCTTAAAAAAAAAAGTTTTTTCCATCCAATTTAGGTGCGTGCAATTACACAACTTATAGAAAAATGAAAAATTCACAGCTTTAAACCAGCATTTCGTAATAGCTTTGGTCGCTCCTTATTTTATTTTCATGACATTCTCGCGGCTCCCTTCTCAAACCTGGTTATACGAAACATATGATTCCGAACCGTGATTAGTTCTTTTATTCAATACCTACTAACTGAATGGTTCCCGGCATTGTCCGGGTGTTAATTTGGCAAAAGTTAAAAATTGGCATTTTACTTTTGCACATGGTGTTAAATATTATTTTCTTACTTTTATTAATGTAGAATTTTCTGCCCAAAAATACTGTAAAAATTTTCACTCTCGAGACTTGTTTACGAAATTATATTTTAGAAAATGTAAGATCCAATGCATATTTTTAAAGTCTGGAAGTCAACTTTCTATTTAACTTTATGCAACACCATAAATGTGGTGTTGTTAAACAAATCAATTCCGTGAAATTTCATTTATTAAACTTAAACTTATTTTTTATAATAATATGGTGCATTATGACAAAATTAGAAATAATTTTTATTATAAATCCCACAATTGCATATAATTTTATGAAATTTTTTAACCTATTTCCAGCTATTGGTGCATTTTTGCACCAGTAACTTTAGAAATTTCTCCAGGTGAGCGCGAAAGTGATATTACCTGGCACTGTAGAGATTATGTTAGTATGGACCTTTGACAATATACTTTATTTTTGGTTTGAGTCGATTCGGTCGTTTACTTGGATTTTACGCCCACGGCGCGTCGCAATGTTTGGGTTTTTTATTTTTGAAAATTCCTGAAAAAAATCGCAATATCGAAAATTGCTTTTCAATAGTAACTATTATAAATTTATAATTTTATGTTAAAATAAATTTAGAGCCAGTTTGTTGTTTTAAAATGGGCAGATACGGTTGTGAAGGTATGTAATGCAGCTAGTGGTGCAAGAATGCCTCAGCCCGCCCAGCCCTTACCTGTGAAGATACAAATTTTAAATTTTGCCAGATAAAGTTTAGGGCCAGTAAAATATTTATATGTGCACAAATATTTTTTATTTTTTCTCTCTGTTTTATAACAATACAATTTTTGTATGAGAGTTTGAGTTTGCTAAATTTTTTTTAAAGGATGGAGTTTAGTAGTCGAACAGAGAATTCATCTCTTCCTCGTATTCGTATTACCGTTAATCGAAAATAGTGTGCAATAGAAAATATTTATATGTGCACAATTGCTTTTTTGTGTTTTAACTGTTATAACGTAAAAATTACGAAATTTTGTTGATAACCTTAGTAAGAAAAATTATAAACATAATACATTTTTAGAACAAAAAATGAGCACATTTTAGAGTTATTTTATTTTTAAAATAAAAATACCACGTGAAACTTCACTTAATCTGAAAAAGATCGTTGAAATATAAAAGGCTTAAATGAAGCCGGTATAAAAGTAAGTGCTATAGCTGCTAGGACAAATCGTCACCGAAACACCATAGCAAATTTTTTAAATGATGGCAACTATGCTATAATCAAGCGGAGTGAAAGAAAATCCGTGATTGACCAACGGCACAAAAGACGAATTCGACGTCTTGATGTAGAGAAAGGAATGAGTTGTGGTGAAATTGCTGCGCATTTGTATCTAAGAGTTACCAGAAGCAGAATCCGACAAATTTTGGATGAAAATTCCAACGTCAGCTATGAATCGCCCTTCTCTCAACCCAGGCTTCTATCATGACACATTGCGGCCAGTCTACTATAAGCCGAAAAATACAAATTTTGTGAGAAAGAATTTGGGAATGTCATATTAAGTGATGCAAAAAGGGTTAACCTTGGCGGGACGATGGTTGCCAGAAATATTGGCACAGTTTACGATAGCCACGAAAAAGTAGGTATGTGCGTAACCATAGGCGGGGTTCATTGATGAATTCAGCCGGTTTCAGAGTCTTTGAAAGTTTCCCCTGTATTTTATTTCGTATAAATCAACTGCAAAAATGTATATTGAGTTATTAGATGATGTATTTATTGAGTTCACATGCTATAAATACCAGGATAACTGGACTTTTGAGCAGGTTAAAGCACCAACAAATTCTTCCCGACCAACAAATGACTTTCAATAAATATGAAATATACCCGTTTTGTAATGACCTGATGTTAGTCATGACTTGAATTCTATCGAAAACCTGTGAGGCATTCTTTCGGTCCAAGTTTATAAAAACGGGCGCCAATTCGAGTCGATTTAGCATCTGAAAACAGTTCTTTAAGATGAATGGCTGAAAATCGATGGCTCCATCCTCAGATCGTTGCTGTACTTCATGCCTTTCACGCTTAACCAAGTCATATATAAGAAAGGATGACATATTTTTTATAAAATCTATATATATTTATATTTTTTCCATAAAATCAATAAAAATAGTTTGTTCACATATAAATATTTTTTATGGACTTTTTAAAAACATTCTAATTTTCTTAATAACAGCAAGTTTTTTTAAATAAGCTATTTCTGGCTTAACATATAAGTTCTTAATACTATTTCAATAAGAAAATAATATAAAAACAAATGAAGTTATGTTTGCTTACAATTGCATTTAAAGTATTGCACATATAATTATTTTGATGAGGTATAGACTCTGTACGAAGTTTCATCGATTTTGGACCGGTAGTTAAGGAGCAGCCGGAAATGAGTTTACCAATTTTTTTATCAAAGACCACTGCAAACTCATACAAACTTAATAGGGCAGTTCACGATCTTGTTGCATCGTTGCAAATGCAAAATAAACAGCTTTTACAAAAACAAAAAGCATTGAAAAGCTTTTGGAACATATGCTTTTTGTTTTTATAAAAGCTGTTTATTTTGCATTTGCAACGATGCAACAAGATCGTGAAATGCCCTAATGTGCATTAGTATATGGGCATTTCCGTGGCTTTCAATTTGCAGTTTTCTTATTTGCTTTTTCAATAGTTTATTAAGCGGACTATACAAGGTGTAAAAACTAAAAGCTATCAAAAGTTCGGCTCTTAGATAGAAGCCACCAAAAATGATACGTTACGTGACAAAAAATGGAAGTGGTTTTTGTCTGCATCAATACAAACTAAAAAATCAGCGAAGTGTGCACAAATTTTTTTAAGAAAGGTTTTTTAATATAATTTGGAATAATGTTATATATTCCTAATTGTTTCGTTGAAAATCTTTTTTGATTATTTTGATGCAAACCCTAATATAATGCGTTATGTGCAGTTACGTTACGTAAGAAGTACAAATAATTTATAGCTTTATTTATTTAGTTGAGCAGAAAAACATATAAGGGGTATTCACGGGTTGTTGCGAATTTTAAGAGTGTGAAAATGCAAGATATTTTGCACACTAACGCAAATAAAAATTATGTGTCGAATGAACAGTAAATATGTTGCCATCTCATTTCAAAATCACAAAAAGTTGTTAGAATCAACGTACAAATTTAAGCTTTTTATAGTTTTACCCAGGTGGCAACTATGTTTGAGAACAAACAAAACATGAATCAGCTGTTTATCATCACTGCTTGTGCGTTCTCGCAATAGGTTTGGGCAGTGCGTAATTCAAGAAGAGTTGCAAAAATGCTTTCAATGTGTTTGTTGTTGGAATGATGCGAAAGTTCGCAATCTTGCATTTTCGCATCGTTGAAACTGCGTTTCGCATATACCCATGAATACCCCTATAAAGTGTAATTCAGGACCGTTACAATCGAAAACTGAAAAATATTTTTATTTAACTTTATAGTATACGAGTATTATTTAACTTTATAGCATACGAGTATTTATTATACTTATTACATTTCAACTTTCGTTAATATTTTCAACTTTTGCCATTTTTCAACTTTTGTTACCATTCATCATGCTTGCTGCCATTTTTTTAAATTCAAATTGAGATCAGCTCTCAGTACTCTCACAATTTAAACTTAAAATATTCTTCTATATTTAGGTTTAAAAGAATTTTAAGTAACATTTAATTTTTTAGTCGCGGCCATGATTCAATTATTATAGTTTGTCCATTCGTTTGACAACACCCGTAAATTTGTAAAAAAAAATATGTTCTCTCTCAAATATAAATGACAACCAGGGTTTTATGGTCTTCTATGAAAAAAGTTTTGTATCAGTATTTTGTTGTGAATATTTTTTTTTTAAAGTACTTATTCTATATTTTGCTGTTAGCAGCAAAAAAATAGTGTGCATTGCGTTTATAATAATTATTGCTTTGATAATTATTATTGAAAATTTTTTTTAAATTTTGTTGCGAGCCGTTTTTTCAATTAATATATTAATCGCGACTATAACGTTGTAATTATTAAAATAAACTTCAACATGCGGTATTGGCAAAACAGTTTATTTTGGTGATGAAATTCAAAAATATAATGTGCCAGTGGATCCAATAAGCCGTCAGTGGTGTGAATAGATTTGCACAACAAAATATTGAAATTAGTTTTTTAAGAACTTACTTAAATTTTCTATCAAAACAAACAAGCAGTGCAGAACGTAGTAGAAAAAGCAGCAGTGAAATGTATCCTTGGGTATTTAGTACTGCGAAGAAGTATGATATTCCTGCAACTGATTAATTTGATGGCATTCAAAAATTACTCTTTTGCTCTCCTCTTCAATTTTACGGGTGTATATCTTCATTTTTCTGAGTAAACGTCAAATGAATGGACAACCTGTAGTAATTGAATCATGGTCGCGGCAGACCTTTTGACGGAAATGCCCATATGTAATTTTATAAATAGTTGGTCGATGAACTGAAGCAGTTTAATAAATGAAAATGGATTTTTTTTAATTGAGAGAGCACACTAATTTCATCAAAAACGTCTGTAGATTTTTTTTAATAATGTATCTAATATCCATACGATCCAATTATTCTGAAAAACATGTCTGAATTTGGAAAAATAATTTTTTTATATTCTCTTTATTTTTAATTAATAAATATTTTCACAAAAATTCATCCTTCAAATTATACTACTAAGCCATTTGTATTTGAATTTTCTAATTACAAATATAGACCCAATTTCAGTTCTACAGTGAAATGAATTTTGACCCCAGCAAAAATAGTAAAATTCATCGTTTCAGTTTGAGAAACAAGAATGAAGCATAAAAAAGGGCCTGAATTTGCGTCTCATTTGATTTTTTTGAGGTAAAGACTTACATTCTTAAAACTGATGTAAAATCATAAACAAATATTTTCACAAAAAAAGTTTTCTCATTTCGGCAACCTTATTTTAAAATGAGAGCGATAGAGCGTAGTCATTAGAGCACAAAATTCACACGGTTGTTTGAATATGAAACTATTTGGTAGCAAATTGAATAGTACTGTTTTTTTACTACTGTTAGTACTCCTATATTTTGTGATTTTGTTCTTTGAGAACTGACTTCGATTTTACATTGCTTATGTAAATCGAAAACAAAACAAAAATTCCTCAAATTTTCGGAAAACTATTTTTAAACGTATGTATGTGAATTTATCTATTCATGCAAACTATCGAGTCAAAAAAAGTTAATTTTAATACCATAGATGTATTTTTGTTTTCTATTTTTAAAAGTAAAATAAAAAAATTGGGAAAAATTAAGTTGATCCTGGTCTTATAATAAAATTTTATGGAACTTCTTGCTTCCCATTAATCTGTATTTTATTTTTTTCTGTTCAAGGCTTGAGTTTAAGTTGCGGATTATGAAACGAATGCGGCATTTAAAAAAAGTTTATGTAAAAATAGTTGATCTCAAGCAAACCCCGGCTTAACTCGACATGGAAACGTAGTATTAAAAGTACACAGCGAAACCCTAAAAAAATTCTTTAGGCATCACAAAACCCTACTTGGCAAATGTCAAAATATTTTTGTTTACATAACATAAGGATGTGTCAAAAAACGTACGCAACCTTTATATAAATGAACCTTGGATACGGACAAACTATGTATTGAATTTGACGTAACACTTTGTCATATATTTTCTTAAATTCTTTAAGTTGTTGCGTGCTACAGTGCAATTTTTCTGTTCCATATTTTCTTTTCAAATAAGAGTCAAGCGTTGCACATGACTGACGTCACTTAAATCGATACCATTGAAAAAAGTGTTGTTTCTATGGTAAAGGAGAGAAAGGTTGAGAGAGAAGAGGTTAATGTTATGCCATTCGTTTTACCGCAGTAGTTTTCCAGTGTCACCGTTTATTTTCGCCCTCATGAGTTTTTATTGTTATAAATTAAAATAATTGCTAATGCAATCATAAGTCCTTATGATAATTTAATTATTATTATTATGTTAAATAAAATTAGTTCATATGATTTTGGGAATCATCTTCATAGCATGAAATGTTATAAAAAAATCGTCACTTGGACTTTGCTTCCTGTTATTTAAAATTTGTTGTTAAACAGCTTGGCTTTAAATGCAGTGTTCTTTTATTACATTGTCAACTTACTGCATCTTTATGTAAAACAGAACGATGGCACGGTAGGCACTACATTTTTTCATATTAAAAATATTGTTGTTTTTTTCTTTCACGACGCTCAGCCTTCCTTCGTTCTGTTTTACATAAAGATGCAGTTAATCTATTCACTGTACTCGTAGTCCTTTTTTGGCTACAGCAGCTGACATCGTAAGCTCTTACGTGACCCTGAGTATTCATTTTACTTCCAATCATTGACCTCAAAAAATAAGGTCAGTGTTCTACAATAAAGGGGTGCGTTATGTCTTAAAATGTGAGTGTATTAAATGAAACATTTTTGATTCTTTCCCCATCGTAGCACTGCACCTTTCTTTGTCTGACTAGAAATAAAGAAAAAATATTTGTCAAAAAAACTAAAACCCGATTACTAAAAACCTCGCTCTAAAAAGGATGAAACAAGAAAATATACTCATCTGAAATTTTTGTGTACAAACTATTCAATATTTTTTGTGTATTAAATAAACACTTACAATAAACTTACACATAATGTATATTATTGTAATCAATACTAATTCATAGTGATGTTCAGAAGAAACGTGGTCGTATGCCACCTATGGAGTCTAATATATGTTACTGACATTTGTCGAATCGGAAGAACTTAAAAGAAGATTTCTAGATTTGTCTTGCGCCGCATGTATTCCTGTGAAAAATGCCTTCCTACAATTTTCGCTGTCAATTTTTAAATTTGCATAACCCCGAGAGGAGACGGAAAGCTCAGTGTGTTGTACTCGTAACAGACTTAATTGATGGTAGTATAGACTCCCCGGATCTACTTGGTTTAAGCTCGTTTTATACCCCTTTGAGAACTCTTTCTTAGAGAAAGAAATCTATTTTATACGAATTTGCATAGAACGAATTACGGTGCAAATGAACCGATTTTTTGTTTGCTTTTGGAATAAAATTTCTGCAACAGATAATATGCCGAAGGCCTTTGATGACCAGGCTCTAACAAGAACAAGAGTGTTGGAGTGGTACAAGATGTTCAAAAAGGGACGAGCAAGCGTCGAATATGAACCTCATGAAAGACGACCAAAGAATATCAACGGATGAGCAACATTTCAAGCAAATCAAGTAATTGGTGCTCAAAAATCGTCGATTAACAATAATAGACCTTTAATTAATTTTTATGATCTATTGAATAATTACATGAATTAAGATTGTGAGCTTTAGATCAAGTGAGTTTTCAAGAAGGCAACAACAACAACAACAACTCTGTATAGAGTCAATCACTTAGCTGACTAGACAGTCTGTTTCGGAAATCGCTACATATTCCTCATCAGTAGTCTTTGAGTGATTAAGCTGTGATCAACTCACTGTTTAAACTAGCATATGAATGTACAGATCCTCTAATTCATTCTCATGAATTGTATGGCTGCTAATCATATGACACTTCAAAGCAGGAGGCCATTTTAGATCACCACCATCAACTCTATCAAGGGTTGCCATCTGTTCTAGTTGCTAGAGCAACTATTCTAGTCTAGTATTTATTTTTATTTAAGTAGGAATTTTGGTAATCCGATTTTTAAAAATCTTTAACACATGCTTAAGTTGTGAGAATTTAAAAACAAAATTTACTTTTGTTTAACAGAATTGAACGTAGAATTTAACTGAGCTAAAAGATTTTAAAAAAATTTATAAAGTGTATTTATCGCAATGGAGAAGTCATTTTCTCATACATTTTTCACAAATGTTAATGTTTCTTTATTTTTTTTTAAAAAATAGCAATCAACAAAAATCCTTGATTTTTTACAGGAATATAAATAATAAAAAAAATAAATTGGCCATTTCAGCCCTAGAAAGGACTTTGACCGAGCTTCCATTGATCAATTGTGTTGTGCGTGTTATTAAATGTTTGAACACAAATGATCGAGAACTAGACCTACGAGTTTAATGCCGACTCCGAACGGCTTCTGTTCTTCAGAAGCTTTAATTGGCAGTTCTTACACTCTGAGGTTTTCCATTGTCTGCATGAAATTAATTCCGAATAGAAAAATTAATTCAATTGAAAAAACATTCTGTCTGAGTTGGGGATTGAACCCGGGCCACGCACTCTACCCAATAGGCTACGGCCGCCACGGGGGTACAAAATTTTAGAAAAACTTTCCAAAAAGTCTAAGATAACTGAAATCAGTGGAAAATTAATGCGTTCGCAGCATACAAACTGCTGCCATTTCACCAAACGATAACGGATTTTGGTCATCTATGGCTTGGTCATCTATGAATGCACAAACTAAGGCTCTTATTATGGGTTGCTTTCGAAGTTCGATCTTCGCTGATTATCGAACAACGAGTATTGAACGTCAAATTCTTATGAGCAGTGCAGCCCTATCGAAATGTTCGTTGTTTATCGAATTTTCAGTCGTATAGAATTTTGCTTTCGATGCGATGCTTGCGATGCTTGATGAAAATTTTTAAACGAAAAAACTATGTACCTACTTAAAAACTCATATTTTCTGTGTCACACAAGTGTCTTTAGGCTAAGGCAAAAAAAAATCTACAAAAAACAGCAACACAAGCCAAACATCGAGAGCAATCCTGAGCAGAAACGTACAGGAGCTAGTTGTTACAAAGTTTGAAAAAAAGATAATTTGCTTTAAAATACTTTTATCTCTTTCAGATTACAAATGGAATTTATTTTAGTTGTACTATTTATCCACGATATTAAAAAAAGAATAGATGAGAAAGTTTGTTAATTTTTCCGAAGAAAGTCAGGTGTATCAACTTGGCCGTAGACATATAACTTGAGGCATGAAGTAACTTTAAGGAAATGCATTTCATCGAAATTTTAAAGTTTTTATTTCTTTTTTCTGGTAAACTGGCATATAATGAGATATAAATGAAATTTCACGCTCCGAAAAAGCTGCAGAGACGATGGACTGCCAATGAATTTGTTTGTTATAAGAAGGGTGCCAATGAGGTGCTTGCCTAGGGCACTCTCGCCTCTGCGATCAGCTGATAGAAATATACTACCGTGAACAAACCAAATGAACGAAATTCACAATAGCGCTACTCTTTGTCGATAGCACGTTATAGAGCACTTATAGAGCGATTGGAGCACTACAATACCCAATGCAAATAGAATGTTTGGGATGTTAAAATTTGGTTCGAATGTATGTTCATGTGTGTTTTGTGAATTGTGTTTATGTTGGTGCTTTCACAACGCCTCACCCAGTGCCAAAAACCAACCCAAATCAGCAATAAAAGATTGGAAATTTTTTTTTCTTGTACCGCTCCTCCATTGTTTTTGTCGTTTGATGGAAGCGCTCGCCTTGTTCATTAGACTTGGTTGGAATTTTCTGTTCGAATACATCCATATGATGGTGCAGAAAGTGTATTTTAGCGACATTCGAACATTGGTTCAAAAACGCTCCATATTTTCTTAATCTGCACTCATTCTGCGTGTTTTTGTTTTTGCCAACAAATTGACTCATATCGTTCAGCACCCACCGTATTGGCCTGATTAAGTTCCGTGCGACTTCTGGCTATTCAACAAACTCAAAAGACCGCTCCGGGGTCAAAAAGATAAAAGCCGAATCGAAAAACTTTCGTTTCTTGTTTACGAAAACGAAAATTTCACTTATTTAAAAGAGAGCAAAAAAAAGAGGAAGCCATATTATGTAAATAATCAAGTCAAATTTTGATAAACTTATGTAAAGTTATTCAATTACGTGCACGACTAGTTGCTATTACCCATGTTTCATTATCATGTCTCTGAAAATAACGAACAATAATGTAATGCGGTTAACTCACGCAATAACTATGCAATAGAATCTAAATACATATGTATGTAATAAGAGATTATTTTTTTGCAATTTGATTATAAATACAATGAGATCCTATTATATGAATTAAGATTGTGAGCTTTAGATCAAGTGAGTTTTCAAGAAGGCAACAACAACAACAACAACTCTGTATAGAGTCAATCACTTAGCTGACTAGACAGTCTGTTTCGGAAATCGCTACATATTCCTCATCAGTAGTCTTTGAGTGATTAAGCTGTGATCAACTCACTGTTTAAACTAGCATATGAATGTGTAGATCCTCTAATTCATTCTCATGAATTGTATGGCTACTAATCATATGACACTTCAAAGCAGTAAGCCATTTTAAATCACCGCCTTAACTCTATCAAGGGTTGCCATCTGTTCTAGTTGCTTCTTCATTTATTTCAATATTCATTGGTGTTCGATTGTTTGTCGAAATGCACCATAGAAATGAAACGAGTTTTTGCTTCGCCAGAAGCTAGTGTTCTAACTGAAAGGTGGCTATTTTCACAACCAAATGTTCAATTACACATGACTTTGACCGAAAAATCGATCAATTATTATTAGATTATTTAATTAATTTGACATTAATTAAACTTATTTGGCCGTGCTCTGCCATAGTTAAGTTAATTAGTTTTTATGATCTATTGAATAATTACATGAATTAAGATTGTGAGCTTTAGATCAAGTGAGTTTTCAAGAAGGCAACAACAACAACAACAACTCTGTATAGAGTCAATCACTTAGCTGACTAGACAGTCTGTTTCGGAAATCGCTACATATTCCTCATCAGTAGTCTTTGAGTGATTAAGCTGTGATCAACTCACTGTTTAAACTAGCATATGAATGTGTAGATCCTCTAATTCATTCTCATGAATTGTATGGCTACTAATCATATGACACTTCAAAGCAGTAAGCCATTTTAAATCACCGCCTTAACTCTATCAAGGGTTGCCATCTGTTCTAGTTGCTTCTTCATTTATTTCAATATTCATTGGTGTTCGATTGTTTTCGGTCAAAGTCATGTGTAATTGAACATTTGGTTGTGAAAATAGCCACCTTTCAGTTAGAACACTAGCTTCTGGCGAAGCAAAAACTCGTTTCATTTCTATGGTGCATTTCGACAAACAATCGAACACCAATGAATATTGAAATAAATGAAGAAGCAACTAGAACAGATGGCAACCCTTGATAGAGTTAAGGCGGTGATTTAAAATGGCTTACTGCTTTGAAGTGTCATATGATTAGTAGCCATACAATTCATGAGAATGAATTAGAGGATCTACACATTCATATGCTAGTTTAAACAGTGAGTTGATCACAGCTTAATCACTCAAAGACTACTGATGAGGAATATGTAGCGATTTCCGAAACAGACTGTCTAGTCAGCTAAGTGATTGACTCTATACAGAGTTGTTGTTGTTGTTGTTGCCTTCTTGAAAACTCACTTGATCTAAAGCTCACAATCTTAATTCAATAATAGACCTTGCTGCTACTCTCAACATTACAATTGGATCGGTTCAAAAGATCATTTGAGTCTGAAAAGAGTCAAAACACTCAATATGTGACATGTATTTGAAAATATATGCAATCAAGATGTATTTATCTTGTATTTAATATATATTACACTGTGTGACCGATTCGGCCTTTAAAAAGTTTCAACCAAAATTCTTATAAATTCCAAGAGAGGGACATCTTGTGATTGTATCGCGATTTGTGCGACATTCCATCACATTTTTTTTCTTTAATTTTAAATTTAGTAAGTAGGAATTTTGTGGCGTCCGTAGCCTAGTGGGTA
Source organism: Dichetophora obliterata (assembly GCA_963920525.1). Classification (NCBI taxonomy): domain Eukaryota; kingdom Metazoa; phylum Arthropoda; class Insecta; order Diptera; family Sciomyzidae; genus Dichetophora; species Dichetophora obliterata. The sequence goes on along the minus strand of OY986436.1, from coordinate 202,688,933 downwards.
GAGTGCGTGGCCCCTAAGCTAAAGAACTGCGGCAGCCCGGGTTCAATTCCAGCTCAGACAGAAAGTTTTTTCAATTGAAATAATTTTCCTGTTCGGACGTCACCTCTCTGCAGACAATGGCAAACCTCAGAGAGTAAAAATTGCCATGTAAAAGCTTCTTGAGAATATAAGCCGTTCTGAGTCGGCATAAAACACGTAGGTCCAGTTCTCGGTCATTTGTGATCAAACATTTAATAACACGCACAACACAATTGATCAATAGAAGCTATGTCAAAGTCCTTCCAAGGGCTGAATTGGCCAGTTAATTTTTTTATTTTATATTATTTTTTTTATTTTATTTTTATTTAAGTAGGAATTTTGGTAATCCGATTTTTAAAAATCTTTAACACATGCTTAAGTTGTGAGAATTTAAAAACAAAATTTACTTTTGTTTAACAGAATTGAACGTAGAATTTAACTGAGCTAAAAGATTTTAAAAAAATTTATAAAGTGTATTTATCGCAATGGAGAAGTCATTTTCTCATAAATTTTTCACAAATGTTAATGTTTCTTTATTTTTTTTAAAAAATAGCAATCAACAAAAATCCTTGATTTTTTACAGGAATATAAATAATAAAAAAAATAAATTGGCCATTTCAGCCCTAGAAAGGACTTTGACCGAGCTTCCATTGATCAATTGTGTTGTGCGTGTTATTAAATGTTTGAACACAAATGATCGAGAACTAGACCTGCGAGTTTAATGCCGACTCCGAACGGCTTCTGTTCTTCAGAAGCTTTAATTGGCAGTTCTTACACTCTGAGGTTTTCCATTGTCTGCATGAAATTAATTCCGAATAGAAAAATTAATTCAATTGAAAAAACATTCTGTCTGAGTTGGGGATTGAACCCGGGCCACGCACTCTACCCAATAGGCTACGGCCGCCACGGGGGTACAAAATTTTAGAAAAACTTTCCAAAAAGTCTAAGATAACTGAAATCAGTGGAAAATTAATGCGTTCGCAGCATACAAACTGCTGCCATTTCACCAAACGATAACGGATTTTGGTCATCTATGGCTTGGTCATCTATGAATGCACAAACTAAGGCTCTTATTATGGGTTGCTTTCGACGTTCGATCTTCGCTGATTATCGAACAACGAGTATTGAACGTCAAATTCTTATGAGCAGTGCAGCCCTATCGAAATGTTCGTTGTTTATCGAATTTTCAGTCGTATAGAATTTTGCTTTCGATGCGATGCTTGCGATGCTTGATGAAAATTTTTAAACGAAAAAACTATGTACCTACTTAAAAACTCATATTTTCTGTGTCACACAAGTGTTTAGGCTAAGGCAAAAAAAAATCTACAAAAAACGGCAACACAAGCCAAACATCGAGAGCAATCCTGAGCAGAAACGTACAGGAGCTAGTTGTTACAAAGTTTGAAAAAAAGATAATTTGCTTTAAAATACTTTTATCTCTTTCAGATTACAAATGGAATTTATTTTAGTTGTACTATTTATCCACGATATTAAAAAAAGAATAGATGAGAAAGTTTGTTAATTTTTCCGAAGAAAGTCAGGTGTATCAACTTGGCCGTAGACATATAACTTGAGGCATGAAGTAACTTTAAGGAAATGCATTTCATCGAAATTTTAAAGTTTTTATTTCTTTTTTCTGGTAAACTGGCATATAATGAGATATAAATGAAATTTCACGCTCCGAAAAAGCTGCAGAGACGATGGACTGCCAATGAATTTGTTTGTTATAAGAAGGGTGCCAATGAGGTGCTTGCCTAGGGCACTCTCGCCTCTGCGATCAGCTGATAGAAATATACTACCGTGAACAAACCAAATGAACGAAATTCACAATAGCGCTACTCTTTGTCGATAGCACGTTATAGAGCACTTATAGAGCGATTGGAGCACTACAATACCCAATGCAAATAGAATGTTTGGGATGTTAAAATTTGGTTCGAATGTATGTTCATGTGTGTTTTGTGAATTGTGTTTATGTTGGTGCTTTCACAACGCCTCACCCAGTGCCAAAAACCAACCCAAATCAGCAATAAAAGATTGGAAATTTTTTTTTCTTGTACCGCTCCTCCATTGTTTTTGTCGTTTGATGGAAGCGCTCGCCTTGTTCATTAGACTTGGTTGGAATTTTCTGTTCGAATACATCCATATGATGGTGCAGAAAGTGTATTTTAGCGACATTCGAACATTGGTTCAAAAACGCTCCATATTTTCTTAATCTGCACTCATTCTGCGTGTTTTTGTTTTTGCCAACAAATTGACTCATATCGTTCAGCACCCACCGTATTGGCCTGATTAAGTTCCGTGCGACTTCTGGCTATTCAACAAACTCAAAAGACCGCTCCGGGGTCAAAAAGATAAAAGCCGAATCGAAAAACTTTCGTTTCTTGTTTACGAAAACGAAAATTTCACTTATTTAAAAGAGAGCAAAAAAAAGAGGAAGCCATATTATGTAAATAATCAAGTCAAATTTTGATAAACTTATGTAAAGTTATTCAATTACGTGCACGACTAGTTGCTATTACCCATGTTTCATTATCATGTCTCTGAAAATAACGAACAATAATGTAATGCGGTTAACTCACGCAATAACTATGCAATAGAATCTAAATACATATGTATGTAATAAGAGATTATTTTTTTGCAATTTGATTATAAATACAATGAGATCCTATTATGTTGCAGCAGAGCTGGATGATAAGGATTACTTGTGTAATTGATTGCGGCAAGAATTAGGATTACTTTAAAATTTTTGAAATTAAAATTGCGACAGTTCGTTCATCGAACGATCTTAGCTCATTCGTAAAGGATAACTTTAATTGTTATCCCGTTTTTTATAAGGATTAAAGTAATCGATTGCAAGGACTACTTTTATTTGATATTAGTGAAAACCACTGTTTTTGCTTAATGCAGTGCATTGCAATAAGAAATAATTAGTTTACAACTTAAGTCTACCATCAATAGCAATATATTAAATATCTTTAATATTAATAAAATGCATATTACGATTACTTCACGATTACAGTAATCCTTATAGTAGGAAAACGGGATTACAATTAGAGTAATCCTTCATCGAATGACCTAAGATACGATTACAGTATTCGTAATTTCGACTTTTTCAAAATTACAATTGCTGCAATCGTAATCTTAAATCGTAATAGTGAAGTAATCGTAATCCTTATCGCCCAGCTCTGTGTTGAAGGAATGCTATTTATCTTTGTGTAGAAATTTATGAAAATTTGTCGAACAAAAAAGAACATAGAAACTAATAATATTTTTTTTAAGAAATTTGTGCAACAGAAGGGTCAAGAAAAATTTTTTATTCGGGAAGAATTGTGACGATCGCACATTACAGATTTATAAAAAAATATTTTGTGTTTCGGCTGGTAACCACCAAACAAGAACCTTTTAGCTGTTGCTAGGCAGAAAGTCTCCACACCGAAACTATCAGCCACGACCAAGAGAATTCATAAATGTGATATTTTCTTAATAAATTGTTATGTGCGATATTTTGCAAATATAAATGTTTATTTTGAAAAGCTACAACATAACAAATTTTACAAATATTAAAACAAATAAAATTTGTTCATATCTCGCTCAGATGTTACATCATCATCATCTGCTAGTTTTTGCGCTGACTATTTTCCCTTCCAATTTCACCAGCTAGCACCAAAACTTACTGCATTTCACTGTTATGTATTTCTCATTAAAAATGTGAATTATTTATACAGCAGCTAAACAGGTGATAATAATTCTACAATGAGCGCTAAAATCTTTAATTTATACATATGTATTTCATAATTCCTTAAATTTTTTGCTAATGGTTATCTCTGCAAGTATTTCTTTGTGCAAAAATCACGTGCTGTTGTTTTTGTTCATATTCTTGTCTACAGATGATACATACAGTGGAAATTTCTCTGAGTTGCCATAAAAAAATAAAAAAGATTTATATTGTTTTGTTTCTGCTTATGCTCTAAAAGTTGTCAAATTCTAGACTTTTCTTATTCCGTTTCTATGATTAAGGCACTAAGAAGCTGGGTGTGTTGTTTTTACTAACTCGTGGCTAAAATTGGAAAAATATGTATTTTATTTGAAATGACGTCAGTTCTGAGAGCAAATGAAGTATATATATAATATAGCGTGTGCTGTGTCTAATTATATGTTTTTTTTGCGCTAACAATTTTTGTTGATTTGAAATAACAATATTCAAAGTATAAAATTATAAAATTCTTGCAAAATGTGTTCAAACAGATAATATAAACTATCAATGCACTCATTAAATATTATGCGTATAATTGTTATTACTTCTCTCTCTCAGCGTTCTCTTTTTTGATCTCATTGCTGTTTGCTATGCATGAAATTACATAAATTTCCAAAACATTTCAACTTTGTTTCATTTAAAAGAAAAAAAAAACATTTATAAATAGTGATAATTTTTTGAATTCTCTATCTATGTGCACCGCTGTTTTTAATTTGCCGGCTGTTTTATGTGTGTGTTGCCGATGCTGCACTAACTCATCGTAAAAAAAAATGCTCAATACATTACAGTTTATTGATCTCTACTGACTGTGTGTTTTATGTGTCTTATGTGTGTTAATTTACTAAGACAAGTCTTTTTAGATTTTTTTTTTTACCATTTTCTTAAGATTTTACTGAAAAATGCTCTCTCACTAGTTTTTATTATCTAGCAATTACAATAGTGTTGATCATTTACGATTTATTTGATTTTTTATAAAATATGCCTTGAACCTGTTTGTTGTTTTCCCCACCATTCAGTATTTATCGAAAAATCGTCGTATATCAATCGTTTAAGTTCAATTACCGCAAGTTGATGTTTTTATTTTTAGTTAGTTTTCGATCAATACCTATCTGTAGACCACTTGCTATTTAGAGTTCATTACTGTGCAAGTGCAACATTGATTCATTTAGTAAGCGTTTAATTGAAAGCAAAAGTGAGTTATTACTTTGATTAATTCTTCAGTTAATTCATTCAGAGAGAACTCATTGTCATTCCCAATTCTATGATAGTAATTATAAAAATCTGCATCATTATGGATTGTTATTAAAGCTATATCTATTGCTCTATTTGATCATTAAGTTTCGTTATCGTTTTTATATTATCTCTATAGCTTGTTGCTTCCTGACCTATATACTTTGGTGCTAGTTTGTAATGAACGTTAAAATGTGTTTTTGAAATGCCAATTTATTTTTTTTTTTTTTAATTTTAATGAATTCTTTTATTTTGCCTCTTGTGCGATTTATCATATAGATACATTTTCTGCGATAATAGAAACAATTTATCTAATGCAAACATAAAACACGGTTTTATTGGACACCACGCAACCAATCCGCACGTACTAATACGAAATATTATTAAATCATTCAAATGAGTTTTAAAGGGGCCTGCTACACGTTCAGTATATACTGAGCGTGATCCAGTATCGCGATATTTATTGAACGTTAAGCATACAATATTGATGGATCGTGATGCAATATTGTGAAATATTTAAATAATTTGAAATCTGGATCTCGGATCGCGATCCAAACATCACAATAATTACTGAATTAGCAGGCACCTAAGCAACAACCTCGTATGGAATTATCATATAAAAGCATACATTTATAAATTAAAAAAAAATAAGCTCACTGTTGACACCAAGTTCTTGATATACAGTGGCAAGCCGATCTGGCTGAATGTTTGCCACTTTAATGCATTTTTGATTGCTGTACAGTAGTTTTTCAATATAAAATTTTTCGGGTTATATACTTAATTTATTAGAAAATAAAACGTACTAATTCAAGTTTTCAAAATATATATAAATAAAGAAGATATTGCAATAATAACAAAAAACTATACTGAGCCAATTTTGCACGGCGATAATTTTTATTACATAAAATATAAAATTAAGATTTTGTTTAAACTCCTTTGGCCTTAATGACGCTTTTTCAATAGTTTTTCAATAGTTGCATGCGGAAGATCACGCCATTCTTTTTGAATGCTTGACCATACATTACAGTTCGTAGATGTTATTTGGGGCCATTTCGTAAGATGCTTAGATTAGCCTACAAATTTTCAATCGGGTTTAAATCAGGACTCTGTACTGGCTATTGTAAAAGCTGGAAGTCCTGATTTTTTAGCCATTCTTTAACAATTTTTGCTGTATGCTTTGGATTCCCGTCTTGTTGGAATATCACCTCTTCTGTTGGATATGCGCTTAGGTCAACAAAATCCAGCAAATTGGTCTAAGATGTTCAGGTAGTCTGCTTTCTTCATTATACCGAATAGTCTTACAAGTGGACCAATATGCCACCATGTAAAGCAGCACCACACCATAAGGCTATCACCGCCATTTTGCATCGTTTGTTTAACTTAATGCTTCTGTAGTTTTTTATGGCGTCGGTACCAGTAATATTGTTTCCCATCCGACAGATAACGCGCTTCCAATCATCGACACTCGAGTGTTTGTACTTTTCGCAGAAATTCAGCCTCGCCTTCACGTTTTTGTCAGACAATGCTGGCTTTTGTGGCTTGATGCCGGCATTCAACCCGATTTTTTTCAACGCTCTGCGTCTGTCCACTTTCTGACCTAACCTGATCGCCTTTTCAATCTTTTGTGAAGCTTTTTTTGGTGTCTTAGCTACTTGTGGAGTTATTAAGAGCTCCATGGCTCGAGAAACTCTGTCCGAAAGTAGATTGAGGCACCTTTTTGTAACCTTTGGAGCCTTTATATTCCGTCGTATCAGGACATTTAGAATAGTTTGATGGCAAATTTGTAAGCTTTGTGCTATCTCTTTTGATGAACGACCGTTTTCACTCTTTGAAACCACTTCAGCCTTTTTATTAATCTTCTTCATTTGATAAAAATATAAAACAGTCCTTTTAATTTAACCGACACAGGAAATTTGACGTTAAATCAAGTAAATACGACTGAATTACTGAACTTCTTTTTGTTTGTTTGCCGAAGCTGACAAATTTGAACACGTGCAAAATTGGCTAAGTATAATTTATTGTTAAATTTGTAATATCTTTTTTATTTTTATACATTTTGCAAATTTGAACTAATACGTTTTGTATTAATATAGCCTGAATATAATAATTAATATAACGTTATATAACCTGAAAATTTGGTAGCGTCTCTCACAGTAAGGATTTTTCTTTGTTTTTTTTAATACTATTTTCTATGCATGTTTTTCTTTTTCTCATCGCTTTGCTTTTGTAATTATTCATCTGTGCACTACTTTATATATTTGAGGAGGGTAGCTTTGTGTGAAATTCTAGTGAACGTTAATTACCTTGTTTCAATTATTAATAGTTTAAATAACATTTATTTTTAATTTGTTAATAATGAATACAATTTAGCTAAAGTGATATACTCGCGCTATATATGCTTGCAATTTATTTTATTGGCCCTGGCTTCTGAATTACATATGAATAAATAAAAATAAAATAAATAAATAAATATTTAAAAATGACAACAGCAATCAAAAATGCATGAAAGTGGCAAACTTTAGCCAGATCTGCTCGTCACTGTATATGTCTATAGTCCATTCACACTTAAAATATATGATGATGGCTGGGCCTAATACTAATAGAACCTAAATTTTAATTGAGGTCGAAGAGCTGTTCTTAAGGCACAACTTTTGTCATTTCATTAATGTTTTTAAAGTAGAAAAAGCAATATATATCGTTACTTCTTCAATAATAGGATAATAGTTGCTTGCACTTTGGTAAAAAAATTACTGGTTGAGATCAGGAACAACAGAAGATATAACAACAAAGCATGCGTGAACACAGATATTATTATACACCAGTTTTTAAGCTACTTTTGAGTAGACCTTTCGACAAGTTGACATCGAAAACGCTACAGTTGTTAGCAAATGCAAAGAGTAAAATTTGTAATCCTAAACGATTGAGTAATCTAGTGTTAGTGACTTGTCCAGTTCCATGCATATTGATTTATTTCACTTGCTAAGTTTATTTATTCACATAAAGAGTAAACGCAGATTTCCTTGTTTTATTTTAAATATTAACAAATATTCGAATCTTAAATTTTAGATGTCATAAAAATATTTAAAAAAAAAGCCAAAATTTGTTTTATACTCGTGTTAAAAGATCGTCTTTATATCTGTATATATATTTCTTTTTTTTTATTAATCATTACAACTCTGTGTTTGTTGTGTCGCAATTGTTTTTTAGATGGCTCCTCCATCATATAGTGATCTTGGCAAACAGGCTCGCGATATCTTTAGCAAAGGATATCATTTTGGTTTGTGGAAGTTGGACTGTAAGACTAAAACCAACTCAGGCATTGATTTCAACACCGGTGGACACTCCAATCAGGATTCTGGTAAAGTTTTTGGTTTCTTGGAGACCAAGTACAAGGTCAGCGACTATGGCCTTACATTGACTGAAAAGTGGAGCACAGACAATACATTGTTCACTGAAGTCGCTGTGCAAGATAAACTTCTTGAAGGTCTTAAATTGGCATTTGAGGGTTCTTTTGCACCACAATCTGGGTGAGTGTTTGGTTCAAGTCAATTTCCTATAATACTCTAATAATATTTGTTGCTTCGCAGTAACAAGAGCGGCAAATTCAAGGTTGCCTACGGTCATGAGAACGTAAAAATCGATTCGGATGTCAACATTGATTTGGCTGGACCATTGATCAACGCCTCAGCTGTATTGGGCTATCAAGGTTGGTTGGCTGGTTACAAGACCGCTTTCGATACCCAAGCCACAAAGCTCACCACAAACAACTTTGCCTTGGGCTACACAACCAAGGACTTCGTCCTGCATACAGCTGTGTTAGTATTAAACCAATTGAAATCGGTTGACGTATTCAATCTTCCGTCAAAAATATTTATGGATTTAATTTATTATTTTTACAGCAACGACGGTCAAGAATTCAGCGGCTCAATCTTCCAACGCTGCTCCGAGAAATTGGATTGCGGTGTTCAATTGTCGTGGACATCCGGCTCGAACAACACTAACTTTGGCATTGGCGCCGTATACCAGTTGGACAATGATGCTTTCGTCCGCGCTAAAGTAAACAATGCTAGCCAAATCGGCTTGGGCTATCAACAGAAGTTGCGCGATGGCATCACACTCACTTTCTCCACATTGATCGATGGCAAGAACTTCAATGCCGGTGGTCACAAGCTGGGTGTTGCTTTAGAATTGCAAGCTTAAATGAAACAATAAAGAAAAACAACAATAACAAATACAAATTAAAATTATTATATAAACAAAATAAATAAGAAAATCATAATCTCTTCATGCAGCCAGTAACAATTTAGAGAAATGGTAATAATAAGAATTTTATTTGTAGCTTAACCTGCATGTGAAATTTTGAAAGAAATAGAAAGTGCAAACACTGGAAACTGTAAGACAATGTAGTTGGTGGGAAAAAAGCAAATACAAAGGATGCGGATTGCGTTTAAATGCATTTAAATCTGTTTTGTTTTATTTTTCAGAATAGATGAACATTTCGATGGTTTAAGGGTTAAGACTTCCTGATTTTTTTAAACATCTGCTGCACGGTAATAGTAGTAACAGCTATTCCAATCGTTAGTGAAGTAAATCACACTACATTTCTTCAATCTGATAAGCTTTTTGTTTTTATTTTTTTTTGTCGAACAAATTTTTTTCTTGTTATACCCCCATTCGTACTGCTTAAGGGGTATATTAACTTTGCTGCTCCGTTTGTAACGTCGATAAGGAGGCGTGGCAGGCAAAGAAAAGTATATATATTCTTGATCAGCATCATCTGAGTCGGTTTAGTCCTGTAAAAAAAAACTTAAAACTTAAAACCACTGCTCATACAAAGTGACTCGTTTAAATATTTGAATAACCCTATACAAGTGACGTCATCAAAATAGTACAACATTGAAATCTTCGAATATACTAAAATACGGCTGCGGAGGTCTTTTAACTTCGGTCCGGTCGAAGATTATTCCTTACAAAAGAGTGTCCCAAAAGTAGAGCTGGGCGATAAGAATTACATGTGTAATTGATTGCGGTAAGAATTGCGATTATTTTAATCCCAATTTCAAAAAATTTTAAATTAAGATTACGGCAAATCGTTCATCAACCGATCTTAGATTACGATTGCAGTAATCGTAATTTTTAAAAAGTCGAAATTACGATTGCTGCAATCGTTTACTGCAAAGATTACAGTAATCCTAATTTAGTAATTTAATATGTTGTTTCATATAGAAATGGTATCATTATGTTGTAAAATAAATGTAGAAAACAGTAAAATTTATTCTCATTGAAATACACTTTATAAAATAAATAATAATAGTGAATAGCTAATAAAAGTAATTCTGGTAATCGATTACTGTAATCCTTATAAAAGAACGATTTCGTTCAATGAACGATGGCTTTAAGTGTAATTGTATTTTTATTTTTAAGATTACTGCAATCGTAATCCCTTATCGCTCAGCTCTGCCAAAAAGCATTTTAACTTTTTTAATAGAACGCTTTGACTGAGTTTTTATTGAATTATAAAGTAGAGACATGCAGGTTATTAATGGAATATAATGTCGCTCAAATGGCTACAAATTACTAAAACATTATTACAAACTTTTTCAAAAATAATTTTAAGTTTTTGTTGGATTGGAAGGTGGGAACTCGAACGAAAGTAAGCTCATAATGGAATGGAAATAAACCCTGTGTTACCACAATGGGCCTTATTGGCCTAATGCTTGGTTTTCACGATGTCATTTTTATGACAAAAAAGCTTATCACCTGAAATATCATCTTAATAAAACCCTAGAACATTTTCTGCATAGCTCCATTTAATTGTTTTTAATTTTCCAAGATTGCCAAAAATTAAAAAAATGTCAACATGTTATTTTCAATTTGATTGACAACTGACCACTGAAAACAACATAATGAAAACCAAGCATAAGTGTGCCTCAATTGAGGCAGCCACTTTAACCTAGCCTAGGCTCATACAAGTCAGTATACGTATCCACTGTGGGCGGCCCTTTTAATAAATTTGTGGTTTCCACTGCAGAGGATGCCGTAGCAAGGGTATGCGGAATATATGTCGTGGTTGAAGGCGTCCTACATACATCGGATTTTGGAGAGGTTGATGACAGCAATGACGATTTGTACGAATTTCAAACACTTCTTAAAGATATACCAGCAGTAAGCGAAGCTTCAGTGGCTGCAACATACAGAAAAAGAAGAGCCTTTATCTTTATATATAAAAAAATATACATCACCACTTAAATAACCCATATTGCAGGATATATCCAAGACACTTTGTTGTCTAAGAACTTTGAAAACAAGTAAAATTTATGGAAAGCAACATACGAAAAGTACAAAAGTCCATCGGAAGTAAAAACGTTACTTTAAAGAAAAGGAACAAAGGAATTATGCGAAATAATCTGCCGATGAAAAAATGTCGCATGGAGAAAGTTTCAATAAAACGACGAAAAATTTAAAAAGAGGAAATGAGGCTGTTATGGACCAGCATTAAGATTGATATTTCAATTCAAAGAACTTGTACTGCAATTTTATTTTTATACAATTTAATATTTTTATGATTTACATTACTTGGTAAGATCAATTGAACTGATTTAGTTAAATAATTATTTTTTTCTGCTTACGATTAAATAATACATAACCTCGTGCTTTTACTTAATATAAACATAAATATTACTAAAATAGTTTTTCAATACTAAATAAAATAATTACTAAATTGAAAATCATTATTCGTTTCAGAATCGGAAGCAACTTACGAAAGTAAAATATATTTGTTTAAATTATTTTAAACTCAATTGAACTCAAAAATTTCAAAAGGGTTAAAAAATGTTACTTATTTTTATTTTTTGTATGAATGCTTCTGCGATCATTACGCACAGCAGCACCATAAATTGCACTATCTAAAAACAGAAAATATTCCTTTAAAGTTGACAACTATTGTATTGAAGTTGAAAAACAACATTGATATTAATTTTAAATTATAAATTTTGAATTCAAAATTCATAATTTTGATTTGAAAATACACATTTTTGATATGAAAATCCACATTTTGGTTTGGAAAATGTTTTTTTTTTTTAATTTCAAAAACGTAAAATTTTGATTTAAAATTGTTCTTTCTTACCTTTTTATAGCTTTTCTCATAATACATACTCATTGAAGTAAGACAAAATAATTTAAATTTATAATAGCTTTGTTTATTAATTATACAGTTATTAAATATAAAATAGTTTGTTATCTAAATTCAATTATGTGTTAATAGCTTACCCTTCAAGTACTCCATTATGCTTACTTACTTACTTAGTTGGCGCTACAACCGTATGTCGGTCTTGGCCTCATCTAAGAATTTGCGCCAGCCATTTCTGTCTTTCGCTTGCTGGCGCCAGTTGGAAATTCCAAGCTTCGTCAGGTTGTCCTCTACTTGGTCTTTCCAACGAAGATGCGGTCGTCCTCTTCTGCGTTGACCGCCGCTGGGTACCGAATCGAATGTTTTCTTCACTGGAGCATCGTCTTTCATGCGCTGAACATGACCAAGCCAGCGAAGCCGCTCGATTTTAATGCGCTTGACTATGTCGATGTCAGCGTACAGCTCATACAGTTCATCATTCCACCGTATTCGGTACTCGCCATTGACGCAGATTGGTCCGTAGATCTTACGAAGAATCTTTCTCTCGAATGCTCCTAAAGTCTTTTCATCTAAACTGCTCAGCGTCCAGGTTTGTGATGCGTAAAGTAGGACGGGCATAATGAGCGATTTATAGACCGTGATTTTCGTTCGTCGAGAGAGGGCTCTGCTTCTTAATTGCCTACTGAGCCCAAAGTAACACCTGTTGGCAAGAGTTATTCTTCGTTTGATCTCAATGCTGATGTCGTTGGTTGAATTAATGCTGAATCCCAGATAGACGAAGTTCTTCACAACCTCGATCCTGCAAAGTCGTATTAGTTTTGCAGGAATACCAAATTCAGACATGGTGGAGTACAGGTGCTTCCTTATTGGGCTGTCGAAGGCGGCTTTGTAGTCGACAAAAAGATGGTGGGTGTCGACTTGTTTTTCTTGAGTCTTCTCCAAGATTTGTCGTAGCGTAAAAATCTGGTCGATGGTGGACTTTCCAGGTCTGAAGCCACACTGATAAGGTCCGATCAGTTCGTTTACAATGGGCTTCAATCTTTCACATAAAACGCTCGACAGGACCTTATATGCGATATTAAGAAGGCTTATCCCACGGTAATTGGCACAGATAGTGGGATCGCCTTTCTTGTGGATTGGGCAGAGCACACTGAGATTCCAATCGTTCGGAATGCATTCTTCCGACCATATTCTGCATAGAAGCTCGTGAATGCATTTAAGAAGAGCTTAGCCTCCGTTCTTAAACAGCTCAGCAGGTAAGCCATCAGTTCCCGCGGCTTTGTTATTTTTAAGCCGAGCTATAGCTGTCAGAACTTCATCATAGTCGGGCAGCGGAACCTCGACGCTGTCATCCGCAATTGGGGTTTCCGGAATATCATCTCTATTGGCGGGATTGTTGTCAGCGTCGCCATTTAGAAGCTTAGAGAAGTGTTCCCTCCATAACGTCAATGTACTCTGGACATCTGTCAGTAGATTCCCGTTTTCATCCTTGCAGGAAGAGGCCCCGGTTTTAAAACCATCGGCAAGGCGTCTTATTTTTTCGAAAAATTTTCGGGCCTCATTCCTGTCACCATACATCTCAATCTTCTTCTGCTCGCGCTTTTCTGCCTCTCTTTTTTTCCGCCTGAAAATATGTCTCTCTTCCCTCCTCTTTTCTTTGTATCGCTCCTTAGCAGCGCGCGTTACAACCGACTGCAGGGTGGCTTTGTAGGCGGCGTCTTTCTCTGCAGTGGCGTCGCGACACTCCTGGTCGTACCACTGGTTTCGGCGAGAGCGTTGGTAGCCAATCACCTCTTCAGCAGCCGCACGCATGGAGTTGGAAATGTGTGTCCACTGCGCGCATATATCATCGATTGGAGGAGTGCTTTGAAGCAGGAGTGAGAGTCGAGTGGCGAAAGCATCGGCTGTCTGTTTCGAATGCAGCTTGTCGACGTCTAGCTTTCTCTGTGTAGGGTTGCGTGTATTTTTAGCTGCGCACAGACGTGTACGGATCTTGGCTGCAACAAGATAGTGATCCGAGTCAATGTTTGCACCACGGATCGTGCGTACATCCAATACACTGGAAGAGTGCCTTCCGTCGATCAAAACGTGATCAATTTGATTTTTTGTTTTTTGATCAGGAGACATCCAGGTGGCTTTATGAATATTGAGATGCTTGAATCTAGTACTACTTACGACCATGTTTCGTGCTGCGGCGAAGTCAATCAGCCTCATTCCGTTATCGGAGGTGTTGTCGTGGAGGCTGAACTTTCCGACTGTTGGACCAAAAATATTTTCCTTGCCCACCTTAGCGTTGAAGTCACCAAGCACGATTTTTACGTCGTGGCGGGGGCAGCGCCCGTAAGCATTTTCAAGGCGCTCATAGAAAATTTCCTTGATCTCATCGTCCTTGTCTTCTGTCGGAGCGTGCGCACATATTAGGCTTATATTGAAGAATTTAACCTTGATGCGGATTATGGCAAGTCGTTCGTTCACAGGTGTGAATCGCAGGACGTGGGGCCGTAGTCTCTTGCCAACTACAAATCCGCATCCAAACTCGTGCTTCTCCGCATGGCCGCTGTAGTAGATATCACAGGGTGCATGCCGAATGCAACCCTGTCCCTTCCATCGCATTTCTTGGATAGCAGTGATATCAGCTTTGTATCTTTCCAAGACATCAGTCAGTTGGATAGATGCACCTTCCCAATTAAGGGTTCGGACATTCCAGGTGCATATCCGTAAATCATTATCAGTTTTTCGTTTGCGGTAGTCGTCATCAGATTTGGGGATCATTTTTCTTCTATTCTTGTATGTTTTCATTGAAATTGGTTTTTACGGGTGGGCTTCAAACCCGACGCACAACCTATTGTAAGCCTAGGGAGGCCCGCCGCTCAGATTAGCCGCCAAACTAACGGTTGTCAGTTTTGACGTTGCCCAGGAAACACCACGTGGAGGTTTGAGTCGACTTGAGGCGATTTCACAAAGATTATGCTGGCCTCGCCAGGTTGAGACAGTCAGACATGTTACATTGTTCCATCGCCCCCAGTTTCCCAATTATGCACTCATATTAAATTCCCTTAGGAGTTCCATGGTTTTTTCTTCGCCCTCGTTGGCATCCACTTCTTGAGATGAGCATTCCCCTGGTGCAGATCTATGCGATTAACTGAAATAAGCCGCCTCACCATCCAAATCCAGCCATTCTTCAGAAAATGTGTATTATTTTACACATACGCAGTTATTGCACATTAACAACGCGAACCAAACAAATATCTGGGGCCGAATTACAGCATCCGTCATCGAGTAAAATTACGAAGAGCACGACGGGACAAGTGCCTAACAATCTTGTACAATTTTGCTCGATCACGTATGCTGTAATTCGGCCCCTGTTATTTTTTCTGTATCTGTTTCAACTTAAAATTAAAAATGCATTTTTGTTTTAAAAATAATCAATTCAAAAATGAAAATGATAAATCAAAAATGAAAATTTTTAAATGAAAGCAATCGACTTGATATTAAAATGCAATATTTCGCTTAGTGTAGGAGTTACGGGGTTAATTGGTATTTCATGACTGATTCATACTATTGTTTCTAGCAGAAAAGCGAATTCACGAAAAACTTATTTTAAGAACTCATTTGAAAGACAATAGGGGTATTCACGATTCAGTGTACTTGCCTGTGCAGTTGAGGACTTGTGCACTTTCCAAAAACAAAATACACGTACGTCAAAAATCTGCACAAGTGCTTTTCTACTATTGTCTTAAACTTGAGGACTTAAGCACATGTGCACTTGTGTGCATTGTAAAATTTTGACAGCTTTGAAATAGTGATGATAGTGTGATCACGTAAACCTAACTGCACAAGTCATCAACTACACTGGCAAGTGCACTGAATCATGAATACCCCTAATGAAATTACCTTTCAACGGTGTACCAACAAACCCATCCCCCGTATTCATTCCCGATCTGCGCTCGTGTGAAGATCAATCAATCCGTCGAAACTACTAAATTCCAGAGCTGTAAAATCGGCATTCATATTTAGAATTTTAAGTACAACTGTCATATCATATTGAAATAAAATTTTTAATTCACATTTATTTTTAAAAAATGATTAATTATTCATTTCAATCATTAATTTTCGTTATTCGGAACAATAAATAATTTTTTTCTTCATTTGAATAATATCCAAAAAGAATGCAATTCACAAAGAAACTCAGAATTTTCAATTATTCTTTGTTCATTATTAATTTTTTATTCGTTATGCAATTTTTATTCATTTATTATTCATTATTCATTTTTTATTCATTACTAATTTTTTATTCATTATTCACTTGTTATTCATTATTCATGCTTTATTCATTATTAATTTTTTATTCATTATTAATTTTTTATTCATTATTAATTTTTTATTTATTATTAATTTTTTATTCATTATTTATTTGCAATTCAATATTAATTTTTTATTCATTTTTAATTTATTATTCACTTGTCATTCATTATTAATTTTTTATTCATTAACTTTTTATTCATTATTCATTTGTTATTCATTTTTTATTTATGGCTTAGTACTAAAATGAATAAAAAATTAATGAATAAAAATTTAATAAAAAAATTAATAATTATTAAAATATGAATACTGAATAACAAATGAATAATGAATGAATAACGAATAAAACATGAATAATGAATAAAACAGGAATATTGAAATTTCTGAAATTACTTGCGAATTGCATTCCTTGTGAATAGCATTCAAATTAATACAAAAAATTTATTCATTATACTGAATAACGAAAATGAATAATTAATAATTTTTTAAAAAATGAGTGAATTAAGAATTTTATTTATAAATCAATTTTGCATTCATTGAATACATTCTTATTTCGTTGTTCACTGATTCACTTTTTTGTGAATAAAATGGCCGTGAATAAAATAAAATCAAATTCATTAACTTTTTATTCATTATTCATTTGTTATTCATTTTTTATTTATGGCTTAGTACTAAAATGAATAAAAAATTAATGAATAAAAATTGAATAAAAAAATTAATAATTATTAAAATATGAATACTGAATAACAAATGAATAATGAATGAATAACGAATAAAACATGAATAATGAATAAAACAGGAATATTGAAATTTCTGAAATTACTTGCGAATTGCATTCCTTGTGAATAGCATTCAAATTAATACAAAAAATTTATTCATTATACTGAATAACGAAAATGAATAATTAATAATTTTTTAAAAAATGAGTGAATTAAGAATTTTATTTATAAATCAATTTTGCATTCATTGAATACATTCTTATTTCGTTGTTCACTGATTCACTTTTTTGTGAATAAAATCAAATTGAATGCATTCTTTTACAGCTCTGCTCAATTCTCACATTAGCGCAATTTTCTCTGAATTTTTATGGATTTATATCGGATAAAATTTGTGATTTTTTAATTTGCTTTCAAATAAATCAAAATCATAAACATATCTATGAAAAAACAAAGTGAGTTGCATTTAATTTCATTCAATTTTATTCAATTTTAATTTTTCTTTTGTTTTTAACGAAATACAATTACATAGAAGATAATACAATTATGTTTTCACTTTAGTGAAATTTTTTAATTAACTCTTACCTAGTGTATAATGGGAAATTGTGCAACAAACAATTTCGTCCCAAATATTTAATAGCATGGTCTCACGGCACTCTGAATTAAGTAATTCAGTCTGTGAGTTACGATTGTGAACTACCCCGTTCTCATGAAGCAATCGTAATTAGGTTTGACAATTGTGCACTGTTAATTCTATTTTGAAGTTTTTTTGTCTGAAGGTTTGTTGGATCGGCCATTAACATTTTGTTAACAATTTCTTTTTTTAGAATCCATTTGCAAAATATATATTCATTTATTATTTAAATATATTTTTAAAGTTAAATTAATCTGACTGCTGACAGCTATTTGTTTTGCATTTTCTTTATTCTTCTGCTATTTTCAATTAATTTTCGATAACAATTGGAGATTACACCAATTCCTATGTCATTCAAACTAAATTACCTTCAAATGAGGAAGTTACGATTGTCAAATATTGTATGGAGAAGTACTTAATTCGGAACATATTTGAGCCTCGAATTGCGAATGAAAGCCGAATTAAATAATTTAAGGTGCCGTGAGAACATATTATAAGAGATCAATGCAAATGACTACGGTCTAAATTTTTACCTACATTTTCAAGAGGTTGGCCTGTCGTTTATCAAAAAATATCAGAATTTTAGCAACATTTCTCAATTATTTTGTGTTGACATCCTGTTGTTTATTTTTGAGAAGATTTGAAGTAATTCGAATTTGCTGAATTGTATTTGCATTTATTTATTAAAACTAAATAAAACAAAATTTTAGAACTCAGAACTTGTTTGAGAAAAGAACAGAAATATGCAAAATTTTCAAAGAGGGCAAAGAAAATGCAAAAATTTTTCGAAAAAAATAAATTCAGTTTGTTTTTTTTTTAATGTAATATTAGTTAAAAAAAAACATTGCTTATTGAATATGTGTATTGGGTCACATGGATTTCAATGCATTACTAGATATTATTTTACTCGTTACTTGCAATGATTTTTAGCATACACTACTCACCACTAGATGGCGTTTACCTGATTTTTGGTTGGCAGCATTGTGCAAACACAATTTTGACATATGCGCGCATTTTGAAAATAAGCAAAAATCTAAACGGTTCTAAATTTGCTACGACTGGGCGCTTGCTGCGAAAATTTATACTTAAAAATAATAAATTTCATAAAGTAAAATGCATAGGCACATGAAAAAACCACCGACACGTCGTGACTTGCTAGATTTGCTGAAAAAAGTTCCGAGTGAATATAAGGAAAACATACAAGAGATGTCCTTGAAAATGATGTCGCATCCTGCTTATGGACAACCGTAAGATGAGACGAAAATTGTAAAATATGGTTTTAGATTGAAGTTTTTTTTTATTATCTTCCGTAGCTATGAATGGACTACGCGTGACTTTGAAATGGGTGCTCCACTGGGACGTGGTAAATTTGGACGTGTTTATTTGGCACGTGAAAAGCATTCGCATTTCATAGTGGCTATGAAGATAATGTTTAAGGCAGAGCTACAGAAGGGTGGCGTGCAGCGGCAAGTGTTACGCGAAATTGAGATACAATCGCGGCTGAAGTAAGTTCGTGTTGATGACAGTTTTTTTTACTACTTAAATTGCTCATTTGTCCGATTTAGACATCCAAACATACTGCGTCTGTTAACCTGGTTTCACGACGACTCGCGTATTTATCTTGCCTTGGAAATTGCATCTGAGGGCGAATTGTACAAAGGCTTGCGTGCTGCAAAACGTTTCGACGAGCCACGCGCTGCCAAGTACACTTATCAGGTGGCAGATGCACTTAACTATTGTCATCTTAACAAGGTTATACATCGTGATTTGAAGCCGGAGAATATACTGTTGACCTCAACGGATGATGTCAAGTTGGCTGACTTTGGTTGGTCAACGCATACCCTCTCGAATAAGTATGTTTTTACACTGGCAAGTAATATCTTTTTTAAAATACATTTGGTATCCTTTTGTGTTAAGGCGTAAGACACTATGTGGCACTTTAGATTATTTGCCACCTGAAATGGTTGATGGTAATACATATGATGACTCTGTGGATCAATGGTGCTTGGGTATTCTGTGTTATGAGTTTCTGGTGGGTAGTCCACCATTCGAATCCAGTGACAATGAGAAAACCTATGAGAAGATACGACGTCTTGCCATATACTATCCCACATACATGAGTGTGGGAGCCAAGGATCTAATTTCAAAAGTGAGTGAAAACATTTTTAAAATTTTAGTTTTCATTGTAAAAAAAATATACATGTCAAGTTTTTTATGGGATTGTTTTGTAAAGATCTTAGTTGTGATATTAACCCTTTCGCCCCGTAGTTTTATTTCAAAAACTGGCAAAGATATGTAAATTTTGGCTTCAGTTTTCGATACAGAACAAAAATATAATCTGGTTGGCATACTTGAGAATTTTCTAATCCTTTATTTATTCTGGGATATATTCTGTCCCCTAGAGCAGAGGTATCGTGGCAGTGAGCTAAATTACAAATAAAAAAAAAATAAAAAAATTAAAGCTTCGATGGCGACGAAAAAAAAACATAAACAACATCGTCACATATGTCTCTAATGTCTCTTTAAAAAAAATTGCAAAAATAGGTTTTCAGCATCTGACGAGGCCCAAATGTACACGCAGTCAGTAAATCAAAAAATAAAATTATTCCAGACAGGTGATAGCCGATACACATTGACTGCAACAGTCGTTCACTGACAAAACGAAAACTTGCCGTCGGAGAGAAATATCGCAGTATTCTCGACGACTTGATTATAATGAACGCAACAGTGACAATCTGTTATGTTCGCTCTTGTCGTCTATCAAATTAGAAATAGATTGAAGTCTGCGGCAGCAACAATTGTGGTCGTGTTCTCTCTTTGTCGTGCCGTCTTCAAAAAATACATCTTCATAAGAAAACTTGCGTTCTATTTTTTGACAATAGGGGTGTTCACATTTCAAACCGCTCATCAAATCGTTTGTCAAATCCAATAGAACAACGTGGGAATTCCATGAAAATTTCACGTTGTTCTATTGTATTTGACAAACGATTTGATGAGCGATTTGAAATGTGAACAGCCCTATTGGCGTTCGTCGCTAGTCGCAGTCAATAGGTCTGTTTCCGTACTCACACTGTGTGACTTGTGAGTCGCTATTTTCTGTTTCCGTACTTTTTGTGTAAGAAATGGGAGAAGAAGAACAAGCATAAAATCGCTCTCTCGAGCACAGAATGTGCACAGAGAGTGCTAGAACTCAAGACTTCGAGTAAATTAAGAACAAGCATCAATAAGAAGAAGCATCAAGAAGAACAAGCAAATGTCAAATGTTTGTTTATGTTTTTCACAAATATTCACAAATTGTGCTGCTAAAAATAAATTTACAAATAGCAGTTTCTTTTGATCTTCCATTTTTAACTATAAATAAATTATTTAAAGTAATTTTATAACTAAAAACATAGCTTAAAAGATTTTATAGCTTAAAAAAATTTACTTCACAAACAAAATTACGACAATTTTAATTGGCGCTATTTACGTCTGACTTGTCTGCTGTCAGAATCAGCTGTTTTGTGCTCGAAACTTGCAAGAAGCTGTTTCCGTACTTTTGCTAATTTTCTCAAATTTAATTTTTACTCTCTCAGTTCGAGCTTACCAGAAGTTACACACATCTTACACAGTGTAGAGTACGGAAACACACCTATTGTGTATCGGCTATCATATTGAAAATGCTACAACAAAAAACTCGCCACCTTTTTGAGTGTGCGCTGCGAGAACATACCAACAAAAAAACATACAGCAGCAATAACATTAACAGCTAGCTTTCGACGAGAGCACACAACAACAATGCCATGTACATAATTCCTCGAATTACAACACACACGGAAATATTGAAGTTGTTGTAAGTGAGCTAAAAGAGCTATGGGATTTACAACTCTGCTCTAGAGCAGGGATCGCCAAGAAATTTTTTTGAAGAGTGCAACAACAATTACAACAAATCGTTGGCTACGTTGTTCAATAAAGAATTATTAACTTGAAAACAACACATAATAGCAACAACACGCATGGCGGTAGCGACGAAACACTACGCGAAATTACCAACAAGAAACCTTCAGTATAGCAAGAATTTTGAGCGGTCGCATGCACTGCTTTTACCAGCAAGTAAAAAAACACCAACAACAAGCACGCGCTGTATTTACCAACAACGACAAGAAAAAAATAAAAACACACGCGCTGTATTGTTGCGGTACAGCTGCGCCTGTGAACGATTCGGCGAATTACAACAATCATGAAAATCTTGAAGTTGTTGTAAAAGAGTGGAAAGAGAGGAAAGAGTTAGGCGCTGACGACCGCTGCTCTAGAGGGCACCATATTAAATTTAATTTAACGTCACATAGTCTATAGCAGACAATCAAAACGCTTCCAGCGATACCTCATTTGTCAAATTATGATAAGTAGTTTAGAAGTAAGGGTGGAACAGATGAACATGCATATATATACCATACCGGTCAAACATATATACCGCTCTTTTTGCTTCGTCGAAGACGTAATAAGCAAATACTCGCAAGCTTCACTCAAAAATTACTGTATTATACTTAAAAACTTCCACACTAAACGAGCTGACGCCCGATTTTCGTTGAAGACTGTGTACTTAAGTGCAGAAAAAATCTTATCGAATCTTACATTTATCCACAGACGAGGCATTAAACTATTATTGGGACAGTGTAAAAATTATATTTTACTGTGAAAGTTCTGGAAGCCAGCCAAATTTGCTGGGACATATAATATCAGTAGGGGCGAAAGGGTTAAGCTAAATAATTGCTTTTAAAGTAATTTATTTTAAATTAATTTAAAGTATTTTGTTATACTTATAAATCATTCAATCAAAAATTTTACTTCCTTTCGCTATGTTTTTTTTAGAATATTCTAATATGTTAAAAATGACTGCATCTTGATGTAAAACGAAACGAACGTAGTGAAGGAAAAGAGTGACATTTTTTATATGTATAAATATATTACCGTGTCTCGCACCACGTCCAGCCTTCGCTTTGTTTTACATAAAGTTGCATTTAATTATTTAAATAAGTCGTCCATATAATACGTCACACGTTTGCGTACCTTTTTAGACAACCCTCCAGCCGGTCACAATGTGGTTGCAATGTCTTGATCCCCTCCCCCCTCGAGGCAACGGTACACTCTTATTTTCTATATTTAATTTAACTTTTGTCATATCATATTTAAATATATCATTGAAAATCACAGGAAATTTCTTATACTTTTTTTTGTACGCACTGAGATCTACACCATTTCAAGTTATAATTCAAAATAGATCAACCGATCATCTACTTGAAATTAAAAAATCAATTAAAATTCAGAAAAGATCAAATTAAATTCAGAATAGTTCAATTGAAATTGAGAAAAGATCAAAAACCTATCATGAATGATTTTTTACGGATTTGCGGAATCGAAAATGGGAGTTTTCATTTTAAAGATAAAGCTCAGGTACATTTTGAAAATTTTTAAAACAAATTTGTTTATCAATGGTTTAACAACAAATTTGCATTAAATTTTTTTAAAATGTTCTTTAGCTTTATCTAAAAAATTAAAATTCCATTTTTCTATTCCGCGTGAAAAATTATTCATGATAGGGGCTGAATATATTAAATAAAATTTAGATTCCTATTTGAAATTCAGAGTAGATCAATTGAATTTCAGAATAGATCAATTAAATTTCAGAGTAGATCAATTGAATTTCAGAATAGATCAATTGAATTTCAGAATGGATCAATTGATATTCAGCACAAATCAATTAAAATTCAGAAATTCCGTTGGATATTTTGCAATTGTAATAACGTGATAAGCCATATGCTTTAAAAAATATTTTTTTGGGCTCGATACATAACTTAATCAATTACCAACACTCACTATAAAGATTTTTGCTATTCCTTATCAAATTTCGGAACTTTTAGTAAAAGTTTCCTTATTCAATTCCATTTCTTTATACAAAAAAAGCTTTTCTTAAAGCTTTAAAGGCGATTATTTTCAAATATTTTGTATGTGTCATACAAAGTTCTTACAATACGCGTTTCAATTTATCTTTTCTGAACTTCAATTGATTTTTCCTGAATTTCAATTGATATAATTGATTTTTTTTTTATTTCAAATTATCTTTTTTAAATTTCAATTGTCTTTTTCTGAATTTAAATTGTTCTATTCTGAAATTCAATTAATCTATTCCAGTTCCAATTGAATTTCAACTGATATTTTTTGTATTTTTAATTTAATTTCAGTCGATCTTTTCTGAATTTCAATTTAGCTATCTAAATTTCAATTGATCTTTTCTGAGTTGCAGTTGGAAATAGTGTAAATATTGATTCTGTATCGTGGTCCATGGTGATCGACATAATTTTCGAAAGCTTACAATAAAAGGATATCGCGAAACTTTCTAAGCACTGTCAAAATTAGGAATGCAATCAGAAACTCCAAACTTAATTAGCCCAATTCTGATTGATTTTTGCCGGGGAATTGGAAAAGGCAGTTTTAATTTTTAAGATAAAGTTTAAAAACATTCTGAAAATTTTTAATGCGAATTTGTTAATCAACTGTCAATATTTATGAGTTTGAATAAAAAAAACTGATATCTTTATCTGCTATCTTAAAAATGAAAACTCACTTTTCCAATTCCCAGGGAAAAATCATTCAGAATTGGGCTGAATATTTCTTCAGCCTCTGATTCATTTAAATTTCTTAAATATTTTTCTCTCTAGCCTTAAAGTACAGTTGCGGTCAAAATAATAGCAGTGCTATAATATTCAGACATGTTTGGATAAATAATACCAGTCTGCAAATTTCGGATTCGGTAAACCCATTATCATTCCTATATGTAATTTCAATACTGGTTCCAAATCTGTACTCAGTTTCCTGCTATGTTGTAAAATTTTCATGATACAGGGTGTTTTACGTTTTTGGCACGTGTTTAGTATTATTGGTCTAGAATCTTAACTACTCACCATAAAATAAAAAAATAATATTTTGTATTTGAGAAAAAATATAAAATTTTCCATCAATATATCAACCACTTTCGTGTCATGTGCTATAGCGGAGCTAAAATTTTCAGATTATCCAACTTTCTCTGGCCAAATCAACAAAATTTGTATATTTTATATTAGCGGAGCTGTTGTCATCCAAAGTTAAAATTTAGATTAAACTGTTGATTAAGTGTATTTTTACATGAAAAACAGATATTTTAAATTTTGACGATTACAGCTCCGCTAAAACAAATACAAAATTTGTTGATATTTCGTTGGATAATCTCAGAATTTTAGCTCCGCTACAGCAAATGACACGATAGTGTTTGATATATTGATAGAAAAGTTTATAATTTTTCTAAAATACAACTGAAAATTTTACAATACAGAAGGAAACTGCGTACAGATTTGGAACCAGCGTTGAAAGCACATATAGGAATGGTAATGGGTTTACCGGATCCGAAATTGTTAGACAAGTATTATTTATCAAAACATGTCTGAATATAAGAGTACTGCTATTATTTTGACCGCAGCTGTATGTTATATTGTAACAAAACCGTCACAACTCAAAATTAAACATTTTTTAAAATTAGTTTTTGTTGTAATAATGTCAACTCAAACAGACACTTGTAAAAATATTGCTCAAAAATTCACTATTGACGAAAAATTAAAATTTTTGATATTTTCGGTAGCAAATGTAATGGCCTACAAATATTCTTAAGAATTTTCAGTCTACCTTTACAAATAATGGTCGTGGTGT
This sequence comes from Dichetophora obliterata, assembly GCA_963920525.1. Taxonomy (NCBI): domain Eukaryota; kingdom Metazoa; phylum Arthropoda; class Insecta; order Diptera; family Sciomyzidae; genus Dichetophora; species Dichetophora obliterata. Next base: position 202,663,431 of record OY986436.1, on the reverse strand, counting down.
CATTTCAAAATTTCATAAGGCTCTCCTGAAGAATACTAAATTTTGAGTTGTGAGAGTCTTCTTGTACGAAATGAGCGATATGTTTTGTATTAGTTGGCCTTTGCACTCCAAAGTCATCGATACGTTTAATTACTAAAGAACTCTGAAGATAGTTATCTAATAAAAAATTGAAGTGCTCAAAAACTACCTCCTAGGACCTTATATTTGTCCATTAATGCCTTCATACATTTCGGGTAGCACTCAGGAGAAAAATGGATTAGCTTGGGGCACAACTTGGTCAATCTCCTGAACAACATTTGCAATGATTTTGCAGACAGAGCGTTGGTATATTGTAACCAAATAGTCGTTGCTAACATTGTGTTGGAAACTTTCTCTGGACAAAAGTGAAAGTGTTGTTGATAACTGAAACGTTGCTGGACTGCTGTAGACAGATGATCACTGAAATAAATTTTAGCCAGTACATAATTAAAAGCCTCTTTGGAGAGCTTAGCACGTTTTTTAAATCTGCAATGAACATTAAATAATTTGTTTCATATAAAAATGTTTGTTTCTCACTGTGCATGAATCGGGCACTTTTTTTAGCAAACAATCTTGAGAAAACATTTCAGCATAATTCAAGAACGCTAACTTTAATGGCGCTAACCGTTTTTAATCCTTCGGCTCATTTTCGAGAAATTCGAATTTCAAGGTTGAGTACATGTTTATGTCGTTTTTGTTAGAAACACTTTTCGTTTATTATCTTTAGCGGCTTCAAGTACTCAGGTGAAACATTAACAATTACCTGGAAAATAATTTCATAGAACTTAACTTGAAAAAAATTATCCAGTTTCCAAAAAAGCCAGTGTTTAAATCTTTGTTTAAACAACAAATTTAGCTTTTTTAAGCAATAATATTCCCCTTAATTAGTAGTGCTAAATAAAATAAATTAACCCAAAGTAACCAGTTTTTACTGACGGCTCAAAACTTGACAGCAAAGTTGGGGAGGCGTCTTCTCAACGGATCTGGACTTCAGAACCTCATTTAGACTGCCAAATCATTGCAGCGTCTTCCAAGCTGAAATAATGGCTATCTATAGAGCTGTGGAATGGCTGAGGTATAGTGAGGTGTGTTCCTAACATCACCAACAGCCCTTAAATGTCGCTCTTCTCTTAATGATATGCCTGATAAGTTCAACATCCATCTGGTCTGGGTAGCAGGGCATAGGGACATTCCAGGAAATTGGAGAGCTGATGAGCTCGTTAGGGAAGGTACAGCGGCAACGCTGCTGCCGGACATGGAAACATTAGGCATGACACTTGCGTTTTGCAAGCTGGCTCTAAGGCAACATGCCACAGAATTGGCTAAATTCAGGTGGAAACATAGCACCAGCTCTAACACAGCTAAACAGATGTGGCCTAGTTTTACTGAAAAACGAACGATAAAGCTCACTCAAATGGCGAGGAAAGATCTCTCCATACTGATGGGCGTTATAACAGGACACTGTATTATAGGTAGGCATGCCCTTAGAATGGGGGCTCATGCGAATGACTTAGGAGTTGCAGGGACGAGGAAGAGGAGGAGTCGGTATCGCATCTCCTCTGTTCATGCCCCGCCTTAGCCCGCAGAGGACAGAAGGAGGACAATCTAGCAAGCCTCTTTTTTGATAATCTTATGGATCTTGAGGAGGTAGACGTTAAGCGTCTACTGCTTTTTATTATTAGTTCAGGGTGGTTTCACGACAGCAATTAGGAGAGGAGGAGTAGATCCCCTGTGGTACCACAACGGGACAAATATCTGGTCTATGTGGGCTTTACTTTAATCTAACCTAACGTAACCATTTTTATGGATCCTTAAAAGGAAACCAAAAGTATTAAAATGAAGTGTTTTCATATGTTTTTTTTATTTTTTCAAAGAAATTTTTGTTTCCTCTGCTTCTTCTTGTAATTTTTTAACAAATGTCTCCTAACAGAGCATCTACTTTTTTACCACTTTACCAGTGCTCGAGTCTCGCCGCCGCCTGATGAAAACGTTCGCCATGATGCACATCAGATTTTTTTTTGATTTTGAATTTTGAATCGTGGGTGTTAATTTTTATTAGTTCAGTTTGGTAAAAGTTCGTTATATAAATATATTTAATTAAATTCGAGGTTCCGTTGACGGTATTTTCAATTTCAACACTGATCACAGGCAAATATGTCAAAAATTTTGACTAAAGCTTGACTCTGTAATGCGTTTCGAAAAGCAAATGCGATTCGAAAACAAAATCATACCGTGAATTTCCATGGTTTTTTGACAAATTTTTTATTAGTTCGAATTCAATGCGAAAGTTCAAGTTCGAAAGAAGTTACTGATGTTTAGTAATCTTAATTCATGTATTTACATGGTGTGATCTTGTTTTCGAATCGCATTTGCTTTTCGAATCGCATTACAGAGTAAGGTCCCAGTTAAGCTCTGTTAGGAGACGATTGTTGAAACTTCCTAACAAGAAGAAAATCATAGGAAGAGACTTCATTAATTTTAATGCTTTTGGGGTCATTTTGGGGACCCATAAAATGGGATACGTGGGGTTAATTTGTACTTTTATTTAGCGCTATTATTTTTGGGGAATAGTATTGCTTAAAAAATTTGTACTTTTTGTTTAAACAAATCTTTGGGTTTGTTTGGCCTAGCGCAATATTGCGCATGCCTATCATGGCTACTGCTTTTTTGCACTGGACACTCTGTTGCGATGCTTAGTCAATGTGCAGTATAATAGTTTTGTAGAACGACCGATTTCGAAAAGAAAATTCTAAAATGATATATGAAACCATAAGAAAATATCCGGACGATGTATTTTTAATAGTCATTTCTGAATTAACCGCGCATCTAATCTAATCTAGTAAATTCTGCTCAAATAAATTGAATTTGCGTCTTTGATTTTGCGCAGCGATTCAAATCCGAAAAAACGTTGAACAAAATATTGAAATTTTTTTGTGACGTAACGCACGGCTAACTTACTCGCCCGTAACACAAATTTTCGAAATCTACCCAGCCCCTTTCCCTCCCCCTCAACATGTGACGTATTATATGAACGTCCCTAGATTTCTAAAAATTAAAATATTGTAAACAAGTTATTCTTTTCCAGCTATTGTGCAAAACCAGCAATACACGCATAACGCTTGTCGATGTCATGAAACATCCTTGGATCAAAGAAAATATGGCCAAGAGAAATGATCAAATCAAAGGCTTGGCTGATGGTCAAAAAGTTTAAAGTAAACGTATTAAAAGTGTGCTTTTAAGTATTACATGTTTCTTGTATTTTTTCTGTTTATTTGAAACCAATATTTATATTAAAATTGTTTTTTTATACGTATTTCATAAATTGTTGTGCTTATGTTCAAGCTCACACTACTTAAGGTATTCAGTTTGTGCTGAATAGATGCTAGCTATTTAAAGCCATGCAATTGAAACAATAAGGAGATACTAAATTTTTTTTAAATTTGCTGCATTTTTTTTTTGGTTAAATTGCAAATAGAGCGGAAATGTTGCAAATAAAGCGGAACATTACTAATAATAGAGAAGTTAACGATCTAGTGCAAATGATCTTGCATGAGTGCATTTGTAAAATATTATTGCATATATTTGCACTACACTAACAAAATACAGATTTACACTTGTTACGTTCTTGCAAAAATGCACCACTGAAAAGCTATAAGCTTATAAATGCTACGCATACGCAACAGCTGATCAACTAATTTCAGCTGAAGATAAAAAGTGTGAAAAATTTGCGAAGAAATCAATTTTGTTGAATTACTATGGAGTTATTGTCTTTCTAACGTATTCTCCGCATAATATTACAAATTTAAACAAAATACAAACTTAAACCGTGTTTAATTTTGCAGAGTTACCCAAAAAAAGTAGTTTATAATTGATAGCAAATGCTTCCCATTGCATAGTTTTGCAATCTAGTGCAAATTAGATCGTAAACGGCCCTAATGTGTCTCTGATTAATTGGACGATCTACGTGGAGTTAGTTTTCTTATGTTAAGCGCCTGTTAAAGTTTTTTTTAGGCAAAAAGAGAAACTTCACCCCATCGGAAATAATTTCTTACGCGGAATCGGAAAAGGGAGTTTTCATTTTTAAAACATATCAATTTACGATGAAATATTGTAATTAGCGTTGAAAGAAAGTTTGTGGAGAGGATTGCTTAGTAGCTTGATTTCATTACGGTGACGGCATAATGGCCTCGGATTCAATATCACGTGTTTCTACTGTTTGCTGCCACACTAAGGGCCAAATTGCACTGAACAATATGGTTTTGTAACTTTTCGGTCTTCTCTTTCATATTTTGCTCTTTTTTCTGAGTATTGCGTTCTTTTGTGCATGGATATCAAGTTGAAATAAAAATTTCTTCAAGACATTTGAGAGTGTCTCCTAAGTTACTATTCTGGGAACTATCGCAAATGGGATTTCATTCTATTTTTTGGAGTTGGATTATGTCTTATTTGTCGCTCAGAACATGTTTTGTTTAAATTTGCTGCTTCCTCGGGTGTTCGTCAATGTAGTATCCTTTGACTTTTGGTTTTTATTCTATTTATGAAAGATATTTCTAAACATATTCAGAACTCTCGCTTCATGCGGGCGACCTTAAATTTGCATAAAAATATGTTATTCAGATATTATTGTTGACTTGAAAGGGGTCGAAATAGGCTTTTGACTTGGAGTTTTTCAAATGGACTTCCTTTGAATTTTTCCAAGTGTTTTCATCTTATTCTCTTCAAACTTTCTCTTACAACCTTTTGCTTTCTTTCTGTCTCAAAAATTAAAAATATGGGTCTGTTCGGAAATGCATGCTGCATTTGCACAACTGACATTTTTCAAGCGTCCAAATGCAGTGTGAATTTTTTGATGCGAATGATGGTGACGCTTGATAGAAAAATTACATTTTAGATGATGTTTGTAGTGCTGCAAAATTGTCCTTTTCCGAACATTTTACTTGCGCTGCAAAAGCAGTTTGCGCATCATAATGCTTTTCCGAACAGACCATAGGTCTACTTATCGATACCTGGGTATTATTTTTGATTAAAAATTTTCGTTTCTTAACCATGTCAACTTCCTGATTTCTAAGGCTTACTCTTTACTCGCGTTTATTCGGAGATATAGCTAAGACTTCTCTGATCCACATACTCTAATAATGTTATTTAATGCGTTTGTGAGGTCGGCTGACTTCGTTAACGTATTTATGCATTTCATTAGTGTGTTTTATTTTGAATTGGTCTGAAAATGATTAACCAAAATTGCACAATTCTGGTGATGTTCTTAAAAATGGTCTAGTTGCGCAGTTTTGGTTATAAGCTTCGGACCAATTCAAAGTAAAACACACTGATGCATTGCATAAATGCGTTTACGAAGTCAGTCGTTGAGATTGGAGTATGCATCCATTATTTGATGCCCTTTTTACATGTCAACCTCTTTAAAATTGAAAAAAATTGGAAAAAACTTTACTAGGTTTGCCTTGCGGTGAATTAACTTTCATGACCCTATGCCACCTTAAAATATAAATAAAATTTTTGATCAGGGGTGTTGTGGAAACAGACAGAATTCAAACAAAATCGGTTTTAAAGTATTATGAAACAGACTCGGTTTTGTTATTTTCGAAATAAGGCAAAATCGATTTTTAACATTTTTAACATATTTGGCTTGTCTTTTTTGGCGAAGCACTTGGCCAGGTCCGGGTGGTTCTCCATGAAGCCAATTAGAATTTGGGCTGCATTCTTATTTATTCCCCTAATAAAAGATATAAATAAATAAACTAAACAAAAATAATTAAAATCCTTCATTACTTACTTTTTTCCAAAATTGTTGAGGCTTTGCGGAAGCCTCACACACACAATGATCAGCAATTCTGACAACTTTCAGCTGCTCATTTTAAAATCGACAACCAAATCGATAAATACCGACACAAAACCAATTTTGAAAATTAAACCTGTGTCGATTTCAAATCCAATTCTGGCAATTGTCTGTTTCCATAACATCCCTGAATAACTTTTCATAAAACATCGTTACCCAAGAATGAGAAAAAAACGACATGAAATATCTTCGCTGAACAAATTCGGAATAATTTTTCATTGGCCATTTAATCTTACAAAATTAAAGCAGCAAGTATTTTTAGATCAATCCTATTCCGTTTGTTCTAGTTGCTTATTATTTTTTCGCTATTCGTTGGAGTTCGACGAGTCTGCCGAAGTACACAATGTATTGAAACGAATTTTAGCTTCGCTAGAAGTTATTGTTTAAATGAAACAAAGATAGCGCAAAAATAAGAAGCAACTACAACAGACGGCAATCCTTGGAAGAGTTATAGGCTTGATCTACAAATACTTACTGCTTTAATGTCTTATGATAAAATGGCCGACGAGAAATTCTTGCGAATTTGTCCGAACATTTGTCCGCAGTGGCAAATCACAGCTAAATCACTCAAGACTACTGAAGATAAGGGGAAGTTCCCTTCGAAACAGTCTATCTAGTCTGCTGTGTGATTGACTCTATACAGAGTTGTAATTGTTGCCTTCTTCAAACTTACTTGATCTAAATAGCTCATAATTACAATCATGCAAGAAATTTAAAGAATAGATCACAATTAATTATCAAATAAAAAATATTTTAAATTGTACCGTTTAACTGTCTTACAGTGTATATATTTTTTATCTTTTTTTCAAAAACTGTTTTGATGCAAGTTGTACTACCAAAACTAGTCACACGGACGCTCTACCCCCGATAAGGGTAGCGACATTTAATTATAATCAAAGCTAATTAAGTACATTTAAAGCCTGGATCACCCTAGAATAAATTCGCCAATGCCAATACACGAGTAAAATAAATAAAGGCTTTGTGTACATTTTTATGCTCCAACAAAATAGATTTTAGATTGTAATTGGTAAACACTCGCATAGAATATCCTTTGCAGTTAATATTAATACGCGTAAAATCGATGCATATACAACTTGCAAAAAAAAAAAAAACACAAACAAAGATCGTGTTAAGTTGTATCATGATATTTTTTATTTTTTTCTTGCAAAACTTTAAAAAGTTATAAATAACAAGTTCAATTAGTCTGAATGCTATTTATGTTTTGGTGTGAAATTCATTTTCTTTTTCGATAACGTGCCTTTTCCATAACTTAGTAAATTATATTTTGCAATAAAAAAAAAATAAAAATGAAAATTATATGAAATAATTTAGTTAACATTAATTTGACTACGTCCTGCTTAAAAATACGGATAGAAGACGCTATAAAAAATTCATACGTCGTATAAACTATCGAGATGAATAAGAAAAAACTGACTTTTCTGCAGTAGTTTTAGTTAAGTCAAAGCCTCTTTAGTTAACACAAACTAAAACTACGTTCTTATCTAATAAAAAGTAGAATACAAATATTCAAACTGTGTTTCACAATCAAAAGTGACGAATATTCGAATATACTTTCCGACAGGCACAGGAACCAAAAATACTTTTATTCCGCTGTTTTATTCACTGTTGATGAATCTAACTGAAGAAATATATAGAGTCCAAAACATTGCGCAGATCAAAGTCCCCTTTTTTAGGTAGTAATCTCAAAGTTCGATTAAGATTGCGTTTGATAAGATCTTCACTGGAGCCGTCATGAACAAAATCGCTAAATAAAAGCATGATGGACAATTAAGTACATGTCTTAAAATAGATGCATAAAAGTGAAACTTACGCTTTATCGAAGCTGTATCTAGCCTGCAGAAATTTCGATAAGTCTTCTAGTATTGGCTGGGAGTGTAAAGCTACAAATTGTTCCCGACAAATCTGGAGAAAAAAAAAATTAATAGCAATTATTAATAGTAGTTAAAAAAATCACTTCGCATTTACCTTATTCATATCGGGCACCGTACATGCATGCGTCCAGAAGCAATCGTGTACCGAAACGAAGGTTAGCCCCTTGCGTTCGCAATGCAACGACGTCAACATCATGTGGGATGAGTCGAGCGAATGTATAAAATTCGGCGGAAAGGCATTCTTCTGTTTCATTACATTTGGACGTTCGTACATATCTATCGGCATGGATTCGGATACACGAGAACCTGTGCGTGGTTCTGCAAACTTATGCGTATCAATGCGATTGTATGGCTGCACAATAGGCAATCCTAATGGTGTAACCCACTCTACATTTTTGCCACATACGCTCGAAATAAGCCGCGCACAATCGGTGAACCAGTCCTGTATCTCTTTTGTTGATGTAAACATCTCTCGCAGACTTTCAAATGTTTTTGTCGTTAGATATGTGGAGGCAGGCCACACCCATTCTTTGGGAAAGCTATCCATATCCTTCAACTGGCGGGCTATTTGCAGACGCGCGCCAAAACGTGTCACTCCATAAACAGTGGTCATAACTGTTTGTTTTATAACTTTTCGTTGCACGAAACCAGCGAGTGCCTTAGCAACGTGGATGTCATTTGCTGCATCTTGTTTTCGTGATTTTTCTACCAACGCTGCAACGGCGCTATAAACATCTTGTGGTACTTTTGAAGATGACAGGTTGACGCTGTAACCGCCTGCCTTATCACGTCCAAGAGCAGCGTAGTGTTGAAGGCCATTACAGGAGCCATCCTGATGTACGGGAAATCGACTGAGATAACCTAAATGTTTGTTTCTTTATTATTTAAACGCTTAAATTAAAATCATTCAATACCTTCTCGATCAGCAGCACGATGTACTTTGGCGATTTCCTGACAGCACGCTAGCGTTTGCCAGGGTTCATCCGAATTTGTCCACCACTTGCGTCCCGTCAGCGGCCTATCTGCAGAGTCAAGGATTTCCTCCATTACATCCTCAGCATAGAGCAATCGTTCACTCACTGAGTCTCGTTTCTTCAGACCGGTCAAATTTATACAGTGCAATTTTAGCCAACTAAAGCCATCAGCTCCCAAAGGTTGCGGTTGATCGAAGATAAGAATTGAACGCGCTAAATCTGAGCCCAAATGGTTTAGATGTGGTGGAATCGGGTAGACACGTCCTCGGAAGTCCATATTATGTGGCAGCCAGAAAACTTTATCACGAAACTGGAAATTGACAAAAAAATATGAGCAAAAATTATCGTATGAGAAAACAATTCGAACATTTTATCCTACATTCAGTTGTTGAGACAGTTACAATAAATATTTTTTCTGAACACTGTATAGCAAAAATCCATACCAGTTCAGAGTTATAGGACCAAATATTTAAGGAGATTTACGATTTTTATACCATAACACTGAGTTTGAGCGCGACCTGTCATATAATTTGTTTACAGTGGCCGATTATGTCATTTCATCTCAAGTCTGTTCAGCGGTAAAAGGGGGAGTATTATGTATGTATTTATTTATTTAGTTAATATAACTATTTAAATCTGCTTTAAGTTTATAAATAACAATATTTAAATTAATTAATTAATAGTATTTAGAAAACAAATAACAAAATTGTTATATAATATTCTCTTTGATATGAATTGTAAGCTTTCTTTTGAATCTTCTTAAGTTATTTTCTGCTTTTATTGCAGAAAAATTTTGGTGAAAATGAAATTTGTTGGTTTTTGGAATTTTTTGAATATTTTTACCCTAAAACCAGGGCATGATATGTTGGCATCCCTGGAATCCAAAATTTTTTCTAAAAAAAAATCATTTCATATTTTTAAGATTTTTGAAGTCATTTTAAGCGAGAAACATAGTTTTTCCGTTTTTTTATAAATTTTCTTGTGTTCGAAGTGCCAGTAACAGGCACTTTGAAAATTTTTGGAAAAAAAGTCAAGTTTCAATAGCTATAACTTTGGTATCCGAATTTTGTTTTTTTTTTTAATTTTTTGCACAAAATAGCTCACAACTATCCTTAATCCATTTCTCGGGGATTTTTTCAAAACTTGAATTTTTTAATTTTTTGGAATTTTTTTCGTAAAACTACCCAAATCGAAATTTCCAAAGAGGTACCGTACCCTTCAACTAAAAAATTTCATAAAGACCCGGTTATATAACGTAATCCCTCAGTTTTTTGTATATGTTTGAAATATAAGGTCCCTTCTCCAAATAAGGCCCAAGCCTCAATAAGGCCCGATTTCTAATACGCACATTTATTGCATTCCCTGCAAAATGATTTTTTGCACGTTTAAACATGTTCATATCTGCATCACGATGCAAAAAAATTACTTCGATTGCGCATCTGTGAAGCGAGTGACAGTCGAACGAAGTCAGCGGTAGCGTCAACAACGTGGTTGATGTAATATTGTGCTCGCAGTAAAAGTCCGCTATTCTACGAATTAACTATTGCCTATGTCCAGCTTTGAATTAAAAATCAAGAGGTATTTTAACGAAAACAAAAAGGTTAATTGATCAAATCTAACTGTGGTGTATTCCGAGAAAAACTTGATTAATGAAATTATATTGAGAGCGCCTAAAAAGGCCCAAACATTTTTTTCTTTCCGGTTTTCTTTCTCCGATCTCATGTCCACACCTAAATCTACCTGGCAGAAAAAAAACTACGAAAAAGAAAGCCCTCAACTATAAAGGTCAGCAAATTATCAAAATTTTCTTTAAAAAGCCAGAGTAACTTTATTTTAATTTTCGAAATGAACTTTTGGCAATAAAAGTATTTATTCGAAAAAGTTTTTATAAAAAAAAGCTATGAATAGCATTTATGTTTAGTATAAATGTAAACCAACATTTGTTATAACAATATGTGTTCTTATTTTATTATTTTCTGACTGTTTTGTTATGTTTCTAAAACCGTTATATATTGGGCCTTATTTAGACATGGTGGTCCTAATATGGCAAAAATCAGACCTTTTTAAAACCTTCTGAGCTGGATATATTTTTTACTTTTTCATGCTTTATTTTTATGTTTTTGAAAAAAGAATTGAATAAACAAAAATACAAAATTGCAAAAATAAGTTTAAAAACCCCGTTTCTCTTCAGTCTGGTAAAAACCGTTAGGTTGGCTTTATTTGAGTAACTTACCTTAGTATAAGAAAATAGTTCCTCGAAATTTCAATGAATTTTTTTGCAAATTTGGATTTTTCAGATTTTTTTTAATACAGCATGGACAAAAATAGATTTTTTTCGAAAATTTAAAAATCTCAGCCCTGTTAGTTTTTGTCTAGTTTTCATGTTTAAAATAACATTTTGAAGAAAAATAAAATAAAAAACGACACGCGTACTATTTTTTTAAATTTATGCACTTAAAAAAAGTTATTCGGATATTTTAGAAAAAAGAGCACTTTTTTCCCATATAAATCAGATTTTCAACTTAAGGTCGCAAGCGGCACGATTATTTATTAATTTTTTTCCTGAAATTTTCAGAATATACTTTTGACAGGATAAGAAACAAACGAAAATTAGGGCCAACCTAATATACATTTTACATATATATTAATAACAACAACCACCACAAAAGCAGCAAAACGACACGATTGCGAACCAAACGAACAACAAAAACACCATAAGCAGTTATTGAAGCACCTAGTGTTTTTCTTATACGAATATATGATTTTTTTTTCTTCTTAAGTTTTGCTGTTTTGTGACTTTATTAAATAAGTAACAAAATCCAAAGATAGATTCGTTTCATTCCTCTACTCTAATTGATATTTTGGTATATATTTGTTCTTTGTACGATGAATGTTAAACGCTGTGGGTTTACCCCTTCCCATAAGCTTCCTAAATGTGAAAATGACCCCCATAAAAACTGCGCTGTAAGACGTATTCTACGTAAAAAAATTTATATTTTTTCTGAACTAATTGATGTAATTGTCCAATTCTGTACTTACATGATTTGCTAGTGAAAGCCGGTAAAGTGTGTCACACCACAAGCTATACATTTCCGCTTGCTTGCGGCGACGCCCTAGCTTTTCTTTGTAAAGTTTAGTACGTTGCGCATTCGATATTGTACTATCGTGTTTTTCTATCATGGGTAGTGGAGGCAATGAATTAGGTGTTTCTGGCACATCCATCTTATGATCGCCACCGTTTTGAAAAACTTCGATGATTACGTCTAAAATCTACACAGCAATTAAATATAAGCGATCCGATTTCCAATAAAATATAAAACTTAGCCTTAAATGTATATTTTCTTAATTAAGCTTACATCAGTATTCACACGCCAAGGTATGCTAGCAAGCTGGTTTAGAGAGTCTAAGGCAGGATACATATGTTGTGGATTTAATGACTTGATGCGTTCCCACTGCTGGATGGCCTTTAGGAAAATGAGATATTCTTTTATAGTTATATATAAAAAAAATAGCTAAATACTTTACTTGACTCGGCAGACGTATCAAGTCTGAATGATTAAGAAGATAACCACCAGTGTGTGGTGTGCTCCAGGGCTGTGGCGGACATAGCATCGGTACAAAATTTGTTTCAAATGTTAGTGTTTGCTGGCGGGAGGCACGTACAAGCCTTTAGAGATTGATATTAATAAAAAAACATGTGAATAATTAGTGAGTAGCGCTACCTAGCTAGCAATGGATGTGGCTTAACTTCCTCCCTTACGAATCGACCTTTATTGCGAAACAATGTATAAAAAGCAGGCAACGAATTTTGCTGTTTTAAATTTCTTTTCTGACGCATTATCTGGGAATCAATTTTTACGTCACGAATCAGAATGTTGTAGAGAAAACGACCGACGCCATATAAAACATTTGATGGCCATGGAACTTCCTTTATATCCATGCTTGGTCCAGTCGATCGTTCTTCGTGCACTATGCGTTGCCACATCTGACGAGAATTATCACTGGTCTGAAAGCCGGAGTTTTGATCCCACTTCTCGATGAATTTAGTGTAAATATCGCCTATTTTAGCTTGTATGCCATTTTTCAGCTTTTGATCTAGTATATATCTTAAGAAAAGTAACAAGTATGAAGATTTGAACTTATAATTTACTTTGTGTATATATATATACCTTTTCTGCACTTGAATTCCTAATTCTTTGTGCAACTGATTCACCGACGCGCTAAATGTTTCTGAGCCAGAAGCTATTTTAAAAATTTCTTTCATCAAAATTTCAACATAATGTGTAGAGTCTATAGTTCTTAAATATGTGTAATAGTTCATGAATCCATTTGGTTTGTAATGCATTTGCGCCTTTACTGTATTCATATCTCGTAAGATTGCATCGTTTATTTGCTGTCGCCACATAACTTCAATTTCTTTGAGTTTTGCACGCTAAATTTAAATTAACGAAAATAATAAGTTAACATTTTTCGTTCAACCATTGCAAACAATTGTGGTAAAATATTTAATTAAATAAGTTGTGTTTTGTCTTACACAGTGTTCAGCATTTGGATACATCTTGGATTTCTCAATGGATTTAATTGTTATGCTGCCGCTTAACTCATGTTTGAATTGCTCACTCGCCTTATTTAGTAATTCTTCTTTAGTATAACCGTATTTTGGATGCATTATTTCAGTGCCACACCTATTCTTATTTTGCACAGATGCTTTTGATTCTGCCTCGTCAAAGCTGAGCACGTTTTTGTTTAAATTATTTAGTAAAATATTAGAATACAACAATTCTGGTGGTGTATAACTGGGTGTGAAATCAGGTCGAACACGTTGTATGGTTTGGAGTACTATTTCACGCTGATCGTAAAGAAATTTCGAACGGTCCATAATTTGATTCAATGTAAAACCCTTTAAATAAAAATTACTAAAATGGTCAAACATTTTCTTGTTGATTACTTTGGTTAAATATAATACTTACAGATTCTTTTGCTTCTTCGATATATTTTTCAATTTGTTTGTTATTCTGATCGTTTGCCTCTAAGCGACCAAAACATTCAAAAATAGCTGCAAAAGTCTGTTCATTGAATGCAATACCATCTTCTTTTATTAAATTGAAGATATCTTCGATTCGGTTAAACAAACCCTTCTCCGCAAAACCATGCAACAAAATATTGTAGAGGTCAATGGTAATTAAATCGTTATTTTGTGTGGCGGAGCTTATTGCACGTTGTCGGTAAGCATTTAGAATTGACAGACCTCGATTGAGTAAACCTGCAGCAACGCAAACATTTAAATACGTGTTCAGAGTGATGCGTATGGCACGTTCTTTTGAAAGGCGCTCCTGCTCTTCGTTGATGTGGGTTTTTGATTTGTATCTGTAATGAATATTATTATAATAATTAAACAGGAAACAACTTGATGATTACAAAAAAGTGGTATGTTATTACGAAATGAATTATTTGTGAATTTACAGAAAGTAGGTTAATAAGGAATAGAATAAGGTTTTTTCCAATCCCTTGTTTTGTGTGTGTCTTAAATGCTTACTCACAAAAACAGAACCAAGTTATTAACGGCTCTATATTATTGTTACTGATCTAAGCTATAGAAAACCATTAAAGCTCTGTATCGAAAAGAAAGTGCACACTTTACTTTTCCATTATAGCGGATCCGTTTCTATTTTTTTTTAATTTTAATGTTTTTCTAATATTAAAGTACAAATTAAAACTATTTCATATGCACTTAAAATTTTAAGAAAAAAACAATTCTTCAATTGTATCCTAAGTGTTTCCCTTACTCCTTTCATTGCATTTTGCAACATTTTTGATTTAATTTTTCATGCAGCATTTTTCCATTTTGTTGCAATTCGCTAAAATTTGAGGCCACGCAGCTTTTAATCGATCTTAGTTCCAGGGCATTAGAAATATTTTAATTTTTCTACACAAATAGTATTCAGTTTGAATATAAAACGAACGAATTGGCCATTTCAGCCCAGAACTGGCCCTTGGTGCTTTACGCCGTCTCCAAAAGGCTTATGTTCTCTAGAAGCTTTATTTGGCAGTTTGAACTGTCCGAGGTTTACTGTTGTTCAATGTTAATTTAAATTTATTGTGCGAATTTTTTTGCATATCAACAATTCTATTTTGAACGTGACCGCCTTACAGAATGACAATTTTAGATTTATGTGAAATTTTACATGGAGCATCACTGACGCAAATAAAAAACTTAGCTTGGGGAAAAAAGTTTGACGTGATTTTTGGCGGAGTTACAAGGTGCAAAAAATTTACAAAAATCTGCAATAACGTCGAAAACCGATTTTTGCGAAAATTCTTATCTCAAAAACTTCTAAACCGAATGGTAAGTTTGAACTACCGTTGGAAATGTTAAAATAGTTTTAATCTAAAAATAATTTTAGGCAATTTTTGTTTGGGGGTTCTATCCTTTGCGAAGAATACCATTAAATTTTTCTTAGAGCTGGCAAAATTACCTTTTAAACAAAATTACCTGGTGTGATTTTTGTCGGAGTTGCTGCAGGGTGGCGTAAATGGGTTCGTGAAGATATGGACATTTTAACATCTTAACAAAAATTTAAATGAAAAATATTTTTGTTCAGACGTTAAAATTACCATATCTCATGAACCCATTTACGCCACCCTGCAGCAACTCCGACAAAAATCACACCAAACTTTTTTCCTCCTAATTAAGTTTTTAATTTCCTTCAATGATGCTCCTGCCAAATTGCACCCAATTCGGAGATGGTCCTTCCGTAATTATTATTTTTGCGGTACGGTTCAAGTGGAATTGCTGATATAAGAAAAGATTTCTTTTGAATGCTGCAGTTGAAGAAAATGACAACAAACTAATAATACATAGTACGAAATAACATATAAACAATATGTAATATGTGCTTGCAAAATCAAAACTTGAAATTTCAATCGCGTTTTTCTCTTTCTGAGGAGATAATTTTGTCTCATGAAAATGTGTTGTACTGAATCTAAATTTTTCGACATATCGCAATAATACTGATGTTAAAATAAGGGGAATATTTTTAAGCGTCCTATTCTTCAACTATTTGTAAACAATATTACCAAAAAAACTTAAGTATACCGTTATTTTTCTCAATCAACGACTTTTCATACAAAAATACGTTGTACTGAGAAAAGCGACTACGAGATATAGTCATAGATTTGATGTCAAAATAACGGGAATTTTTAAAAACTTGCTATTTATAAGAAACTTCGCTATCACAATATATATATATTCACATATGTTACATAAAAAATACTTATTGTAGGGTATCCGTAAGAGATAGCGAAAAATGTCTGAAGTATTTTTTGTACATCTCAGCAATGTTTCTTCCATACCATGTTCTTCCATCTCTTATAGTTTAGCTTTTATCTTAGAAAACCTCTTTTCATGCTCATAACTCAGGCGAAAGATAAAATATATTCGGTGCACTCCTTTTTCTTACTCTAATTCATTTATTTGTACACATTTAGCCCGCTTCTGAAAAATGTTTCCCTGGGAATCGAAAGTTTTAATTTTTAAGATTGCAGATAATGACATACAATTTTTTTTACACTCATAAATATTGACGGTCTTAAAACTGAAAACTCCCTTTTCCGATTTCCCGGGAAAAATTATTCAGAATTGGGCTGATAGTGTCCTATGTGAAGAATACTCGAGTCTAAAGGTACACTCGAGATAGCATAGAAATTTTGATTGTTATCTGATTGTCTAAATTTTGGTGGTATTGAATGTAGCGTTGATTGATTAATTGTAATTTGAAGAATTAATAATTGGAATATTTTTCGCATATGCATTTTCTTGTTTTTGAGAAATGTATGTATGCCCGAGAATCAGAAGTGGTACCGCAGATAGTTTTATTAATTTGGACTCTTCAAAAATTTCGGAACGAAATCCTGTCTAAAAATGTCTATTTAAAACACCATGCAAATACCAAGATTTTTCCTATTTTGATAATTAAGGTATGGCCTACGGTTCAAGTCGTTTTTCAATTTATCAACATTGGGTTTTTTACGTGAAAGTAGACGCAATTTTCTAACTTTTCCGTACTGTACTTTTTTATATTTCGATGTTTTTTATCCCCCCTCCCCCAGAGCGATGAAAATGGGTACGTAAAAATAAGAAGGCAAACGGGGTTCGTTTTTCTTGATAACCAGATGTATCGAAAATCTGCGGGCGGCATTTTGTTGGTATCAACGTCAGGCAGGTCCTGAACTTCAGGACCGCATCTTCATCCGACTTCTGGTTCTTTAGAAAAACGACACCCTGGTTTGAAAAAAGTGATTATATATGTTAGGGTTTATATGTTAGGGTGTCCCAAAAATATATTTGTTTTTTGTTTTGACAGATGTCCGCGATTTTAATACTTCCACTTGACCTTAGAAACACCTCTGTGAAGCGCATCTCAGTTGGTAAAGGTTTAGAGGTCGCTAATTCATTTTCTAATTTTTCCATACGATTTGTATGGGGAAAAATCAGTTTTGCTGGTAAATTGAATTTAGGGCCATTATCTTTTTAGCAAAATGGTTGAAAAAAGTGTTCCCTCAAATTTTGTCTGTTATGCCATATCCAAATTTAATTTTTATCGAATTATTATTTGGTGGTTGCCCAAAACGATTAAAAAATAATATAAATACAAAAAAAAAAACTACTTCCAACTTTTAATCCAAAAATATATAACAAAACCCAATGAACTTTTTCTTCATTGTGCATTCCAACTATTATTATCTTAAATATAAGACCAATAACAATAATGAAAATGGAGTACTCTAAGGGATATTGTTTTTAATGAAATAATTCTAAATAAAATTATTAATTTTTATAAAAAGTGAGCCACAGACCACCAAACAATAATCAGATGAAAATGAAATTTGGATATGTCATAACAGACAAAATTGAAGGGAACATTTTTTTTAAACATTTTGCTTAAAAGGTAATGGTTCTAAATTCAATTTACCAGCAAAACTGATTTTTCCCCATACAAATCGTATGGGAAAATTAGAAAATGATTTCGCGACCTCTGAACCTTCACCAATTGAAATGCACTTCACAGAGGGTTTTTCCAAGGTCAAATGGAATGGAAAAGCCGTGGACATCAAACACGTTTTTTTTTGAGACACCCTAGTATATATACATATATAGCTCTGTAACCAGAGCTGTAAAGTTTGCATTCATATTCAGAATTTTAAGTACAACTGAATAATGACATAAGAATGCATTCAATGAATGCAAAATTGATTTATACATACAATTTTTAATTCACATTCAATTTTAAAAAAATTATTAATTAATCATTTCAATTATTCATTTTCGTTATTCAGAATAATGAATAAATTTTTTTATTCATTTGAATGCTATTCACAAAGAATGCCATTCACAAAGAATTACAGAATTTTCAATTATTCTATTTTTATTCATTATTCATTTTTTACTCGTTATTCATTTTTTATTCTTTATTCATTTGTTATTCATTATTGATTTGTTATTCATTATTCATTTTTTATTCATTATTCATTCGTTATTCATTATTCATTTTTTATTCTTTATTAATTTTTTATTCATTATTAATTTTTTATTCATTATTCACTTTTTATTCATTATTCATTTTTTATTCATTATTCATTTGTTATTCATTATTCACTTTTTATTCATTATTCATTTGTTATTCATTATTATTTTTTTATTCTTTATTCATTTTTTATTCATTTTTTTGTCATTGCTTAGGGCTCGGGCTATGTTTTTCTTTTATTAATTTGACGATATAGGTAACAACAGCAAAAAAAATTTTTATAAATATCTTAAGAAATCAAAAAAAAAACATAACAGACAAACCTCGAATCGTCGTCTTCAATCTGTTAAAAAAGCGCAACAAAAAAAATTTAGGAAATCGGTGAGAGAATTCGGTGGCATAAAAAGCATGTTTCATTTGGGCCTTACTAGTTTCTAAACGTACGCTTGATCTCTGTTGTCTTAGCTTATGAAGAACCAATTCCTCACACCCCGCTGGAATAAGTTTATCGGTTATGACATCAAATTTAAGAGTATGTAGTTGGTTACTACGGTTATCCATTTACCACTGGGACGAAGAAGCAAGCTCGGCATTAATTCGCTGGAAATAGTAACACTCAACCTACCTATTTTTCTTCTATACCTTTTACTGAACCTCTTCATCAAATTACTAATAATTAACATATCCATCATTTTTATTATTAAACGCAGATAACGGTTTATTTATTATTAAATGTATTCAATGTATTTATAATGGTATAGAATGAAAAACCATGTATTGATTTGAAAAACAATAATAGCAGGTCAGATTTACCGATTGCGGTAAGTTTAGTGTTAACCTAGTTTGTGTTTGCTTGCTTAGTTTTTGGCAAGCGTACGTTTCTAAGTACTTGAAGTTATTTCATATTTAAGAGGGTAGTTCGGTTACTTGGATTCCTTTTTTCAAAATGTTTTTTTCAGTGTTCATTCAGATGAGAAACTCAATTTTTTTACATATCGATGGCTAAATATAGAAAAGGCGTTTTTCTATAGAAAAATTTTTAAATGCAGTTTTTATACAAAATAGGCAACAAATTTACAATCGAAGCTATCGGTTAAAAAAACGAGTTACCATTTTCTATATTAAGCCATCGATAAGAAGTACAAAAAATTATTTTGAAGTTCTCACCAGTTTTTGGTAACTTAAATTGTACATACTTTTTCTTTGATCATATTACTGCCCAAAAATAAGAAAACTTTGTCCTAATTTGTAAATTTATTAAAGTACCCCTTAAGCAGTTTGATGCAGCTCTTTGGTCCAGATTTGCAAGAATTTTTTATACAGTGAATGTAGAATACGTGGAAATAATGACAGAAGTTACACATATTATTATTATATTTTTTGGCATTGTGAAGATCTAACGTGTGTAGATGTTAAAATGTTAAGTGACTGCGATTTTTCCAGCGATGACTACGAAGCTGATCCAACTTATTCCGGAGAAAGTTATCGTAGTTGCAAAAGACATTTTTCTGATGACGAAAAATCTTCAAGCCCAGTAAAGGAAACAAAAAATTTTTTAATCGATACTTTTTGAAAAAATTTTCAATATCATAACAGGAGTAAGTTTAAATAAATAGTTTTTAGAAAAAGGGAAGTTATTCGTGGTTATACATTTAGCGTAAGGACACGGATTTCCAAAAATTATAGTTATGTGTAATTTATGCGGAACACAATTGCGAGGCTTTTTACACATCACATCTAATTTTGTGAGGCATTTGCGTTTGAAACATTTGAAAGAATTTAATGATTACAAATCAACCAGGAAAGATTCCGATAAATCAACAAATACAAAACACTTTGAATTAATCCTGCGTGTTATAGCAAACAATATGCTCCCAATATCGTTTGTTGAATCTATTTTATTCAGAGAATTGATATCTTTCGCAAATCCAAACCTTAAAGTAATGAGCAGACCAACAGCAACTAAATTGATAACAGAAGAATATTCTCAAAAGATTTCCGAAATAAAAAGTACTATAAAAAATGTTCGATACTTCTGTACGACTGCAGATATATGGTTAACAAAGCATAGAAGCTTTTTTGGTTATACTTGCCACTGGATTGACGAAGATTTTAAAAGACATTCTGTAGCATTAGCATGCAAACGTTTTTCAGGAAGTCATACCTTTGACTGCATACACGACTATATTTTGGAGATAAATGCAAAGTTTCATTTAAATATAGAAAATATAAGAGCAATTGTAACCGATAATGGATCAAATTTTGTTAAAGCGTTTAAGGAATTTGGTATAAACAAAATTGCAATCGATGAAAACCAAGTTGATGAAGATGAAGATGTTGGGGAGCCCAGCGAGTTCGAAAAAAACTTCTTTGCTTCTTTATTACCGAAGCATATCAGATGCGCAACACATACTTTGAACTTATTGGCCACAACAGATTTTACAAAAATATTGAAAGCGGATGTTTTAATGTACCAAAAGCATGTCATTGTTAGTTTTTTAGTACAAACATCTGTAAGTTGTTAATTTGTATAACATGTATGTGTTTCTTTTACAGATTATTGCAAAGCGCTCAAGTGTATGGAATAAGGTGAATCGTCCAAAATCATCAGAGCAAATCAAATTGTTATTGGGATCGCAGTTAAAATATCCCGTTCCTACTCGGTGGAACTCATTATATGATTCATTAAAAAGTCTTTTAATCCATAAGGCCGCGTTCATAGTGGACGCTTTGGCTGAAGCTGATGCATAAAGCTGCTTTGTCAAGCTTTTTTTGATCATAGTGAACACTTATTCAACGCTGCATAAAGTAGCTTATTGAGCTTATAGGTGTTCATAGTGCGCGCTTTATGCTTGTGGCTGATATGCTTTGTTTTCATTTATTTCTTTGGAAAGTAATGCCCTCAATTGCGTTTTGCAAAGTAAATGAAAGATTGTTTTGTTTAATGAGTATGTAGATTCGCGATGATCACCAATGAAAGATCAAACCAATTACAAACAAAAGTTCAAAGGAACTTGAAAACACAAAGCATAATAACGGTGGAAAGTTCAGCACAAAAAGTACACAAGAAGTAAGCAAGTACAACGAAAACTATGTAAGAAAACGAGATAGAATACACAAGTGCATACAACTGAAAAGCACCACAAAAGGACCACAACGGTTGAAACTTCAGCACAAAAAAAAAAAATCAACGAAAATATTGTTAACAGGCAAAATAGATAAACATGTGCCGAATAGCATTTTAAAAATGCTCTACAACAAAGCACAAAAAATAAAATTATTTTTTCTGTGTGAGCAAGCGAGATGGAGATATAAGCGCTGAAAAGCATTTGAAATTAAGCTTTATGCTAGCTTTATGCTGGCACTATGAACACTTTGAGCTTTTTCCATATGATTATACACAAAGCGTTTTTCAGCTAAACCTCTCGGCTAAGCTAAAAGCGTTTACTATGAACGCGGCCTAAGTCTAAATTAAATGAATTATGCAGAACGTTGCAGGTACAAACATTTTTTGATAAGGAATTAACGTATATTGAGGAATACCTGCAACTATTGCAACCGATTGCAAACGGATTAGATTTTCTGCAAAAAAATGATGGAATGGTGTATGGATTCCTTCTTCCAACTTTGGCAACTATACGAACCAAATATAGCACGATGCGCAAAAACTGCACCTTCGAGTACTTTACACATACTGTTGCGTCTCTTGAAGAAGCGTTGGAACGCTAGTTCTATAATTACTTTCAATTAAAGGAGGACGTTAATGATGCAATTGTGGCTTCAGTTGTCTGTCCAAAAGCTAAATTTAAGTGGGTGACGGCACTCAATCCATTATTTAATGATTCTAAAGTGTCGGAAATAAGCATGATTGTTAAAAACGAAGTAATGAAAGAATCGGGCTTCTGTACACCGTTAAATAACGCAGACGAGCAGTCAAAAAATAATTACTTCGATTTTGGAATTGCAGGTATTGTAATAAATTAAATGGTTATAATTTTTATAGTTTTAGATCACAAAAATATGTTTTCTTTTCACATATTTGTAAAGAATCCATTAATACTTCTGGAGCTAATGACGCAGAGTATTTTGCTTATTTAACAGATCCTTCAACTTCACTTGAAATGCTGAATCGTTATCCCACCATAAAGAAGGCATACATCAAATTTAATACTCCCCTACCGTCGTCAGCTGCAGTAGAGGCTTTTTTCATTTGCGTCCCTTATCAACACTCCACGGCGTGGAGCACTTTCAGACTCAAATTAAGAAAAACTTATTTTACTAAAAGTAAATAATGAAATTTAATTCTTAACTTTTATAATTATTTTTAATGTAATTTTTTTTTTTCAAATGTGTTTTTAAAAGTAAAATAAATGAATTTGATTTCGTTACTATGACTTATTGTGAGACACTTTTTTTTATTTATAACTCGGTAAGTATTAGCTTTAAATTTTGCCTCTTTGGAAATATGGTATATTCAACTGATTAGTTTTTACCTTTTTAAAGATTAACAGATATCTTTCTGTTAACTTCAATCGACACAATTTAGTTTAGGTCGCATTTAGATCAATTCGCACACAGCCTAAGATGCTTTCTGGTGCAACATATCTTCAGTTAATACTTAATACTGAATAAACCAACCAACGTAGCACAGAATATATTGGATCAGTTGGTAGTGTATAGCACTACCAATCGAAGGGTTATGAGTTCGATTCTCACTACAAACTAGGAAATATTTTTAATTTTATATTCTCTTGGTGAAACAGGCGCAAGCAAAAAGCAACAATTCTAAAAAAAGGTGTATGGAAAAAAAGTGTCGTTTTTGAGATTTCACTCAAGCAAATCACAAAACGAGACGTAAAAAAAAGCTTCGCTTCAAAAATAAGAATAATTAAAAAGACTGACTATAAAAGTAGTTTTAATAACAAACCTCATTTTGGGTTTTGTCAAAACTTCAGCGCTAGGTTGTTGATCTGTAGATTTTGTGGAGTTCAGCTGTTCTGCGTCTGGAGTAACACAAGGTTCAGATGTTTCAAGAGGATCAACTTGTACTTCAGCTTCGATAAAATGGTCGGGTGGAATACTGATGAAAACAATCAATAGAAATGCATATTTCTTGAATATCAGACCACGCAAAACATACCTTAACGTTTCTAGACCTTCATCTTTTTCGTGTTCGATGCTCTCAATAATATTACGAAAATTTTGGAAGCTCTTTAAAATATTTTGTACATCAACGGGACTCTCGATTAAACGCACGCTATCGATTTTTTCGTCACAGAATATCATCGGTCTATCATCGTATAAACCAGAAGCTATAATGGAGCTGTCCAACTCTTCCACATCTAAACGCTGGAATTCAACTGGCTGATATTTACGCGAGGTCGTTTTAGTAATGTGGGCATCTATCAGCTTCCTTCTGACTAATTGTTGAGATTTAATGAAGTTTTGAAGTTTTTTCGAATTTAAACGTTGTACGCGAGTCATGCTTTCACTGGAGGAAACGTTGGTTACTAGAGTTGGTAAAATATGTTAAAGGTAGAACCTTTTAAAGAAATCAAAAATATGTACAACTCTAACCTTCTAGTAGTTCAACATATTTTTTGGGTGAACGCTTTTTTCTTATTTTGCTATTCTCCTTCAGCAGCTGGTGTTCGGCATTAGTTGTTGATTGTTTTCGTTTTGATAACGCAATGCAGCCTAGGCTAACTTCTTCTAGGTTCGAAACTATTTTAAATATTAGTTATGATTAGGATATTTTTAAGACGTAATTTAGCGAATATGACGTAATTCCATCTGTATATAACTACTTACTATGGGGAGTGCCCGGTGCCCAAATGTGTGAATCCAATATATGCGAACGTTTTGCTCCAGGACACCACCAGCACCCAGCACTGGTATTATTCGCGGATACAAGTGCATTCTTTCGATGGTGCCGACCACCAAAAGCCAATGTCATATTTGGGAAGGATGCACACTTTGTTGAACACAAACGATACATTTTCACATTGACCAAGTTAGTTTAAAGTTCCTGCTTCTTTGATATTAACACAAAATACAGTTGAAATTTGTATTTAAATTAATTTAGCGCTTGCATAATAGCCGTGAACTTAGTATTCTCGACTTTTCGTGTAAAGAACGAAAAAATAAATGTTATTTTGACGTTTGTTCAGAAATAAACACATGGCGAATTGTGCGTGATGTTGGGAATAGTTATTTACATCATGACCATTCACAATGGATTTGGATTCCAGCCAAATATTGCATACCATGACCCTGTTCTCACTCGCCTTAAAAAAGGCAGAGTAATGGCGTTATTTTGACACTATGCATTTGTCAGGTGTTCTTACTACCGACTTTTTTAAGACCGCCTTATTTTGAATTCCGAGAACACTCAATAAAATGTGCTGTTAAATTTCGGAAAATTCATTACTTTATAAGTCTTAAACTAAACAGCAATGCAAAAAAATAGAAATGAGTAAAAGTGAAAACCCAACCAATGCAAAACAAAATTTATTTGCGCTAAAACATAAGAGAACCACGAGGAAAATGAGGCACAATGAAACTTCAAAGTAACAGACGTCAAAATGAATCGCAAAATTTTTAAAATTTTTGAAAATGCTGCCTTACGTAACTTGTCACCTTCCCACTTCCCACCTTACCTGTATACGTCAAAATTAATCCGATGCTCCGCCTAACGTAAGGCGCGTGAGAACAGGCTCCATGGTATAATTTTTTGACAAGATGGAAGCGTAGACTGGCTTTTTTCTCACGAGCGGCGATGGGTAGTTGTCAAAATTAGGTGTTCATGCAATTAATCAAATAAATGTGAAGAAATGTATATATAAATGTATATATATAAATCTTTTATTGAAAATAACTGCGAAAGTAACTGGAAGATTTTTTCAAAATATAGGAACAAAGCGAAGTCTATAATTCGTAAAGCAAAAATCCAGTATGGAACTGCACGTTTCCAAAACGTAAATGGAAAGCAACTTTGGAATATGCTGAGAGGAGATGGATGTGTGAATGAAAATAGCTTCTCTGATGATGTTGATCCAGATATGCTAAACTCTTTTTTTGTCTCTTCTCAGGTACGCTCCAATAATGCATATAGTGATTTTGACGCTGATTCAAGCACAGGATTTATGTTTAGAAACATCACTCTTAATGAGCTCTACTTAGCTACATATCGAATAAAGTCGAACTCCATTGGTTCTGATAATATTCCCATAAAATTTATTAAGATAATATACCCGTTTATTGAGCAGTATTTATTACACTTTATTAATACAATAATTACTACGTCAACATTTCCCACTGCTTGGAAAACAGCAAGAGTGGTTCCGATTAAAAAGAAAGGAAATTCCTGTGCTTTTGAAAACTTTCGGCCTATAAGCATTCTTCCATCACTCTCAAAAATTGTGGAGAGTATTCTCAATGCCCAAATATATGATAATCTGAGCGATTTAAGTAAACTCAGTCAATGTCAATCTGGATTCCGCAATGGATATAACACAACTTCTATGGTACTAGGACTAACTGAAAAGATACGTCACAACTCCAATCAGAACAAGCTCAGTGTACTACTTTCTCTTGACCTGTCTAAGGCATTTGACTTAGTTGACCATAATATCTTAATCCATAAGCTTGCACAAGATTTTCTTTTTTCCAGCTCTGCATGCTCCCTTATTAAGTCCTTTCTAACTGGTCGAAGACAATTTGTCTCTTGTGGCAATCGGTTGTCAAATACTTTAGATGTGCTGAGTGGAGTCCCTCAGGGCTCTGTATTGGGACCCCTATTATTTATGATTTATATTAACAGTCTTGTAGATCAAATAGGTATAGATAGCTCTAATATCTATCTGTATGCTGATGACATATACCTGCTCTTCTCTTCCAACTTTGACTTTGTTGACTCGCTACAAGCTTGCATTAATTACACAACTGATCAGATATTATATTGGATGGATGTGAATAAATTAGTTATCAACTATAGCAAAACAAAAGCTATTATATTTAATATGCCTTATAATAATGATGAAATACCTATTTCAATTTCTATAAATAACATTGAAATTGAATTCGTAGAACACTTAAGATGTTTAGGCATTATAATTGACTCCAACCTCAACTATAAGGCTCATATAAACAAGTTAAGTAATAAGATCAATTTTATGTTACATAAATTATATAGCATGAATACCTACATGCCAACTCCAGTTAAACTTAGTGTTGCACAAGCACTACTTATGCCCCATATCATATATGGGTTAGAGATTTATTCTTGTACTAATCTGTGCAACATTAACCAACTGCGTCGCATCTTTAATAGGATTATTCGGTTTGCTTTCAACATCCAAGTTCGTGATCATGTTTCGGAACATGTTCTTATGTTTCTTCATTGCAATTTTATTAACTATATTGAAATGAGACAAATTTTGCTATTTTACAAAGTTATTAAAACTAAAACTCCAATTTATCTTTGGAATTTATTTAGTTTTACTAGGTCTCGAAGAAACACACAAATATTAATTCCTCGTATCTACAAATCTATTTTTGAGCGGTCATTTCTTATCAAGGTTGCACGTGTATGGAACCTTTTACCTAGTAGCTTTAAGCAATTTTCAGACTCATTAAATACTTTCAAACGTAAATATTTGCAACACGTTAGTGAATTGGCTTAATCGTAACAGCAGGTCTTATTTCGTCTGATATAGGGGTTGTCTTGTGAAAAATTAAATAATTAGGGATTTTAGATTTAGGGTTTCCACAATTTATTATTTGTATTGAAATTGAAAAATAAATATACTATATCATATTGAACTTTAAACTATAATAGAAATTTATAAACATCTTTAATGTAAAATATAAACTTAGACTTACTTGTACAATTATTTACTTGTAATCATATTGGCCTTAATTGGCTTCGATTATACACATGAAATAAAAAAAAAAAAAAAAAAAAAAAAAAAAAAAAAAAAATGAGTAACGACTTAAACATAGCTAGTCAATCGCAGCAAACTAAAAACATTCCAATAAACTTCGCGAACAAATTTTATGAATCAAAGAAAAGTTAAAAACAAGCACATAGCTAGTCAAAAGCAGAAAACTACAACTCCTTCAGCTGTTTTTGACAACTACCAATCGCTAACAGCTCACGGCTACCTTGGCAAATAATTATACCATGTTGCATATACGTAGGCGTATAATTTAACAATGGGCGTATTCGGAGTTGGTGCAAAAAAGCCCAACTTCGACAGCACGTGTATTTTTTTTAGAGCTTTTTTTGCTCCAATTGCGCTTTTTGCATAAGATCTCCGCAAAAAATCAAGGATCATGAATATCCCTAACATAATTACGGTGATGATTGAAAATTGGTAAAGAAAAACTTAGATTGCGGAATGAGCACACAAAAATGTTAGTATTATTTTTTAATTTAATATGCCATACAAAATGCAAAAAAACTAAAAATTTAAATACAAATTTGTATCCTAGTTATTACAATATATCACAATTATCGGTTTTCTATTATCAGCTGTCAGTTTGCAATTTAGTATATATAAAGGGTGTTCCATATCAAAGTTTCAATCCGGCGCTGGTTGATTCCTCGGGCCAACACAAGAAAAAAATTGTATGGCAGGGGGTCCATCTCCCCCTGTTTTGAGCTATAAGCGGAAGTATAGCAAAAATTGGCATTATAGGTGTCATAAGTTTTAATGCAACAACTCAAGTATTACTAATATCTGTTAAAGTTTTTGGGTATTTTTAACCATGAAATAATTTATATCAATTTAAATATGAAAAAAAAAGATTTTTTATTTTATTCTTTTTTTTTCACTGTAAGCTCGTTTTACTTGGAAAAAAGTTATAATATTATTTTTTTCTGATGCAGTCTTCATCGCCAGATAATTTTCTGCAGTATTCTATTATTCAGGGGGGAATATGCTTTGGCCAATTACAACTATAAAATTTACAACAAAAGGCCGATAACATCAATATATACAGTAAATATAATATACATATAGGGTAGTTCATGATCTTGTTGCATTGTTGGAAGTGCATATTTGCAAGGATGTCGCAAATGCATTACAACAGCTGTTTTTTCTGTTGTTACAAATTTTTTCTATAAGGGTAGTTCATGATCTTGTTACAAATGCGTTTTTGCAATGGTAGATTTTTGTGAGCATACCTTGCAGCTGTTTTTTCTGTTGTTTCGAATTTCTTTCTCCGTCCATTTTTTGTTCGCAGTTTCCCTTTTTATTTTCTGTTCTAATTTTCCTCCGTTTCTCGACCACTTCTTTCCTTTATTATAAATTTAAATTTTTTTGGCGCTTAAAATGTAAGCAATAGGTACATTCAAAGAAAACGCCCACACAATATGTTCCCTGATCTTAGGGAGCGAAAATATTGTATGCAATTTCGCCACTTGAGCGCTTTTTAAGATATCAAATCGCTAATCAAATCGTTTGACAAATCCTTTAACCACAAAAGTTTTCATACTCATAAAATTTTTTGTCAAATTTCATTTAGTCTTGAACACCAAAGTTAGCACATCGCGATGACGAGATATTTTTAGTAGCACTTGTTATTACATTACATTACACTAACGAATTGCATGAATTTTTATTTTTTAAGGAGTACGTTATATTAAACTAATTTTTACGTTACATCTAAAGGCCCAACCAAAATAGACGAAACGAGACGATAGCAACTAGACGAACGTCTGCACTCGTTACGGATGTTTACGGATTTAACCCAAAATGAAACGATTTGCTCAACTCGTCTGAAACAGCTGATCAGTAGGCTATCGAGTATTATTTACTTATTTATATTGTGGATTTTGTAATTTTTAATAAAGATTTGTGAAAAATGAGTGAAATAATGGCGAAATTGAAATAAATTGATGAAAATAAAATAAAAAATGCATTCTGCACAGCTGTTGTTGACGAGTTGCTACGCTAGCAGTTCGGTTCTTACGGAATAATACGTCTTATCAAACTGTTTCGTTTAGTTTCGTTCAGTTACGTTTGCTTATTTCGGGTAACAACATTTATATGTATTTAACCGAACACTTACGTCTTTACTCGTTACGGAGCAAAACGTCTATTTTGGTTGGACCTTAACGGTTACATATAGCTGAGTTTTCGGTTACACCTATCTGGTGAGATTAGGTTAACTATAACCTGTATTTAACTTTTAATAGAGAGAGCGAGTAAGCTATATTTCGATGGTATTGGAAATTGGTAACAAAAACAACGTGTGAGAAACGGATGCCAGATCACACGTATACATGAGCTTCGGTTACTTTCTTCCCGAGGCTCTTTCTACACCCAAAAAAATTCTGTAGTAAAAAAAAATAAAAATGTATTTAAAACAAATTTAAATTAGTAACTCACCGTCCAAATAAAAATTTAATTATTTTTACTAATTTCAATTATTTACTTTTACTACATATTTTTTAACTACAGAAAATAAATACATTTACATTAAAATTAAATGTTTTTTTCATTTATTAATTAAAAAACTGCAAAACATTTTCTGCCACAGTACAAAGATTGCTTTTATTATAAGAAAATCAAATCAAAGAATACTTACCACAGTTCTTCATCACGAACCTTTTATAATTATTTTAGTTGAAATAAATACAATTGCTATCAATTACATGTTATGCAAATATTTTTAATGTAGATATTCTTTATTTAAATAAATGCATGTAAACAACTACTTACTACATGCAACTACTTCGTGTAGTATTAATTATTTAAATGTAAATTCAGTAAAAATATATTGAATAACTGCATATGTATTTAAAAATAAATAAAACTACATATATACGAAGTAAATACACATCGTGTAGTAAATTTTACTACAGTATTTTTTTGAGTGTAGCATAACCGAAACTTTGTATGAAGAGATAACCGAAATTTCAGTTAAGAAAAACTGTTTTTTTTTTGTTAAATAACCGATAAGGCCCAGTTATAATAGACGTAACGTAATGTAGTGAAATGCCACTGCAGCAGTGTGTTCTGTCACTTACTGTTTCAATCAATACTTTTCTTATACAAGTGATTATAATAGAAGTAACGTAATGTAACGGGACGTAAAGATCCGTTGGATTTCAATTTCTACGTTACTTTACATTACGTCTGTTCAAAGAACAACTAAACATTGAGGTTAGATTCGATTATTGCGCTGTTTTATATTGTTGAACTACGCTTTTTGTTGAGTTTTCGTTATTAATGTGATAGTTTTATGTATCCACAGCTATGGATGACGAAGATTTAATTGTATTTGTACGGGAACGTGCAATTATTTACGACAAACAACTGCCTGGCTACTGCCTATTATAATTGCTACAACGTTTTCTTACATTACGTCCCGTCACGATGACAGTTGACAACATTACGTTACTTTACATTACGTCTATTATAACTGGGCCTATAGTCTTCTTGTAGGGTAATCAGTGGTGTTCAAAAAGTATCGGTGGTTGTGTTAAAGGGGTTACACATTATCAAACCTGTTCGTCAAACAACATGGCGGGTCTAACTTGTTCGAAAGAGGTAGCGTTCAAATTAAAGCAACGTGTTGTTGTTTTTCGCAATCATTTTGTTTTACAACTCTGGTATGAAGGAGAACATAAAAAAATTTTGCCAACAGGTTCGACAAACCATCAAATTAACTTCTTAACTATCAAATTAACTTCTTAACTATCAAATTGGTTCGAATATTGCCGCCGACATCTAAAAAATGAATAATAATTTACGCCTTTCTTTACCACATAAATGAATGCGGCCCTGTTTGAATGTTTTTGTGTTTGTGTCAACTTCACTGTGTTTGTAAAATACTTCATTTCACTTTTGTAGTCCCCGCTTCCTTATATTTTACTTCTTTGGATTTGTTAGATGTACGCTTAAACTGTGAATAGCCTTAGGCCCGCTTTCTCATGTTCGGTTAAGCACGAACTTTAACCAGTAGTTAGCAAAAAAGCTCTTTCTCAATGTTCGGTTAAAGGCCCAACCAAAATAGACGTTTTGCTCCGTAACGAGTAAAAATGTAAGTGTTCGGTTAAATACATTTTAATGTTGTTACCGAAATGAGCAAACCTAACTGAACGAAACTAAACGAAACAGTTTGACAAGACGTATTATTCCGTAAGAACCGAACTGCTAGCGTAGCAACTCGTCAACAACAGCTAAGCAGAGCGCGTTTTATTTTATTTTCATCAAATTGTTTAAACTTCACCATTATTTCACTAATTTTTCACAAATCTTTATTAAAAATTAAAAAATGTACAAATCAAATAAATAAATAGCACTCGATTGCCACTGATCTGCTGATTCAGACGAATTGAGCAACTCGTTTCATTTTGGGTTAAATCCGTAAACATCCGTAAGGAGTGCAGACGTTCGTCTAGTTGCTATCGTCTCGTTTCGTCTATTTTGGTTGGGCCTTTAACTATCAGCTCAGTGCTGATTAAGTTAACGATAAGTTGTGGTTTCTGTTAGCTGCTAATCGAGGGAACTTAACCAGCACTTGGTGAAATCAAAATTATTTTTTAGCTATCATTTGGTTAGCTAACTCCTGGTTAAGAGCTTGACTAACCGGACATTGAGAAAGCGGCCGTTAATATGTTAAACACAAGCTGTTGTCAAATCCAGCATTGCTAGATCAAACATTTCTTAAGTTTACCGAATTGTATCTATTTTTTTTAAAGATTTCTTTAACTGTTTGCTTTGTTTCTTGTTTGTTGGCAAGGCTCCGGTTGTCAAAGTTGTTCAGTTTGTTAATTTTTTAAGACAGCTGCTCTTGTTTATTGTTGATTTGTGTTTTTGAAGAAATACAAAATAATTTCGTGCAATTTTAAAAAAAGGTGTTAGTACTAATAATCAAATGTATGCAGCGATTGCAGTTTTAGATTTTGACATGGCTGATGGAAGTGAGTAGAGGGTGCAAAGACGAAGACTGCGAGACAGCACAAATATTATGGAGTTAGCAGACGCTGGGTGAGTTTTTTTACTAAACATATTTTGAAGTGCTTCACGTCATCTAGCAAATGTCAGATTCCGGATAAAGAAGAGAACGAATAGAATACATTGTTGTTCATCCAGAACAGAATGAATAAAGAAACAGTATTGGAAAAGAAAGAACTTTGTTTTGTTAAAACCAGAAACATATTTTTCGTATTTA
The DNA here is from genome assembly GCA_963920525.1 of Dichetophora obliterata. Taxonomy (NCBI): domain Eukaryota; kingdom Metazoa; phylum Arthropoda; class Insecta; order Diptera; family Sciomyzidae; genus Dichetophora; species Dichetophora obliterata. The sequence goes on along the minus strand of OY986436.1, from coordinate 202,630,985 downwards.
ATTAAAGACAACAAGTACACCAGATAAAATAAAAAAAAACAAAAATGCAGCAAAGCAATCTAAAACATTTAAACTAAAAAAATTTTCCATTTTCATTTAGCGATATTTTACTTCAAACAATCGAATATAACCTCACACACAAGGAATATTCTTTTTATTCTTCCTTAGCTGATAGTATAAAAAGAACGCGTTTGGAATATTCCGTAAGAATAAAGAAATACAAAAAGAATATTCCGGATAATCAAAACTGAATAAAGAAACAAAAACAATCATTCCGAACGTCTGGAATGAATAAAGAAATACAGCCATAGTTTTGATTCAGTTTTGATTATCCGGAATATTCTTTTTGTATTTCCTTATTCTTACGGAATATTCCGAACGCGTTCTTTTTATACTATCAGCTAAGGAAGAATAAAAAGAATATTCCTTGTGTGTGAGGTTATATTCGATTGTTTGAAGTAAAATATCGCTAAATGAAAATGGAAAATTTTTTTAGTTTAAATGTTTTAGATTGCTTTGCTGCATTTTTGTTTTTTTTTATTTTATCTGGTGTATTTGTTGTCTTTAATTAAATACGAAAAATATGTTTCTGGTTTTAATAAAAACAAAATGTTCTTTCTTTTCCAATACTGTTTCTTTATTCATTCTGTTCTGGATAAACAACAATCTATTCTATTCGTTCTCTCCTTTATCCGGAATGAAAAGAGAAATACACCCTATATGTTAACATTTTTTGCTGTATTTTCCATTTTCCACAAGCACATTTGATTTTGACATGTCTGCTCGTGATTTGATTGGCTGTTAGCGATACAGATTGAACACATATTACTGTGTTACGGAATAGTTCGCCAGCTAACAGCTGTTCTCGTTGGTTCATACTGTTTGAATTACATATTTAAAAACCACGAACGAGCAGTGTTTTAAACGAAACGATTGATCTGATAGAGATACAAAATGATGCCGTTATTTTTTTCTAAGACGAAAAAACGTTTGTGCAAGGCTTTATGTATCCTTTTTCCTTAAAAAATAAATTAGAAAGTTAAAAAATTTTAACAGTTTTAAAACATTTAGCCGACACTCTATTATTTTTAATTGTATTAAAATTGTTCTTTTTTAAATAAAAGCAAAAAAAAAAAAAAAAACATCATTGACCTGCATAATCAGAACAGGTCTTTTTACAGTCTCAAAAGAGCACAAGACATTCATTATTTTAGAGCACTTAAAAATTGTTTGCTTTAAATGTTTATTGTCCGAAATGAATGCACATGAAAAAATACATCATTAATTATTGCTTCAATTAAGAAAGCAAAACATTAATAAATTTTAGAAATGAGAACCACAATGGAAAAAAAAATATGAAGAAAAGAAGCCATAAACATATGGTCACGATATATTTTCCACCCTACCAAAGTAAAACATACAAAAAGAGAAAAAACTAGAAATTTTTGAAAAAACAACTTAAATTAATCGTAAAATAAAAAAAGAAGAAGAAAAAACCAAGCTATTGACACAGATGCAAGCTAAACAAAATATTGCAAGCACTAAATTCACACCAAATGACGATTTTGCCCTACTTATGGAGGAGATTACATAAAGTTGGCCATTGTATGGAAATTTGTTTCAGTACAAGCAAAAATTTTGGGAAAAAAAAAAAATAAACAATACAGCATTTAGAAATTCATGATATATTATTACAGGTAGAACAATAAAAAATATGTCTTATAAACGGGTCTTCGTCAAAAACCTTCAAATAGGACTTAAAGCAGGCCGGTGGTCTAGCGCTCGAAAATTTTGGAATTTGTAGGATTTTTTTATAGATTAAAATATTGAACAAAGATATTTAAACTTCTAACGTACATTTTAATACTTAACCATCATAAAAAAAAGTATTTTTTTAATTTGAAAAGTTGTTGATCATGTTCAAAATGGGGCTCAATGAGACCCTCTCAAAAAAAGGCGCTGACCCACTTTTAAAATTTAAGTTCTAAAAACAGCTTGTTTTTACCAGTTATAAAGTGTAAAATATACGATGTTTTTGAAATAGAACTTTGATTCTAGTTCCAGCGATAGGCACTGATATTGTGAATAGCATATTAAAATTTCAGATGATTCTGCCGAATAGCTTTTCTTTTTTCTACAACACCAAGCCGAAAAAGTAGTTTGCTGATAAATGAGTATAAAGAGCATTTATGTAGGCGAAACACTGTGGCTCGACACCTACTAAAACTGCTGTAGAAGCAGAAATATAGAAATACAGACAGTATCCTTACAAAAATTTAACAGTATGTTCTCGAAAGAATATACTTTTGAAATATCAAAAAAATAGATTTCGAGACCTCGGCTTGCCTTAATAAGTTGATGTTTTATTTTCTGCAATTTAATAGATTTCAAGTTGCTTTAACGATGTAGGGCTGTTTTTTAGGTTTTGGTAGGTTTTTGTAGGTTTTGGTATAACTATTTAAGAGCTGCAAAAACTATTAGGGGTATTCACGATTCAGTGCACTTGCCTGTGCAGTTGAGGACTTGTGCAGTTGTGCAGTTATGCGGTTAGCTTTTCGTGAACACACCACTATTAATTTTTCAAAGCTTTCAAAATTTTCAATGTTCACAAGTACACAACTGCTCAACTCCTCAAGTGCTCAAATTTTAGGCTATAGTAGAAAAGCACTTGTGCAGATTTTTGACGTACGTATATTTTGTTTTTGTAAAGTGCACAAGTCCTCAAGTCCTCAACTGCACTGGGAAGTGCACTGAATCGTGAATACCCCTATTCTATTTGTGCCACTTCACTGCTATATAGAACTTCGGTGCACTGCATTTCCGTGTAGCGTTGTTATCGAATACAACAATTCTATGATGAAGCTATGCAACGAAACAAACAATTCATAATTTGAAATAATTTTCGCTACAGTAACAGCAGTATTTACGTTATGTCGTGAAACAGAATATTAAAACATAATGCGACAATACAGCGAAGTAAGGGGAAACCATAGCATGCACAGCGAGTGCTTGCTTCATCGTCGATCAGCTAGAAGCAATCTTATTTATTCTTTGTAGATTTCTGAATTCGAATCAGCGACCCATTTTTGCCTATACATACAATATATTAATTGTATTGTAAATTAATACAGAAATTGTAATTACAAAAAATTTTATTGTGGCAACCCTATTGTCAAATAAATTTTGGAATTTGTAAATTTTCGCAATGGATTCGGAACCAGCGACCCATTTTTACCTAGTGTTTGCCCCAGCTTCGAAATCGCAAAAATAATGGTGGTAGCCCTATTGTCTAAAAAATTGTGGAATTTCTCAATTCTGACAATGAATTTGTCATCAGCGACCCATTTTTACCTAGTGTTTGCCCCAGCTTCGAAATCGCAAAAATAAGGGTGGCAGATCTTTTGTCAAATAAATTTTGGAATTGGTCAATTCTGGCAATGAATTTGGCATCAGCGACCCATTTTTTTTATAGTGTTTACCCAAGCTTCGAAATTTCAAAAATAAAGGTGGCAACCCTATTATCAAACAAATTTTGGAATTTGTAAATTTTAACAATGGATTTAGCATCAGAAAATCATTGTTACCTAGTGTTTGCTCAGTTTTGAAATCGCAAAAATAAAAAATTTTAACGTGTTAACCCTATTTTAACAATGGATTTGGCATCAGGGAACCTAGGTTTGCCCAGTTTCCAAATCGCAAAAATAAAAAATTTTAAGGTAGTAACCAAAGAGTATATATGTAAAAAGTCACAGAAACAGAGAAATTGCTCTTTAAAATATTTTCAAGCATGTAAGGATTGGGTTCTGCCTGCGCGCTGCTAATGTTATGCTGCCGACGTTCTTGAGGTCTGTTTTGGACAGAGCTGTTGTTAAATCTATGTGTGCACAAGCGAGCTGGGAACATGTTTGTTCTTTTTACCTTTTTCTTCCTTTTAGAATTGCGATCATTTGGTATATTTAAGGAAATATGAATGAAATGAAGCAAAGCAACATTTCCTTAAATATACCAATTTGCAGATATTCTAATGTTCTGTTTTAGTTCTCAACTTTTTTTTGGCTGCATTTTTTTTTGCTACATTTCTACCAAGGAAGATTTTTCATGCAATGGCAATTTTATTTCATGAATATATTTTGATTATATTTTATTTCAGAATTTCATCTTTTCTATATCGATCATTTGATAGATTCAAAGAAATATTTATGAAATAAAGCAAAACGGTTTTCTTTCGATTTACCAATATCGATAAATATTATTGTATTTTATATTTGTCATTTTTTTCAAATACTGAACTCTAACATTTTAATTGCAAATTCCGAAAATATTAAATTAAATTAAACTTTAATTTAAATTCACTTATTCATTTAGAATTAATTTTTTATTTTTAAAATAACACAATTTTTAAAATTGTTTAAGAAAATATTTTCACAACATTTCATAGAAATTTTTGCGATTTTTTTAATATAGTCTGATAAAGCATGCGATACTTCAAATTATCGGATGTTAGAAATGCACAATTCTAGGTTATGCTGAAATAATTGTGATTTTCTTAAAAGAAATTCTGCAATTGATTTCTGCAATAGAAATGCAGAAAGTAACAATTTATTTGAAGTGTTTGCAGGAAGGTATTATAAATTAATTTATAAAAATATAGAAAATATTTTACATTCATGTATTAAGCACATAATTGAATGAAATGAAATATTTTAATTGAATTCAAATTCAATTCACGACTGGGAGGTAAATGCTTACTAATTCTATTTCTGCTGAAAACCTTTTTCTTCCACCACTAAATTTAAAACTTCCAAACAAATTAAGTATTTAGCTTATTATTTAATATAATAATTAGGAACTACATGCAGGGCCGTAGACAAGGGGAGATTTTTGGGGGTTCAAACCACGCCGAGAGGTCCGACATATTAATTAAAATTAATTCATTTCAGCAATTATTGCATTGTTTATACTTTAATACGTTATAAAAAAACTTATCAAGTCATATACTGAAGTTGCGTTTACGTGTAAAAGTCTGTGTTATGAGTTGAATTGTCTAAATAACAATAGTGAAAACCTATATATCGTTATTATTTATTTATTTAATTAATCAATGGTATGTTAACCTTACTCAATATATGCTTAATATATAAGTATGCACATGCAAAGAAATAGATATTACACTTTAATAAATTGAGTTTATTTGATTGAACATTATCGTCTTAGTGACTGAAAAATCAATAGAATATACATTTGATAGGTTATTCAATTCTCGCAAAGTTCTCACGATTGGTGAATTAGAAGCATAATTCGTTCTGTGCACTCCAATATTAAATGGGGCACTATTTATTAATTTGTCGGATCAAACGTGATACATTAACAATTGTCATCACTACCCTTAACATCGGCTGTTGTAGATGATGGCAGTGATGATAACAGTAAAGCCAACAAGAATGACATATGTATATATATTGAAAAAACTTTTCTAATTTGAGAGATTTTAAAGTAGACTTAAGCCACCAAATGATTTTAACTTTCCCTTGAGCGGTTCTCGAAAATTTAAATTTCAGCACCCATGGTTTTGTCGCTGGAGTTTGTTGGCTTACTTCAAATATGCAAATGGATCATATTCTAAGTTCTGTGTTTTCTTTAGCTCTGCTTATGGTGGCATTGCATCACAGTCTCTCCGTAATTTTCGGCACAACAAAAAGGTTGTATAATAAAATTTTTAGCCCCTTTGCTTGGGACTATTTTGTAGTCAAGAGTTTTTTCCAATTAACTTTCGAATTAAAGATGTGAGTCTAAAATTAGTTTAATTTTTAATGAAAGTGTTAAGTTATTCATGAGTTTTTCAAAGTTGATTTTTCAGAATTCTGACCCGATGAAAAGTTTTAACTCAATCGTTGAAGTAATTTTTTTTTGTTTTATGATTTATGAAGTTTGTGTAAAATGAAAATAGTTCTCATCTCGAAAATTTCTTAAAACATACATCCGTAATTCAATGGGCAATAACCGTTTGAGCGGATATGCATCCCTTAACATACACAATGATCGCACAGTTACAGATTTTATTTACAAACAGAAATCTTTATTTCTGTAGATTATTTTTAATAAAAATTAAATTAAATGTTCATATTTTTTATTTATTATTTTCAATCAAAATTAAATGTTTCAATTAACTATATTATTTTTACTAATCCTAACTAATAATACATTTTAATTTCTGTGTATTCTTTTACGAATTTGACGTTTTGGAAAACGGGTGTGAAGTTGTAAAATTGTTTAAACAAGTGCGGTAATTTTATTAAAATAAAACCGTTTTATTCTTATTTTAATTAGTCTATTTTGACTATGTGACAATTTGTTGCACAATGAGCATACAAATTATAAGTACGTTTGGATAACATATGAAAGAGATTTTGATTATCAAAAGGGCTACAAACACCTCCTGGACTGTTTCATTTATCTATAATGAGTACCCTACAATATGCATTTTTTTATCCAATATATGTTAATGTATATTAACTTTTTTAATTTTCATAAGAATAATAAAGAAAAAATGGTCCGTTTGTTTGACACCAATAACATTCTCATACCTTAAAAACTGAATGAATATTTATTTATAACCCAAAAAGCCAAAAAAAGTATTCCAAATTCAAAGTTTTGAATTTCGACGCAAATATCTTCGTTCTGTTTTAATATTTTTCATTCAATCTTCTTTTGTCTAAAAGTTCAATTAAAGTACTTGCAAAAAATTACTGCAACATTTCCGTTACCTAAGGATTTTTATTTTTAATCTTTTTCAAAAAAGGTCCAAAAAATATATTTTTCTTCCAAAAAATGGTACAAAAGTTGTTTTTATGGTAAAAACAATTAAAACCGAAAATTGTAGTTTTATACTCTTTCATATGTCGTATCACTCTTATGCAAAAACTATTCAGTTTGACATAAAAATTTGTTTTTTTATTTCTTTTAAGAAAAATTTAATATTTCCCCCTTTGGTTTTTGTGACGAATTAAATTTTTTTTATGTGTCGTTTTTATAATTTTTAAAAAATGCTTTGCCTTTTTTCTTGGGCAGTCGCAAACAGAAAAAAGTACCATAAATTAAATCTCAAGCAATTCAGGGCTTTGTAACTTAAACGCTGATATTTGGTAACTCGCGGACATGTCTTTCATTATTCGGCATTTTTAGAAACACTAAAACGTGAAGTGTACATATGTTGAAATTTAAAATATATTTAACTTCTCGTTAGCACCGGGTATATCAGCAAGTGTAAAGAATATAATAGCGTAAATTTGGCTGCACATTTTATTGTAAGACAACTTTAAATTGACAAATCAAAAATGCCTTTAATTATGTAGGTACTAGTTCTTTGTATATTACAAAAAATGAATAATTTAGGACATTTCATTATAAAATTCTGAAAAAAAATATAATTGCAATTGCATTGATATTATTTTCAATTAATTTTTAATATCTTCTTTTTTAAAACTTAGCAAACATATGTAAACAAAAATTACCCAAAGCAAAGTTAACCACTTCTCGGCATTCAAGAATATATAAATACAAAATAAAGATATCTACAAATCTATATTGGTAAATTGAAAGAAAGGCGTTTTGCTTCATTCATAAAAATTTCTTTCAATATACCAAATGATAGATCCATCAAATCGATCTATCGATCAAATAAAAGATCTAGAACATAAAATTCTGAAAATCTAGAAAATATAATGGGATTGCATCAAAAATCGTCTACTATTTAGAAATTTTGCAAAAAAGATGTAAAAAAAAATCAGCCAAAACAAAGCTGATAATTTTTGGGCATACTTGATAATCAAAACAGAACATAAGAATATCTGCAAATTGGTAAATTAAAGGAAAAGTTGCTTTGCTTCATTTCATTCATATTTCCTTAAATATACCAAATGATCGCAATTCTAATAGGAAGAAAAAGGTAAAAAGAACAAACATGTTCCCAGCTCGCTTGTGCACACATAGATTTAACAACAGCTCTGTCCAAAACAGACCTCAAGAACGTCGGCAGCATAACATTAGCAGCGCGCAGGCAGAACCCAATCCTTACATGCTTGAAAATATTTTAAAGAGCAATTTCTCTGTTTCTTTAACTCTTTATATATATACTCTTTGTTGCAAGTCATTTGTAAAGAGCTTGTGCAGCTCTTTAATACCTATCACCACCAGTGCTCGGACTTTACTGCAATTGCAGCAGTAGATATACTGCACTTTTTAGTAAAATTTAATATTCTTCTGCGTCACTGCGGTTTTTCCAAATCTACTGCGATTTATTTGCTACAAACATTTTTATTGTTATTTTTGGAATATGTAAGCATTGATGTTGATTATAAAAATCTAGTTTAAGAGGCCCATTACATCTGTATACTGTGGTCTTAGTGTAGCAATAAAAAACATTATTTTATAGTTTTACATAAGTTTTTGCGACCAAATTAAAAATTGATGTGCTTTTAAAGACCGTGATTGAATTTCTCTTCGGCAAATATATTTTGTATTATTAAGAAATATGTTTTTGCAGCATGCAAATATATAGTATGTCTGTTCACAATCCTGTGCAAATGGTCTTGCATCATAGCATTTGCAAAATGGTTGCATATAATATTTTTACTCTGCACTAACAAAATATACAGGAATGCATTTGCTACGCTATTGCAAATAACACTAAAAACCTATAGTTTATATTTACTTTACGTATGAATTACTGGAATGCACACTGACAGCTGATAGTTGAAAGGAAAAACTGGAAAATAACTGATGTGGAAAATAAAGAAAGCAGCCTTTTCGACATTAATTTTGCTTAAGCAAAATTTCCGGTTGCAAATAATTTTGTTTTTCATCGATCAGCTTTGAATTTTATGTTTTTAAACAAGGGTTGCAAGTAAACCGAAAAAGGACGCTCACAATTGGTGGCAAATTTTTACAAATGCATAAATTTGCAATTTCAAATGCACAAGATTGTGAATAGCCCTATTATATAGTTATGTATTTGTGTGTATATTACACCCAAAAAAAAAAGCTTCGTACTATGCACAAAACAATTATTATATTCTACAAAGCTGTTTGTTCTTTTCAGCCTACGAACGACTTTGTGAATAATACAAATTACCGTTTGCACATTGTACAAAGAAAAATTTGTATATTTTACAAACGCATTCGTTTTATCTAAAAAAGATACGAACAAATATACGAACGCTGCTGCCACCGCTTTGTATATTATCAAACTATAAGGGTATTCATACAAATGGGCAATAACCTTATAAATGGTATAAACTGTATACGTTTATCAGCCTTATAAATGAACTGTCAAATTTGTATGGAGAAGCCTTTGCACAACCAAATATATTTGCCCTTCGATTTAGTTGAGCAATCGAGGTTTTCGTTTTTCGAAAGTTAATTCATTTCCTGTTAGAAGCCGGCAAAAAGGCAATGAAGAGGTAAAAATTTGTGAATTAGAGCAAAAGTAACAAATATTTAGTTGAAAATTACAACTCAAAAACTTATTGACAACATATGACAATATATTGCAGTTGAAATTATATGCAACAAATGAAATATCGACTTTAAGGGCTGTTCATACAACCTGCCTGATAAAAATAACTAATTGCTCAAATTATAAGATTGTCACTTTGCATGAATACCTTTAATGTTCCTTCAGTTCACAAATTCATACATTATAGATTTTTACAAACTAGCGTTTGCAGAATGTACAAAGCGACGAATTCAAAAAAAATTTTTCATGTGGCCAACACTACAAATGTTTGTACTATGTACATTTTACGAATAGCATCTGTTTGTATTTCTACAAAGATTTTATTCGTAATTTTGTCCTAAATATTTTTTGGGTGCATGTTATTAGTATAAAATGTACAAACATTAGTCGTATTAAATGTACGTACATCCTTTTAAAAAAAAACTACTGCGATAAAATTCGTTTTACTAATTTTTTTTAAATCTACTGCGATTTACGAATTTTCACCACATGCAAAAAACTCATTTCCCTTAGTTGATACCAAGAATGATAGAAACAAGATTACGACATCGACGTCACTGGAGCCAATTGAATGTTGCCATCTCTATGTTTTTCTTTATTAGCTATCTCTTTTTACCAATAGGAACAGTTGGCTCCAATTACGTCATCTAGCGGTAAAACATGCGGATGTCGTAATCTTCTAATTCTTTCATTTATGAGACCACATCAGTACCATGATAGGGCTCTTAACAGGGCACTGCCTTATTGGCAAATACGCTCAAAAATTGAATAGCCTTTATAACGATTTCTGCAGAAGCTGAAGAGCTGAAGAGGAGGAAGAATCCTTCCACAATATATCTTCTCAGCACTTGCCAAGCGCTGGCTAAAAAACGCCTTTGGCAACTGGTTTTTCAATGACCTAGACGAGCTTTCTTTCAGAACCTTCGATATACCGAATCCTTAGCTTTGTGATTAGCTCAAACTGATTTAAATAAAGTAAGAAAATTGACACAATGGGTCTTGTGTGATGTAGTAAAGGCAAGTTGAAATAAGTGAAAGTGAAGTGAAATAAGTGTTTAACACGATGGGATAGATGGTCAAGGACTTCTCCCAAAAAATAGATACCTGCTGGTATGCAGGAGAAGTTGGAGCTGTGGTAAAGTTTATGATCTAAAAAATGCATCTCTCATTTTGAGTTGTCAACCTGATGCAACGGTCAAAGATCAAGTCTCTAAAATACATTTAATATTGACAACCATAAACCAAGACAATTCGACAAGATACCAAATGTTTCTTGTCGAATATATCAAACGAAGAGCTATAATAACAAATATCTTCCTTTAGAATTAATTAAAAATGTGTCAAAAGACACACAACACAATTGATCACAATTCATATCTTCTTCTTCTTTTAGAAATAGAATACACGAGATACTAAAATTTTGAAATCTACAAAAAACTTTGTATTGATCGTGCTACATCCTCACAACTTTGCATAAGCACAGTTATAAATACAAACATGTGTGCAGAATGCATATACACACGGACTCATGCACATGTGTACCAGTCAGCACGAGTTGAGATGTGAGTCTGTCTCTTCTGAGTGTCTGGATGAGTTCTTTAGAAGTAGTACTACTCTTTAAAGATTGTCCACAATCTTTGAATTCATTCAGTTGCTAGACTTTGTGCTGTACGGTCAGTCTCAGTCGTGTTGTCATTGTGATTCCTTAAACTAAGGGATGCTTGATAATCGTACCCGGTAGTTTTGATCTATTTGTTAAATTATCAACACTCGAAGCAAGAAAACATTTTTTGTTTAATATTCATATTCCGAATACTAGAATTAGAGCAACTGGAAACCAAGATAATTATTTTCTTGATTCTCAGAATTGCATTTAAAAAAGTGATTTATAGAAATATCTATATTTATTTATGAACTTCTTATTCTAAGTGCATGTGGTGTGAAAAAGATTGATCGTAGAAACGGACATATTTTTTAGTACGGTGTAAACGCATTGAGAAATACTTTGAGGATAACAAGAAAATTGTAAGTAGAACCTTAGCTCATAAAATATTATTATCAATAACATAAGTAGAAATTTATAATATTTTTATGTGGTAAATTTATTTAAAAGTCGCTGATGATCGTAAGAACCCTTGATTTGTTCTATAAATTTCATAAAACAAAAAAATAATTAGATTAAAAGTTGGCTTAATAATGCGTCGCCAAGCATGTGATTATTTAGATTTTTTCGCTGATTTGCTTGAAAAAAATATGCACATTAAAATATGTTCGAGTATTAATATTGATATCAATATTAAAATGGAATAAAATTCAAATCAAAATTTATCAACCTTTGACTGATTGTTTTCATAGTCAGTGATAAGCATGAGGCTAAATGAGCGGTTAAATCAAAGCTCACAATTATTTAAAAACAAAACATTTGTACTACTTTTTTCTAAATTAATTAAATCATATTCAATATTTGATGCTTTCATAGTCGCTACTTGAAGAATGATCGTTACTTAAATGGCTTGCATTAAAATTTCGACAGATTTGCAAGATTAAATCAATATACAAAACTTTAATTTTTTTAATAACAAGCACATTGAAATCCATAAAAGCGAGACAGACACGAACCCTTATCTATAGTAATAAATATAATCAGTTTTGAACAAAACATTAGGGCAAATAGAACAATTTTTTCATAATTTTAGTGAACATAGAAGAAGCTCAACTGTTATCAAAACCATATTGCTAAAGGAATGGAGCGAAGTTAGTGCGATTAAATTTTACAAACTCTGCATGTTTCAAATGTGAAACTGATATGCAGTTATAAAAAAATAAATAGCACACATTGCATAAAAGGCGTTTGGGTTAATGTTTTGTACAAATGCAATGACAATTTACATCAAATTTTTAATTGAAACACTTGTTTCGATAAAACTTCAAATAACAACATAAAACATGTACCATAATATAATTGTTAAAAACAATTAAATAAGACTGAAATCTTCGGCACCCGGCATAAAATAAAATAAAATAAATTAAAGGCACGGAGAGAAAAAAAAACCATCATTCTTTGCTTGAACCAACCAAGAAGACTATTGTTTCTCAGTCACGGTAAAATTCTAAATGCAAGCATTATTTTTCTTGTATTGAAAAAAAAAATGTCCAAAAGGGTTTACACATTACTGGATTAAGGGCTAGGCCCGTGAGGCCCGGGCCTAGGGGGGCGACATTTTAGAGGCCGCAAAATTTCTGAGGTCTGAAAAATGTTGAGGAAAACAAAAAGTTAGGAACGAAATCAATTTGGTTGCTGTAGAATTGACAGGGCGGCAAAATATTTTTTTAGCTAATTTATAAAGAAGCTCAATATAAATCAATAAATATAGATTCTACCCAGTACTTACCCGACATATGGGTAAATACCGGATATATTCTTGTTTTGGAAATTTATTTGGGTATTTATAAAGAGCATTTGAAATGATTATCCACTGACGTAATAGCCTATCGACAAGCTGATACGTCATTTCAAAAGAGCTAATTGTTTTAATGTTTTCAAAGAATCCATTCGAAATAGGCTACGAAATGCATTTACATCAATAACTAAAGTTTATGACAATGAAAAACAACAGTTATTGCCTTCTTCTGAGGAAAGGATGGAAATATCTGATTAACCAGTACATTTAGCAGCTAGTTATTTTGACCCCAACACAGTGTCGCCAGATTAAACTAAAACCAAAATTATCTTTTTCTCGCGCTTAATTCTCACAAATTACCACACTCTCAAAATACCTCAAATTACCACAAAATACCTCAAAATACCACCAAATGCACAAAAATGCCAAAATGCTGTGATTATCATAAAACTAATTTGATGTTGGCAGTATCGTAACATAATTGCTAAGATTGAACTAATTCAGTAAAAACAATAATTTTTAAAATTATTTCTTTAATTTCTTAAAAATTATTTTAAATATTTATATGATATATACAGAATTTAATTTGTTTCATTTTTATGCATTGCGCTAAAGAATGCTTCTGTAAAAAAAACATTTAGAAGTGCATTCAGTCATTTGTACAACTCAATGCAGTTGTATTTACCTTTGTTCCCTCTCTCCCTTATTTTTTTGACTACTTTACTCAAAAGACTTCTAGGGAAAAAATAGTTTCCTTCAACACAACTTATCTTTACAAAATCATAAGTATTCTAAGAGAAGTGGCAGCCCTGTTAAGTGTGAATAAATGAAAAAACATGGAATAAAAATGTTAGAGTAAACATAAAATAAAAAAAACAAGCATTGAGCAGAAAAATACTCGAAACTGTACGAGTAACTCGAAAATATCACGAGTTACTCGATAATTTCTCTATTAACTCGTTATTTCGAGTTAATGGAAATACCAAGTTACTCGAATCGAGTAGTGCAACTCGACTCGAACTCTAAGCTACTTGCACAGGCCTAGTTTTAATTAACTTGTATGCGGAAAAAGGGGTGTGGCAAATTTTTTTTGTGTATTATTCCAGATATTAGCCTTGACAACAAATATTGTAAATTTGATGCCCTTAGGTCAATTTTTGCCTATTTTTGCAAAAGGTGGTAACACATGGAAAAAGTACTCAATTTGGAAATAAACAATCTACTTAAACAAGTCAGGGGGTCAGCTAGAGTAGATTGGTAGATGGGTACTTGGGTAGAATGTCACATTACAAAAACAAAATGTAAGGCAATTGCCAATCTACCCAACTACCCAAGTCAGTGTGAATACCCCCATTGTGTTTGTTCGCCAATTTTCTACAACATAGTTTATACCCACCTTTTTATCTAATTTACCCATTTTACTGGGTATTTACCAATTGGGTTTTTACCCTTTTCCCCATCAATAAACTAGTTTGTCAAGTGCTGTACATTTTTCTAACTTAATATAAGGTATTACTAAATAAAAAATTAGGGTAATGTATTTAGAGGACGGATTCATTTTGATGGCCGAAAAATCTAGAAGACGACAGAGCAATATCGTAGCTTATTTGAAAAGTAACTTCAAGTTTCGAGTTCGAAAATTTTGCGTTAATTTAAAAAGTTTTCTTCTAATACTATTGCAAGTTTTAATCTACATTGTGCACCTTTGATAACACAATGCACCAATAATTTGGTCTAAGTGGGCCAGTGTGATCTGCCACCTCAACCTTTCCTAACCTAGTCTAGATATTACTCAGAATAGTGTTAAATAGAATAGTCGATAACGTATACATTAGACCGTCCCATTTTTTTTGACTTTTCCGAAAAGTTCCCGGGACACGTTGATTTCTGATTCTACTCTTAAAAACATGAATTTTGGTATATAACACTTTAATATTAACTAACGGTAAATAGTCGCGCAAACGTCTTAAAGGCTTTTTGGCTAAAAATTAATTTTGTCGAAAAAACAAAAAATTTCTTCTTCAGTATTTTGCATATAACTACGAAACTAATAAAACAATTTGTATTAATTTATACTTATTTAAAAGCTAATAAAATTTTCTTTCTTATGCTATAAGAAAAATTGCATTTTGTCCAGTACATTTTTTTTAAAAAACTCTGCAAAGTGAAATTTTGATTAAAATTTTTTCGAAAATTAGATAACTTTAACTCACATTACCCCGCGTTACAAGAGCATGAAAAAGAAGTTTTTGATTATGTAAATTTCTTATTTTGAGTAAATTTTGATGTATAATTCGAAGATGTATAATACGGTATTTTTTTCAAAAAAGTAACACAACTGCACAGTGAATTTTTTCGAAAAAAATTAAATTTTATTTTAATTAAACGTAGCTACATAAGAAGGTATGTAAAAGTAATATGCATATGATATTAGCTTTAATTACAAGACATTCAACTTTATTTTTGTAATGTGCAATTATTCAAATGACTATTTCTGTGGTCACAAGGAATAATGAATAAACTCAAAGTATCGTAAAAAACGATATTTTTATTGCACTAACTGCGACTTTTTTCCCGAAATATATGAATCGTTACAAACGACGTATGTGCAGACATAAGTGGTTCTCTATTAAATGTAAAAAGTGTTTTCCTGCATCCTTCCAAAGATTGGCAATAAAGAAAATGGCGTATCGATTTTTTACGATATTTTGAGTGTCGTCATTCTTCCTTGTGACCACGGATTTTATGCTATTGATCTGCTAATGATCATTCTTCGAAACAACAACAATATATCAAAAGAACGGACCTTAATGCTCTTGTTTTTTTAGTAGGGCAATTCACAATCTTGTGTATTTTGGAAATAAGTGCATTTGTAAAAAAAATTTTAAAATTTCCTATCAATTGTGAACGGTCTTTTTGACATAATTTGCTATAGTTGTTGCAAAATATGAAATTCACAGCTTATTGATGAAAAGCAAAATGATTTTCCTCAGGAAATTTTGCTTAACTCAATTTCATGTCAAAAAAAAAAAAATCGTTAAGCACAATTAATTGTTGCACAAAATGTTAAGCACATATCAGTTTTTTCGCCTTTACTTTTTGTTATAATCAGCAGTCAGTTTGCAATTTAGTATTGCAATGTATAGTAAATATTAGCTATGGATTTTAGTGTTGTATATATGCAATAGAGTAGTGCAAAATGCATTCATTTTTATTTTCTTAGTGTAGAGTAAGTATATATTTTACCATTTTGTAAATGATATGGTGCAAGACCATTTGCACTGGATTGTGAATAGCCCTAGTATGTTCACAGCATTACTATGCATTGTATCGCATTCTACTGTTATTATTTGTTGTTATAGACCTTCGCTGGCTTTACTATACTTTACAGTTTTTCAATATTTTTTCTTGTAAGGCATTTATTGATATGCATCTTTACTTGTGGAGAACGAATGAAAACTTTTTGGATATTAAAAAAATTGTAAAAAATGTAACCATTTTAAATGATCCAGCAGAAAGAGGCTTTTAAATATGGTAAATAATACGTGGACAATGGATCCAGGACAGCAAAATTTTGTTATCCAAGTAATTGAACATTTCAATAAAAATCATCCGGACAACAGAAAACGTACAATACTACACAACTTAAACTAATGTGTTATAATTTTTTTTCTTATGGTTATTTACAAAAATATTTATGTAGCTACGTTTAATAAAAATAAAATTGAATTTTTTTCGAAAAAATTCACTTTGCGGTTGTGTTGCTTTTTGGTAAAAATACCGTATCATATATCTTTGAATTATACATAAAAATTTTTGACGTAAAATTCCTCAAAATACAAAATTTACTCAATCAAAAACTTCTTCCTTTAAAAATTTATCAAATTTTCGAAAAAATTTTAAACAAAATTTCACTTTGTAGAATTTTTTAAAAAAATGTACCGAACAAAATGCAATGTTTCTTACAGCATAAGACGAAAAAATTCTTTTAGCTTTTAAATAAGTACAAATTTATAAAAATTGTTTCATTAGTTTTGTAGTTATATGCAAAATACTGAAGAAGAAATTTCTTGTTTTTTGGAAAAAATGCATTTTTAATTTTTAATTTGTGAAAGACGAGCATGCGGCACGCATCTGGTTTTCAGGTATATCATCTGATATTTTCATTGATCATCGCTTAAGTTTATCTACCATCATGTGTTTATGTTCATTAGTTTGCTCAGCATTATACCCCAAATAGAAAAGTCCAGGAGGTTTAGGTCAGGGGATGACGGAGGGCATTCCTTCAACAGAAATAAAACATTGCAAATTGGCTCTGCACCACTTTTGAACGATTTTTGCCTTTTGTGCTGGAAAAGAATCTTGCTGAAAACAAAAGTGACCCTCTCTCTAAATTTGCTTGGCATGCCGCATAAGATATTTCTTGAAAACATGTTCTCAGTAATATTCCGAATTATGTTAACGCTTTTTTCGATAAGAAGAAGGGACAATTTGCCTTTTTTTCGGAGAAAGCGCCCGAAACCATGATTAACGAAACATTTTGAAATCTTTCAATGGTTTTTTTTTCTTTAGAAATTTCTGCCATGCAAGCTGCGTACACTCTATCGTTTTGCGAGTTGTGGCTTGCTTGCAAAAACAAGAGTTTTCCGTCGGAAAATATGATACTGCAACCTGCGTGCTAGCGAAGGATCTCTGCAAATATTTCTTTTCGCAATATTATTATTGCTAGTATCACCTGTGGTCGAAATTCGACCAACTTTCTGAAATTTCAATCGTTTTTCTCATTCTGAGGCATTGACCTTGCCTTAAGAAAATGTGTTGTACTAAGGAAATCTTAAGTTTCGAGAGAAAGAAACAGTTTTCGAGATATCGTCATAACTTTTATATCAAAATTTTTCAGAATTTACTATTTGTAAAATATACTTTAAAAATATACTATAAAAAAATGCTTATTGTAGGGTATCCGTAAGAGATAGTAAAAAATGTTTTTCCTACATTGTATTAATATCTAAAATTTCCTCCTACGCCATGTTCTGCCATTTATTATAGTTTAGGCTTTACTTTAGAAATATTATTTCAATGCTCATATTTCAAGTCAAAGGTCACATAACTATTCGGTGAACTTCTTCTCCCTACTCGAATTTATTTAAAAAAAATTATCAAAATCGGTTCAGAAACACGGCAGAACTGTTTCTCCTACGCCTATTTTTATATACATATAACGAAATGGCTTAAAACATTGATTTGTGTATATAACTTTGGAGTGGTTTGAAAAATTTTTTCACAAAAATTATTTTTAAGCTGTAGAGCTTTGTAGAAAATATAAAAACAACATTTTGAAAAATTTAATTTTCATCAAAAAAATCATAGGGGCTCATGAATTTCGATGATAGAAACTGTTTATTGAATTATGTGTCAAAAAGAGGCAATTTTTGCAAATAAATGATATGCCATATGAAAGAGTGTGAAAAAAGAAAAAGTAATAAGAAAAAAAAAGTTACTAAAAAATAAATTTGTCTTATTTTTTGAGCAAAAACTAAATATTTTCGAGGTTTTTTTAAACAATATAAAACATTGAATTGATGAGATAATGGTTAATCTTTTCTTATTCCACCAAAGTCATTTAATTGATCTTTCAGACAAAGAAAATTTGTTGAAAATCGATTAAAAAATGGCTGAGATATTTGCTTGCAAAGTCAAAACTTGAAACTTCAATAGTTTTTTTCTCATTCTGAGGCGATGGCCTTGCTTCAAGGAAATACGTTGTAGTGAGAAGATATAATTTTTCGAGATATCTAAATAATTTTAATGTCATTTTTTTAACATACTATCCGTGGAAAATATTACCAAGAAAGCTTTACTATACCGTTATATTCCTCAACCAACGACTTTTCATACAAAAATACGTTGTACTGAGAACATGTATAGTTTTCGAGATATCGCTATAATTTTTATGTCAAAATAACGGAAATTTTTCAGACTTTACTATTTGTAAGAAATTTCACCATCACAATATATTTTCACTTTTTTTGTATAAAAAATGCATATTGTAGGGTATCCGTAAGAGATGTCGCAAAATGTTGGAAGTATTTTTTGCACGCCTTATCAATGTTTAAAATTTCCTCTTACATTATATTTTTCCATCTGCTCTTTTTACGCTCATATTTCAGGTCGAAGGTCACCAATCTAAAATGTAATTATACTGTTCAGCCAGATCTTTCATTTGATACCTCATTCACCATTTTACCTCTTTCTAGCCCTGAGATTCCTTACTAAAAATAATACAAACTTTCAACGTCAATATTTCGGGTCAGAGGTCATAAATTTAAAATCTAAAATGATTCTACACCTATTAGGCGCAGTACCTTTCGAATGATATAAGTTTCATTGCCCTTATTCTAATATTAATATCGAAAAGTGTACGACAACATTTGATGTTTGCCTATTAATATATAAGATTATTGACAAAACTTTTGAAACGGTTCATGCAATAAGTGTACAATTAATGCCAGAATCGTAAAAAAACAACCTTTTTTTTCAGTGTTGCTTCTTTTTGTGTAATTGGTATTAATATAAGTGCGACAGTTACTTTGATTCACGCTGTACAGGAATCACCGAAATGGTGTAAGAATAAGACTATTCTACAAAGTGTAAATTTTCAATAGTCAATTGTTTATAGTCTAATGAAAAAACGACCACTTTGGCATTTTTTCCATTTGACATTGGCTAAAAGCACGAGAAGCTGTTTTATTGACATGTGTTCTTTTTATTTGCAGCTCAAATAATTTTTAATTGCAATTTTATTTAAAAATTCTGGAATGAGTTTCAAAGTTGCTTCAGATGTTTCTTATTTAATTGGCATGTAGTAAATTTGTAGATAAATTTGAAAATGAAAAACACAGTACAAGTAAGAACAACCCTTAAAATACAGACGTCATTGCAGTGTAGATACATATGTGCGTGTGCAGAAGATACATAGAAATTAAATTAATAAAATTAAATAGAGTTGATTGACCAATAGTTTATGAAGATTTTTTTACGTCTTTCTTTAATATATTAATTTTTTGTTCGATATATTAGCAAAGGTTAAGCTAAGAAAATTAACATGCTTTTGACCGTAAAAAATGCATATGTTTGTTTTCTTGTGAAATTTTTGGCCGATACATTTTTTTGATATTTAACTCGATTTTTAGGTTTTTTGGACTATGATGTTATTGAAGAAAACGAGCGATATATTGTACATATATTTGTGCATACAATTTACATTTGATACCATGTCTACATTTAGAATGGTTTATTATATTTGGAGAAACTTTGTTGTGATTTAAATACTTAGAGCGCATGCATAAATCTCGCAGAAAGTAGGTCAAACTATTCTAAAAAGAATTTTGTGCAACAAATACAAAATAAGAGTAAAAGCAAAGAAGAAAAACATATGATTATTTTAACAACTAAATGATGGAAATGTGTTTTCTTGCAGTGCACATTTGGAAAAGTAGGAAGAAATATTTGTTACATGTTTATTGCAGACGCTCTCATTAGGAAAAGCGATAACATTTTTTTCGCATCTACTTAGTTTCTATATTAATTTATTTTGCCGACGTTTAGACAGTTGGCCTCTTTTATTCTAACCTTTGTGTATTTCAAAATTGCAATAATAAGTTGAGAGAAAATTTATGTATGATGAGCTTTTTATCTCTGAAAATCAAGATAAACGTCACTAAAAATTAATTCAAAATTCATTTAGAGACTTTAATACGTGTTGTTTTTAAAATATATGCAAATATGTATATTTGTAGATTTTCAGGAAGACAGTATTAACCGGACTATTAATATAACATATTAACCGGAAAATTGGTCAATAAAATTTTATGAATGTTAAAAGTAAATATAAATTATAGAGTAAATACTTTTATAAAGTGGTAATATATGTATATACACGGTGATATACTGTTTGGGTATTCACAAGGTGTGCTATCATGTCATAACATCATATTGTCTTAAGAATTTACACTAGTTTAAACATTTTATTTTTGCTTTCCTTATAAAAAAGTACTAATATATTACAACTCTGAAAGCTATGCTTATTGAAGTGTCATAATAAAACAGCTGTTTCTTATTTGCATTTATTTGTTTTGTAAATTTTCGTTGTAAAATTTTAGGACAATATGACATGATAGCACACCTTGTGAATACCCTATACATGCGTAAGTGGTAATATAAAATAAATTGGCCATTTCAGCCCTTGAAAGGACTTTGACCGAGCTTCCCAATTGATCAATTGTGATGTGAGTTTTATTAAATGTTTCATGTCAACTCATGATGTAAAAAACCAAGGTGAACGCGACGTCGCACAGTGAGCTTTTTGTAATTTTAGGATGACATTTGGGTTTTTTTTTTGCTAAATTTTATAAAAAAATATTTTTATTCGTCAGATTATAAAATATGTATTACGAATGTAGTATTAAAAACTTAATGTATTGTTTGGTTTATTTTTATAAAATTCGTCAAAGTTGAAACTTTTTTAACAAAAATAAGCTCAATAAAAACCAAAAAATAAAGTCAAGTTTAAACAATAATAACTTCGAGCACAAAGTATATTGCAAGGTTTTGCTGTTTGGAATTTTTTATGTCTTAATCGCCATTGAATTTAATATAAAATACAATAAAAATCGTTATAAATAAAAATAGAAAAATCGTTGAAATATGACTGTAAATTTTTCAAGGAATGAAAATTTAAGTAAAATTTAGTAGAAAATATATAGCTAGTTAAGCATTCTTTAAGTCGAAGGCTCTAACTATCAAAAAATATCGTAATTTTACCTTATGTTTCTGTAAAAACCTGCTGCGTGTAGCTGCTATTACGAAAAACTAATTAATTTGAAAAAAGCCTTAATAATCAAATTTTGCTCTAAGATGCACTGTTTTCCAAGACAATTTGTAGGTACTCTTAAATTTAAAGAGAAATAAAATAGAATTCATAATTTAAAACAAGGTGTGACCTTATTTTGTATTAGCAACCCTTATTTTTTAAAAATTATTTTTTTTAAATTTCGTAATTTGGTAATATTGTTTTATAGGAGATATATCTAAAAGTTATACGATTTGAAGTATTTTTAGCATGACATTTAAGTGGAGTTTAATAAAATAAATTTACTCTTTAAAAACATAAATAAGCAATTTTATGCGGGTTTTTTTTTATTAAAAAAAGTTTGGTTTGTATGGGAGGTAGGCGATGCAGTTGAATTCTAATTTGTGCTGTTACTTAATTTAGGCTAAAACCCATTTGTACAAAATTTCATGGCCCTAACTTTTATAGTTTTTGAGATAATGCAAATTTCATCCTAAAATCGAAAAAAGCGCAGTGTGCGTCGGCGTCGTTTGCTAAAGCTGTCAAACTTGTGAATGAGTGAAAGAGACAGAAAAGCTTATTTTGTATGGTTTGACAACTCAAGTGCAATTTTTACTCTCTGAGGTTTGTCATTCTCTGCAGAGAGGTGGCGGCCGAACAGAAATATTAAATCAATTGAAAAATATTCTATCTACGCTGGGGTTTGAACCGCGGTTCTTTAGCCTACGGGTCACGCACTCTACCATTAGACTACGGCCGGCACAATTATGTAAGTGGTAATATAACCATAGTATATTATCTTCTACTATATTTCTATAAATGTGCAGATGATATATCTTGGTACTAGGGAAGTCAATCCCGGGATCCCGGACGATTTAAGCCCTTTTAAATCCCAGGATTGTCTTTCCTGGATTCCGGAATTTTTAAATAAAAAATTTCTATTAAAATATATTCATGTAAATGCACACATTTCATTTTAAGTTGATATGAATATAGAATTAGAAAAAACTTTTATTGAGGCTCAAAAAGATTGCTAGGACGATGAGTGTGAATCACTGGAGCAAGGACTTTGCAAAGTTTTAGGAGAATTAGCAACATCGGGAAGTCAGCAATGTATTTAAATTTTTCAGATATTCTGACTTAGGAAATAGTTTTGTTTTATGGTGAAGGCAATCGTGATCGAAACTTACAAATTGTACATTTGTACAAATAAAAAATAAAAAGAATTGATCTACAAAAAGAATTTAAAAATTATTAAAAACAACAATTTAATTTGAAAAAAAGTGTCGCATTTATGTAGAACACCTAAAACTGTTCTATCTTTTTTTTATATTTTTTGGTCTTTAACCCTATCAATGGCTAGGCTAAACTAAGAACAAAATAATTTTTTTCAGGTTATATTCCTATCATTTAAGTCCTTAAAAGATGGAAAAAACATACCTTTCATTTTAACCTGCGCTACTTTCGTTTTACAAGCTTGTGCAAAGAAAAAATTGTTTTGCTCCTGTTCGGCACAAAGTCTTTTTTTTAATCTTTTAAAGGTTTCTCAACCCTTTTGATCTTTGTTTTTTAAACCCTCTTAATATTCTTATCATTAAAGCCATAAAAAGATAAAAAAACATAAATTGAATCTTTGTCCGGTTGATTTTTTCTTATAAAATATGCCAAACAAATTTTTGTTTTGCTTTTCTTCGCCACAAAAACGAAAAACCAACTGACTTAAATGTCGAATATATCTTTAAATTTATTTTTATCATGTTGGTTCATCTTTTTTTCATAGAACCAAACGATTTAATTTAAAAAAAAGCTTTACAAAATAAATATATATACAAATTATTTTCTAACGTGTCCAATATATTTGGCATATCCACTAAAAGGGTTAAATTAATACAATGTGCTAGTCATCAATATTATTTATGTTTTTTGTGTTAATTAACAATAAGGGTATTCACAATTGTGTGGTATGGTAGTATGGATTTTTTTGAAAATCACAATATGAGCACCCTTTAAAATAGAATTTGTGATTGGGAACCTCCCACTATAGCTTTTTGTTACTATGCAAATAATTAAATATCCAATTTGATATATTTTATTAATATATGGCATAAAAAAGTTTAACTTGCATTTTGAGCTTCACTAATTTTTGCAATTAGAAGATAACTGGCAACCGATCAGTTGTTTGTGGAGCTTTAAAAACCATGTTTGTTAAACATATCATTGGGCTACTAAAAATCACCACACTTTTCGTTTCTAGAGATTTCATGTAAAAAAAAAAAAATATATATAATAATTGTGAATAGCCTAAATGTGTTTTGTTTTGTTATTGTTATTTTATAAAAGAAATAATTTACATTTTTTAGTTTCAAGTAATAAATAACAAAATATTGCATTAAAACGTTTTGAATTATTTACTTCTTAAAATTTTCAATCCCGAACTAATCCCGGGATCCTGGGATCGAGAAAAGCTTCCGGGATTGAACTCCCTACTAGGGACGTATGTACACGGCGCGCAATGGCTTATAGGTGGAAAAAAGTTTGTTTTTAAAGTTTACATTTCTCAAAATATAAACATGCTAATCTTTTAATTTTTAATCTAAAAAAATTTAACAAAGACTTTTCTAAATAATTTAACCTTTTACAATTTGATTTTGATACGTTCACTTAATTTGTATCTTTTTATTTATTTAAAAAAAAGTTATTTTCATAAGTTTCTATTTTCGATTCATTTGATAAATTTCCAATTTAAGTAAATTTTAAAGCAAACTCTAACTTCAAAGATAAATATCTTTGTCCAGCCAAGTCCATCCAAGGACTAAATGGTACCATGGTGCATGGCAGATTGTCTATTTTGCATTTATATAAAATGTAGATGCGACCACTCGCGACTCCGATATATATATGCAGTTTTGTTTACTAACCCTGAAAAAATGTTGCGTTTTAGGCATTTCTGATAAAATATTAGACATGCCTAAAACTATGCACCTACAAATTTTAATTTCTCACTAATGCATTTATATTGGAAAGTTACTGTGGTTCTATTTATCATCAAACAAATTTGTTTTTTTACTACTAAAACAGAAGCATCAGCGTTTAATTTCAAACTTAATATTTTTGCCAACCAATTTTTAAATTGAAAGAATTTAGGATTTTTTACAAAGTGTTTAGCAACGAGATAATAAAAAATAGTTTCGACTTTAGTAACTAGTTTTATAAAAAAAAATTATGAGTCGTTGGTTAATAATGAAATTGAAATAATCATAAATGATTTTAAACAAACGGCCACAGAAAATATAAAATTTGTTCTATTAGAAAAATTGTTAAATCATACGGTAATGCGACCTTTGCAAAGCAAAGCTAAAGTCCAAATGAATGATACACATATGTGAAGATAACTTAAATTTCATTAATGAATGGGGATGTGATGGTTCCTCAGAGCAGGCTGAATATCTTAAAAACTATAACTTAGAAAATGATATATCAGATAAAAACTTATATTTAGTGTGCATGGTTTCATTAAGCTTGCAGTAAAATACGAAAATTGAGTATTGGTAGAATGACACACCATCATTCACAAGGTACTGTCGACCGATTTACCTTGAATTTGCAAAAGAAAGCAAAGAAAAATTCTGTCTATAGTTGAGGATATGCAGAGATAAATATTAGATCTAAATAATACCAAAGTCACCATTTATGGTAAGCATTGAAGAATTAAACATACCCTTATTCTGAGTATATTAGATGGAAAAATAAACTAAGTGGTTACTCACACACCTTCAATTTCCCTTTTGTTTCCCTATCTGTAAGTCAAAACTAACAGAAATGAATAATTTAGATAAGCTGAAATAAGAAATGCTTGAAAATGATGCCCGCAAATTAGGGATTTCATCACTACACGCAAGAATTAAGTTTATGGAATGTGTTAAGTCAAATTACCACCTGATTAAAAATACAAATAAAACAAAACCTCAAAAAGCATCTCGGTAAAAATAAGGACAACTATGCTGAACAAATAAATATGAAAAAATCGCTTCGAGTGAGTCTTACAAAAAGTCTGGCTTAAAGTCAAACGAAAAAATACGAACAACATTGCGTATGAGTAACATTATTTGCTTAAGCGTTGAAAGCGAACAGGACATATGTGGCTTATTAAAGGTTTACAGACAATTTCAAACAATTTTTTCATATATATTTGTTCAGCAAAGTTGTTGGCCAGAATAATAGAAAGAACTTTGCTGAAAATCCAAAATTTAAATCCTAATGGTTCAAGAGTTATCAACATGCAAATAAGTGCATATTTGGAGTAATTAAAAAATTTGTTTGTATTAAAGTCTTCGGTAAAGTGGCAAAACGGATGTTACCATTAGATTCCTCTTATTAAAATTAAATGAGTTATTCAATTCATTTGTTATTCTTTATTCATTTGTTATTCTTTATTCGTTTTTTATTCATTTTAGTCCTAAGCCATAAATAAAAACTTAATTACAAATGAATAATGAATAAAAAATTAATAATGAATAACAAGTGAATAATGAATAAAAAATGAATAATGAATAACAAGTGAATAATGAACAAAAAATGAATAATGAATAAAAAATGAACAAAGAATAAAACATGAATAATAAATAACAAATGAATAATGAATAAAAAATTAATTAAGAATTAAAAATTAATAATGAATAAAGAAAGAATAATTGAAAATTCTGTAATTCATTGTCAATTGCATTCTATGTGAATATATATCATTCAAATGAATAAAAATAATGATTCATTATTCTAAATAACGAAAATCAATAATTGAAATTAAAAATTATAAAATTTTTAAAAATGAATGTGAATTAAAGATTGTATTTTTAAATCAAATTTGCATTCATTGAATGCATTTTAATTTCGTTATTTACTGATTTCATATTTAAAATTTTTTTATTCATCACTCACTTATTATTCATTGTTTATTTGTTATTCTTTATTAATTTGTTATTCTTTATTAATTTTTTATTCATTTTAGTCCTAAGCCATAAATAAAAAATTAATAACAAATGAATAAAAAAAATAATAATGAATAAAAAAATAATAATGAATAACAAATGAATAAATAATAAAAAATTAATAATGGTTAAAAAATGAATAATGAATAAAAAATTAATAATGATTAAAATATGAACAATGAATAACAATTGAATAATGAATAAAAAATACAAATAAATAATGAATACCAAGTAAATAATGAACAAAAAATTAATAATGAATAAAAAATGAATAACTATTAAAAAATGTATAATGAATAACAAATGAATAATGAATAAAAAATGAACTAAGAGTAAAAAATGAATTAAGAATAAAAAATTAATAAAAAATTAATAATGATTAAAAAATGAATAATGAATAAAAAATAAAAAATGAATAACAAATAAATAATGAATAACAAGTGAATAATGAATACAAATAAATATTGAATAACAAGTGAATAATGCATAAAAAATGAATAAAGAATAAAAAATGAATAAAAAAGAAATAATGATTAAAAAATGAATAATGAATAAGAAATTAACAATGAATAACAAATGAATAATGAATAACAAATGAATAATGAATAAAAAATGAATTAAGAATAAAAACTGAATAATGAATAAAGAACGAATAATTGAAAATTCTGAAATTCTTTGTGAATTGCATTCTATGTGAATATCATTCAAATGAATAAAAATAATGATTCATTATTCTGAATAACGAAAATCAATAATTGAAATGAATAATTAATAATTTTTTTAAAAATAAATGTGAAAATGAAATAAAAAATTAATAACAAATGAAAAATGAATAAAAAATTAATAATGAAAAACAAATGAATAATAAAAAATGTTTAATAATTAAAAGATGAATAATAAAAAAAAATGAATAATGAATAACAAATGAATAACGAATACCAAGTGAATAATGAATAACAAGTGAATAATGAATACAAATGAATAATGAATAACAATAATGAATAAAAAATGAATAATGAATAAAAAATTAATAATGAATAACAAATGAATAATGAATAATGAATAAAAAATGAATAATGAATAAAAAATGAACAATGAATAACAAATGAATAAAGAATAAAAATTAATAATGAATAATGAATAAAAAATGAATTAAGAATAAAAAATCAATAATGAATAAAGAAACATTAATTGAAAATTCTGAAATTCGTTATGAATTCCTTGGTTTTGTCATAAATTCATCTTTGTCTTGTGTTGACCACGTTAATAGTGTTGTACAAAAAGTTTATTATGTCCTTCGTAATTTAAGAATGTCTGCTAGTGTTACTCCTGTTGATTTAAAACGTAGATTGGTAAAACAATTGATCTTACCTTTAATTTCATATTCAGAAACAATGTAATGTATTCAGAAACAATGTAACAGTAAACTCGACTCTTCCTCCCAATTAAAACTACAGATTGCTTTTAATTATGCAACACGCTACGTATATGGTTTGTGAAAATTTGACCACCTTTCCACGTTCAGAAACGCTATACTTGCATGTGACCTAACTACATATCTTAGTGCTCGTAACTGTATGTATCTCCATAAAATCATACATGAAAAAACACCTCGCTACTTGTTTGAAAAACTCCAGTTTTGTCTTTCAAGAAGAAGTCATGTTTTAATAGTCCCTAGGCATTATTCGTTACATTCGTCTCATCTTTTTTTCATTAACGCCATTAAATTGTGGAATGCTTTGCCTCGTTGGTTAAGAGAGATTAGTGGGAGAGGTAATTTTAGGCGCTCTATCCTATCCTTCTTCTCTACTTCATAGTTTCATGACTATATTTTAATCTATTTCCTGTATTCTTTACTCTATATTATTAATTCTTAAAAAATAATTGCAATGTGATTCAATTTAGCATTCAATATACTTAATATTTATTATAGCTTTCTTTATTTCTTTTAAAAATTTAACGTAACCTTAAGTATATACATACTCGTTGTTATGACTATTTAGTTTAGTATTATTGTTTTTTTTTGTTTTTTCAAGCTAATGCTTATATCGTACTATAAAATAACCTGGTTCTTATTGTACCAACACGTTTCTCTAAATAAATAAATAAAATAAATAAAAAAATTTAATTACAAATTTCATTCTATGTGAATATCATTAAAATTAATAAAAATATGATAAGTTATTCCGAATAACGAAAATCAGTAATTGAAATGAACAATTAATAATTTTTTAAAAACGAATGTGAATTAAAGATTGTATGCATTCAATGATGCATTCTTATTTCGTTATTTACTGATTTTTTTTTGCTTAAAATTTTTTTATTCATTATTCATTTGTTATTCTTTATTAATTTGTTATTCTTTATTCATTTTTTATTCATTTTAGTCCTAAGCGATAAATAAAAAATTAATAACAAATGTATAATGAACAAAAAATTAACAATGAATAACAAATGAATAATGAATAAAAAATTAATGATGATAAAAAAATTAATAATGAATAACAAATAAATAATGAATAACAAAAGAATAATAAATAACAAGTGAACAATGAATACAAATGAATAACAAGTGAATAATGAATAAAAAATGAATAAAGAATTAAAAATGAATAATGTATAACAAATGAATAATGAATAAAAAAAATAATGAATAACAAATGAATAATGAATAAAAAATGAATAATGATAAAAAATGAATAATGAATAACAAATGAATAATGAATAACAAGTGAATAAAGAATAACAAATGAATAATGAATAACAAGTGTATAATGAGCCAAAAATGAATAATGAATTCAAAATGAATAAAGAATAAAAAATTAATAATGAATAACAAATGAATAATGAATAAAGAAAGAATAATTGAAAATTCTGAAATTCTTTGTGAATTGCATTCTATGTGAAGATCATTCAAATGAATAAAAATAATGATTCATTATTCTGAATAACGAAAATCAATAATTGAAATGAACAATTAATAATTTTTTTAAAAATGTGAATTAAGATAAAGTGAGTTAAAGATTATATTTCTAAATAAAATGTGCATTCGTTGAATGCATTCTTATTTCGTTATTTACTGATTTACTTTTTTGTGAATAAAATCGAGTTAAATGCATTCTTTTACAGCTCCGCTGAAATGTTTCGTTAACAGATTCTCATTATTTATTTTGTTTACAAAAATACAAAAGCGTCCTTATAATTTTTATATACCCACGCATATGAGTCACAAATTACCTCCTGAGTCGATTTAGCCATGTCCGTCTTTCCGTCTGTCTGTCTGTGATTACGATAACAGCTGTATTGTTAAAGCTATCCTAACGAAATTCAATGAAAGCCTTCAATGAAAAACACGCCTACCTCCCATACAATGTGACTTTATCAAAACTATAAAATTCCCTTAAAATTCCACAAAAATTAATATAATGACTTTAAATTTTGCACATATTTTTTAACCTGTAATATGCATTATAAGTATGAAATTTGTTAAAATCCAATGAAAACCACGTCTACCTCCCATAAAAAGTGACTTTATGAAACCAGTAAAATCTCCTTAAATTCCACAAAAATTAGTACAATGGCTTAAAAATTTGCAAATTTGTTTTAATCATAACTATGCACTTGACGTTTGCCATTTAAAATAAAAAATTAAAATTTCGACCACCTCCCATACAAAGTGACGTCATCATAATAGTCCTTTATAAATTCCAAAAATATTAACGTTTAAACTTGATATTGCTTACATAAGCTTTAATAAATAAAAAGGATTCAGAATTTAAAATGTGAAATATTTGGATAAAAACCACTCCCTCTAAAAGTGACGTCACCAAAATAATGCAACATTCAAGACTTTGCATTAACTAAAATACGGCCATGGGAGTATTTTAACTTCGGTCCAGTCGAAAATATTTCCTTACTAGTTTTTACATAATCTGATATGTCCTTTGACCTATCTACATTCAAAAAAGTACTGTGCGTATCTAAAAAAAAGTCCATCTCTTTAATATATTATAAACATAAAGACATCAAGAACAGGCATTAAAAAGCCGCCATACAATTTATAAATAACAAGTTGCATTGTTTTTAAAAAAATGCGCTGTTGCACAAAACTATTTCAAAGACTTGTGCGCTCATTAAATGCTTGAATGCAACACAGATTTAAACGATGGCTGTCCAGTGACAGTCCGTTTCCGATGTTGTTGTGTTTGATCTCTTGTTATTTATTTCAATTTTAATATGTTTCTTTTTTATTTCTAGCAGAGGAGATCTCCATTCTGTGGGCTGAAAGATCAAGTGAAGAATTTGCTTGCTGGTGAACGATTGAACGATTATCATAATGAGAAAATCAATTGGAATTTTATTTTTAAGTCTAATTGGATTGGGATTAATAGATGGGGCGCCAGGCGAAGTAACGTAAGTACATGTTGATAGGAAGGAAGGGCAAATCATGTAGGCGGCCGAAAAAGTATTTTAAGACGGAATATATTATTAAAAATTTCGTAACAAATATAAAGAAATAACCCAAAAATTATATTTATTATGTTTACAAAGGTAGTCATAATTGCGTAGTTATGTGTTAAAATGACATTTTTTTAATATGACTAAATATTAAGGGTATTCATGCAAAGTGGCAATCTTATAATTTGAGCAATTAGTTATTTTTATCAGCAGGTCATATGAACAGCCCCTAAAGTCGATTGTTCATTTGCAGCATATATCTCTGTGGTCACAAGGAATAATGACTAAACTCAAAATATCGTAAAAAAGCGATATAGAATTTACTTTATTGCCAAATTTTGGAAGTATGAAGATATTAATTTTTTGCCCAGAATTGATCATCACTTATGTCTGCACATATTTTGTTTGTAACGGTTCAATTATTTTAAAAAAATGAGTCGTAGTTCGTGCAGTTAAATTATCGTTTTTTACGATACTTTGAGTTTAGTCGTTATTCCTTGTGACCACAGATATGTCAACTGCAATATATTTTCATATGCTGCATATGTTGCCAATAAGTTTTTTACTTGTAATTTTCTATTAAATATTTGTTACTTTTGCTCCAATTCACAACTTCTTACCTCTCTCATTGCTTTTTTGCCAACTTTTGATATGAAATTAATTAACTTTCGAAAAACGAAAACAGCTGATTGATCATTTAAGTTTGCCACCTCGTTTCCTCACCTAAATCGAAGAGCAAATATATCTGGTTTGTGCAAAGGCTTCTCCATACAAATTTGACAGTTCATTTATAAGGCTAATACACTTATACAGTTTATACCATTTATAAGGGTATTGCCCATTTGCTTGAATACCCTTATTGATTATGAAGATACTCTGAATAAACAAAAAAACTACTATTATTTTTAAGCAATCCAATGTGAAATCAATTTAAAAAAAGTATGTGTGTGGCCGCCACGCACGATAGAAGTAAAGCCTTCAGAAAACGAGACATTTTTAGTACAACGACTTTTTCATAAAAAATCGTTACATAATAATGAAAAAAAAACGACTTGAAAATAAAATTTTAGACTTTTGATGCAAATATCTCCATTGTTTTTAAGTATATTTAATTTAAAATGTTTTTTTGTTCAAGATTTTTGTCCAACAAAAGGACTTAACAAAAATAATTTGAACTGTGAAAAAATATATGTAATGTAGTCACATGGAGAGGGCGCTCAAACGATAATTGTCTCTCAGTTTTGCTTACTAAAAAGCGCGAAATTCAAAAAGTGGTAAAATCAAGGGTCAAAAAGTTTATAGATGAATCATACGTTAAAAAATTGTATAATTATTTATTATGGCAGAAAATGCACACGGTGTACGTAATATTTCGAACTTGTCATATAGAACATGTAGAAATACATATAGTTTTGATTGGGGACATGTTACAGGAATGACATTTTAGGCCTATTTTAGACATTTCCACCAGAAAAATTAGTTTTTTTAATGACCTGTTACTACATAAACTTCAAGAAAAAAACTTTCAAAGAAAGCTGGAGTATTTTAATGTAACAAAAATTGTTTTTTTATCACTCAAAATTGTGAGGACATGGAAATGGCCACCTTTGGCGGAACAGTCCATATATTAATTTAATTGATTATCTGAAGCTTGATACTGAAGTTACTTATTAAATGTCATTTAAAAAAATTTTGCATGAGTTCTTTTTAGTTCATATTCTTTAATTAACCAATTTATACATATTTATGTTTATTAAAAAAATTCTACTAATATGTTGTTGTGGGCGTGGCAATTTTTTGGTTACACCACCAACTTACAGTTTTACAGTTAACAAACTTGAAGTTTTATAACGATTTTTCGAAATTTGGCTAGAAAAAGTGGTAAAATTTCATATAGTGCAATGGTATGAAAAAATAGATTTTACGTCATAACTTAAAGAGATATTGAAGTCATTTTTTCACATAGATTATTTTTGAGACTTGACTTTTTTGTAAAAAATATTAAAACAACAATTTGGACAAAAAAATTTGCCAAAAAAAAAATACAAAGGGGTACCCGTTGATTTGATGATACAGACAGTAAAATAATGTATGCGCTTAACTGAAAGAATTTTTGCAAATTAATGTTATGTCATATGAAAAGTAGTCAGATGTGCAAGTTTTACTTGATTTTATTTTTAAAACAAAAAAAATTTTCGGATAATTTTTTGAGTAAAAGGTCAATATTTTGGACCTTTTTTGAAAAAAACAAAAAATATATGCACTGACCTAAAGGTACTAAGTGCACAAACTATTTTTGTGAAGTGCTTTTATTGAACTTTTGAATTCAATATGATTCAATATAAAAAAAAATTGAATGAAATATATATTAAAACACCGTACCACAATAATGGGAAAAAATTTCACACGCAAAGTAAGCAATATACACGTGGAAAAAGAGACAAAGGATATTAAAACTGCGTAATTACGTTTTCTCTAGAACGTCAGGATTTTTTGAAAAGGACTTTTTAGTTACAAAAAGTTTTTGTTTAAAATATTTATTTAAATACTTAAAACCTTTAAAATATGGCAATATGGGTATGAAATAAAGTAAGACAATCTCTAGTTTCATAAGTATATCGGTTACTTCTTCTTTAAAAAGTGCTGTCGTACGATATAATCAGCGGAGATATTTGCATCGAAAGTCAAAACTTTGATTTTCATGTCGTTTTTTTCTCATTCTTAGGTAACGATGTCTTATGAAAAAGTCGTTGTACTAAGAATTTCTACAAGAATTTTGAAGATATGTGAGTGGTTTTGGTGTCTTTGGTGTTTTTTTCTCATTCTTAGGTAACGATGTCTTATGAAAAAGTCGTTGTACTAAGAATTTCTACAAGAATTTTGAAGATATGTGAGTGGTTTTGGTGTCAAAATAAAAAAAAATTTAAAATTAAATTGACTAAAAAATTCCATGGTAAAAGTATTATAATAACAAAATATCCGTTAGTTGAAAAAGGGTGAAAGGGGGTCAAAAACTAAGTATGTAACAATTTAATCTAAGATACACTTAATAGTATGTATACCAAATTCGAGCGAAATTTGAGTCGTTTAGATTTAAATAAAGGTCATACAAAACAACAAACAAACAAACAAACAGAAAATTAGTTTTATTACTATAGATTAGGGGTGTCCAAAGTCGCCCGTACGGCCGTTTTGCCCATACGGGCGTTCTGCCTGCCTGCAGCAGGCAGCGCGGGCAACAGCATATGCTGGATGAATTCGGGGGTGAAAGGAACGAGGGACATGCATGAAGAGAATGAAAAAGAGCGTAAGATAAATCGCCATTTATATTGTAATCAGTGTTGCCAGAAACATTTTGAGCCTGTAGCTAAAATTGCTAAAAAAGTAGCGAAACAGAGCCAACCATTTTTGTAAGCTAAAAAAAGGAAATACTTATAAGCAAACGCAACTGTTATATTGAATCAGTTTATCAATCATAATGATTGATTTGTAAATGCAATGTATTGCTGCATAAAAAATTATTAAAAACTATCTTTAATCTATTTTATGTGCACAAAATTAAATAAAATTGATAAAATTGTATGCATATTAAATTGAATAAAGGTACTTTTGATAATTTTTTTAAATTGTAAAATATAGTTCAATATTGACCTTTATTAATAAATAAAAGTAGTAATTAAAAATAGCTAAGCTCTAAAAGAAAAAAGCTTGAAAAAGAAGCTAGGAGCTTAAACATAATTTTCAAGCTGAATCTATCTGAACCTAGCTGAATCTAACTGGCAGCACTGATGGTGAGTGTGAGAGTCTGCTTTACGAAAGTCATAATATAGCTAATTCTGTTGTCAAAAGCACTAAGCGCTTAAGTCGACTTAAGACAAAACTGAGTTATTGATGTAGATGTGTTTCAAGCATATAGCTTTATAAGCACACAAAATCTGGAGCTTCTAGCATGACCCTAGCCAAAGTTATGACACAAAAACAAAAGACTCTTTCATACAATTCATATGGCGATTGAAAACTTTAACACTCGAAACAGCAATTTTTGACTTAAGCGCTTAGTGCTTTTGACCACAGAATTAATGTATACAGGGTTACCACATTTTTATTATTAAATACTTTATAAATTAAATCTTTTAAAAGTTCTAAGAATATCTTATAACTCACAGTTTGTGTGTAAAATCAAATTGAGTTTAATAATATTGTGATTTTAAAAATGCTTTTAATGCAATGTGGAGGCAAGGCGCATTATTTATCCCAAGCTGATATCAGTATTTTGACTTCTCAAATGTCAGTATATTTTGAACTGTCCAAATCTTGAGATTAAAGGCTAACATAATAGGCTCGAGCTGGCTGTAGCTAATGTCAAAAATCAACGAAAAGCTAGCTCAAGTTCTGCCAAATATTCAATTTAACCAAAATGGCATGATCGATCTAGTCTTTAAAGGCCAGTTTTTCACTACGAGTTTAAGGTCTAGTCAAATTGAGCAAACCTTAACTCACCAAAATTTGACGTTTTAACTTTGCTTAGGCAAAAAAGAAACTATTTGATAATTTAGGTCAATTAAACTTCAACGAATACTAAAATATCTAGTTAAACCGAGTTTATACGTCCAATTTTGGTGAGTAAAGCTAGGTTTAATTTTAGTAAGGTTTAAACTCGTACTGAAAAACTAACCCTAAGTCATTAAAAAAATTCGACAATTTGTATATTAATTAGTTTTGTTTGATTTGTTCAGTTGAATTTGTGATAACAGGAATGAATCGCGAAAAAAAGTTAATATTAATTTCATTTAAATTCGTTTGAAGGAAAAAACAACTGATTCCTTAAGGAACATTCGATTTTAATTGCTTTCGCTGCAGCCAGATCAAGTTAACGAAACTTGACGAAAAAGCTGGCTTGAGAAATTATGGGTTGTATGCATTATTTCAGTTTAATTGTATAAAATTTGACATTAGCTGCAGCCAGCTCGAGCGTATTACGTTTCGGCCTTAAGATAGCGTTTCCAGGCAAGGAAAACAATTAAAATTATATTCCCCAAGTTAGCGGTTCCAAAAAACCAATTTTTGACTGAACGCTTTAAGGCCTGGCTATAATAGCCACATGCTGGTAGACGGATCTGTCAAAATTAAAGCGAGCCTATTACAACGTTTCCATGGCGAGTTGAGTCGGGATTACTAGGGATTAGCTCCCCATGGAAACGCGAGTTGAGTTGAACTTCGTTTAATCCACAAAACTCCACGAAACTTGTTAGAATTAGCTGATTCTATCTGTCAAAGCGAATAAATTCATTTATCACAAGAAAAAATGGCGAGTGGAAGAGTTTTTTGGAGTGCTGCAGAAACTTTGCTGTTGATTAACATATTTAAAGAAAAGAAAATTCTTGATGTAATGGATGGAAAAAAATTTAGAAGAAGTGAAATATATAAAATTGTCGAAAGTGAGTTTAAGAAAAGGGACACTGTAAATAAAAATATTGTGCATATTGAGCACAAGCGGAAAAACCTAAAAAAATTGACGATTGCAACTCGACTCGATGTTGTACATGGAAACACTTTTGAGTTTGAAACGCCATTCTGTCAACTTGACGAAAACTCAACTCGCCATGGAAACGTAGTATATGTAAATATATGAGCATACCCATATTTGGAATTGCCACAGTTTCGTTAAGTTTCGTTGACTTTTATTGGCTTTTTGTAGAGCGATTCAAATCGCTCACAGCATAGGTAAATGTCAAACAATTGTTTCTTTAAATTTATTGAAAGCCAATCAGCAAAAAGTGAGCTAGTTTATTCTAGTTTTTAATAAATTATTCATAAAATTTTTGTTTGTTTTTTCTTTTGCATATTGATTACTCTCTGTTGTATGATTATTTGTCTAGCATCTGTTGGAATGACTGTTGGTTCAGCCAATCTGTTGATGATAAGTTAAATGTTCTCGTTTCACACGTCAAATATGCTTTTGATAACTTTGTCCCCATTCGTGAGTCTATAGTTAGTAACAAGTTATGTCCATGGTACACGTCACATGTCAAAGTTGCCATAAATAAAAGAAGCAAACTTTATGTTAAATGGAAAAGACACCCTACTAATGAAAACTGGGAATTATACAAACATGCTCGCAATACTGCCATTTCTATTATTAGACAGTCTAAAAAAAAATTCTTCTTTAAGAAATTAAATACAGCTCTTCCTTCAAAAATTCTTTGGAAAAATATTCGTTGCTTAGGTGTAGGTAATAAAGATGATCAAAAGTGCGATATTGAACCCAATAGTCTTAATAACTATTTTCTGTTTAGATCACCAGCCAATATTAGTGTAAATGAATGTAATGCTCGTAACACTCGTAATCATCTTGTTAATGACCAGTTCTCTTTCTGTAATGTTGATGAAAATGATGTAATATTGTCAGTTATGAAAATTAAGTCTAATGCCATTGGTAGTGATGGCATTCCTTTGCAGTTTATTAAAATTATTTTGCCGTTCATCATTAAACCTCTCACACATGTTATAAACCACTGTTTTACTGCCTCATGTTTTCCCAACACTTGGAAGCTAGCCACAATTATACCAATTGGTAAAGTCAATAATGCTTCCTCTATGAAAGATTTTAGACCTATTAGTATTCTATGCTCTTTCTCAAAAGTCTGTGAATCCTTGATGTGTAAGCAAATTAATGAGTATTTAGATTCTTATAAACTGCTTTCACCGTACCAATCTGGTTTTAGAACCGGACATAGTTGCGCAACAGCAATGCTAAAGATTCAAGATGATATACGCATAAATTATGACGCTGGTAATATCACACTCCTGTGTCTTCTTGACTTTTCTAAAGCATTTGACAGTGTAAATCATAATATTTTAATTCGAAAACTGAAAATTGAGTTTGGGTTCAGTAATGGCGCTGCTCTTTTAATTGCTAACTATCTAAAAGACAGGAAGCAAAGAGTAAAAATTGGAAATGCGCTGTCTGACTACGCAGAAATAAAAGCAGGTGTTCCTCAAGGATCCATTCTTGGACCACTGCTATTTACTTTATTTATTAACGACATTTTTACTATATGTAATGATATGACAATGCATGCATATGCCGACGACATTCAATTATATTCTTCAAACCGGATTGGACTACTTGAAGATCTATGCTTTAGGCTTAATGATGACTTGAATGCTATTTCGAGGTGGGCTTCTGAAAACGATCTCTGCCTGAATGCCAACAAATCGTACATTCTTCCTATATCCAAGGATAAACTTGACTTCAATGAAATTCCGACACTTAGTCTTAATGGCAATCCTCTAAAAATAGTTGACAAAGTGAAAAATTTAGGATTTTATATCAATTCAAAACTTACTTGTACTGACCATGTGAATTACATAATAAAAAGAATATATTATACTCTTAGATGCCTCCGTTTAACGTCTAAGCTTACCCCTACCTTGACAAAAAAAAAACTTGTTGTTCAACTCATGTTGCCTATAATTACTTACTCCGAGTTAGTTTACAGTAAATTTGACTCTCATTCTGAGCACAAAATTCTTGTTGTGTTTAATGACTTGACTAGATATATTTTTGACTTAAGACGATTTGACCATGTATCTGAAAAAAGTAGGGAAATTTTAGGATGTACTTTAACAGGATATTTAAATGCAAGAAACTGCATATTTTTGCACAAGTTGATTATCAATAAGACTCCATCATACCTTTTCGAAAAACTGTGTTTCAGTGCATCGAACAGAACTCTTAATTTAATATTACCAAGATATTCATGTTTACATTCCAAACGGCTCTTTTTCATCAATGCCATCAAGCTCTGGAACTCGCTTCCTTCAAACATCAAAAGTATTGTCAGCGTGAACAAATTTAAGCTATCAATTATTGACTACTTCTCTAACTCCTAATTTTCCCCCTCTCTTGTATACTGCTTTATTTACTTCCTTTCCTCCTGCTTTGCCTAGCTATGATAAAATCTTTCTTTCTAGTTTGCTTTGTTAAATTTTAGTTGTAAGTCTTAAGCTCTATTTTATGTGTTTTGTTGATTATTATGTTTTCAAATTTCAAATTTTATTTTAAGCTAAAATTTTAATTTTTAAATTGTTAAATTTTTATTTTAAGCTTTAAACGTTATTGTATGTTTTTTGTTGATTATAATGTTTTTAAATTGTTGTACGCTAAAAGACCTTCATAGATCTTACTGTACTAATTTAAGTGAAATAAATAAATACAAAATACAAAATACAAATATAAATATTAAAAAAAAATCTCACAAATAAGCACAAATACAAACTATTTTGTGACTTTTTTCAAAGTCAGTATATGGCAATTATGGGCATTTTTGATTTTGACAACAGCCTACTGACCTTTCGCTTAGCTTTTAACATTAGCGTATGCCAACATGTGACTATTATAGTTAGGCCTATAGTTGAAGTGTTCATTTCATAAATTTAATGCTTTTTTACATTACGGTCAAATTTAAAGAAGAAGTTTTCTATAATTTTAAATCGTAATATTTTAAATAATAGTATAATATTATGTTTGATAGAGGAAGTATTAATATATTGAATTAAAAATATATCATTTGTATTCTTAAAAAATAGTTGCATGGTGCCCTTGCATGATCGCCTGAATTGCGAAAATTATAATTGCGCTCATTGTGCTCAGAGCCGCTTAAAATCAATGTTGCATCCTCAGTGATATAAAAATCGGGCGTTTTATAACTCTAATCGTAAGTAGTGTGCAAATTATCCAGTTACCGTACACACTAAAAAATTTCAAAAATAAATTCACCCGGTGAGCGGATATTTACATTTTTGGTACCGAACGGTGTTAATTCACACCGCTTATTCGGTGTGAAATGTTGAACTTATCCGATCGGATTGAAATAAGAAAGGCAAAGAAGAAGAGCAATATTGAAATCACATTCTCATTAGCTGCATTCCTTTCGCCTTAATATAATCGCGATAACAAATTTTCTCAAAGGAACGGCTAGAAAAACGACACGTAGAGGGCACTACCGTTGCAGTCAAAATCAAATTCAAACAAGCAATCATGATACAGTAACTATTAGGTGTCATGAGAACGTGTGTCGTTTAAAACTGTTGCGAACTGTTATGGTAGCGATACATTAGTGGACGAAGTTTTTCTCTGAATGTGTTTTACTCTAAAAGTCAGAAAATTGTAAATTATTTAACTTAATTATTAATATTATGCAATTATATTAATAATTTAAGTGCAATCGTTGGCTCCGCTGAATGCGTCCAATGTGTGTGACACACGCGGTTTGTTTTGTTTTCTTTTGTTTAACATTCGATGGTCGCAGCTCTGCGAAAATAGGTAGCTGTCATGGCTACCTAATAGTCATTGTATCAAACAAAGAAATAATTCAAAAAATGAAATGACCACTCATAAAAATATACATTTCAAATTTTTTAAAGGCTATATCACAATTTTATATGGATAGCAAAAATAATTATATTTGTTATAGGATTATTATTTTTGTTTTTGCTTTGCATGTAAAAAAATAATCTGGATTATTTTGAAGCGAATGGAACGCAGCTATTGATAAACAAATTAAAAATTGAAATTTTTCAATTTTATTTGCTCAATTTAATTTTGTAAATCTTGATTAAAGATTTAAATGTAATTTTTGGTACCAAGAAATTGACCCCAAAAAATTAAATAAGTCCCAAAAAATGTTCATACATTTTTAAGTGTTACTTCATATGAAATAACTCCTAATTTTCGGAGACTATCTCATAAATTTTGAGAAATATTTAATTTTTTGTTTGGGTCTTATTTCATTATGAAATAAAGCCCAATGAAATAAGCTCCAATCAAATTTTATTAGGGGCTTATTTCATTTGACGATTAATAAATTGAATGACAATTTAGTAAAAACTGTAAAAAACAGCCTTTCGAATAGTTAAAAATTACACCATTCGGTGTTAAAAAAAAATAATCATTTTGGTAAATAAACACTTAACAGGGTACAAAACAAGCATCCTATCTGATATTTACTTTTTTACACCGTTCGGTGTTAAAATAATATTTTCTTTCGGATATTAAATTCAAACACTTTGACACGGTGTAGGACTCCCTGAAACACCGATCGGTGCAAAAATTCTATCCAAATTTTAAAAAACAAAAAATTTTAGTAATATTTTGACTGTTAAAGTTTTGAGAAAAAAATATTTATTTTGGTTTTTATTATTTTACGCAAAAATAAAACTTAAAATATGCCTGACAGTGAGAGGTTCTAACTGTACTTAACTGATATTTTGTTATATATTTTAGCTTTGAACGTTGAATATTGAAGGCTATACGTTTACCCCAAAGTTTACACATAAACAAACAAATTTGCGCTGTAAGACGTATTGTAATTATACGTCAAAGCAACATCGCTTTTTGTAGCTATGTCAAATAATAAAAACACTTTTAAGTAAAAATATGCAGAATATGCAACACTGCTTTTTCATTACAGCATGTTCTCGCTCTCACGTGTTCTATGCATCTACGCTCTTCATCCTCTCAAAATTTTCCGCTCCTCTTTCCGCTTCACCCCCGAATTCATCCAGCAGACGACAAGATGCACTGCCTGCTCTCTGTCGACGCACGGGCAAGAATTCTGGACGGCCCTACTATAGATTAAGGCTAAGAGAGCTTTTACAATTTTTTAAAATATATAAAATTTGCACAAATAATAACACAAATTTTCTGATTTTGTAACTAAGGGGTCGTCCATAAACTACGTTACTGATTTTACGGTTTTTTCCCCCCCAATCCCCCTGCGTTACTTTTCGTAGTGCTTTTTAAACAGTGGCGTAACAAGGTGATCAAAGGCCCTTGTACAAAACTTCAAAAAGGGCCCCCACAAAAAACAAAAAAAATTTATAAAAAAATATCTGCAAAATAAAAGAAGTACAGTGACATTTTTTATTTTATTTTATTAAATTTTTTGTCGAGCTTTGACATAAGCAAAATTTTCTATTAATTTTCCTAAATCTAATTCAGACGCCTGTTTGTTTTCAATTGCAATCAATGCTAAATTTGATAATCTGGGTTGGCTTGTCTTATTTCTTAAATATGTTTTAATAATTTTCAATTTACTAAATGACCGTTCTGCACTTGCGGAAGTCACTGGGATTGTAAAGAACAGCAGCACAGCTGTGAAAATTTCTGTTATGTCACATGCAATTGCTCCAAAATTTGTTATTATTTTTTGACACACCTCTTTAACAGAACATTCAATTGTTAATTCCGGTAAAATTAGTTTATAAATACTGATGAATTGATGAGTAAAATGTTGGCCAATTACTTCACAGTATTTTTTTTGAAATTTGTCGCATTTTTTTATCAAATCTGATTCGTTAATCTTGAGTAAAACTTCTGAATTAAAAATATCAAATATGTTACAAATGGAACTCATACCAACAAAACGTGCACTAAGTTGAGTAGTTAGTATATCAAGTACATTATTAAAAACATGTACTTTAAAATATTCTTCTTTGTTATTAAATCTGTAGTCTGAAGCTAATTCATCAATAAATTTTTATACTTTTCTTTGACGTTTCACAAAAAAGTGGGGATCGATACCGTATTTGTTAGACATTTCTATGGCCTTCTCTTTAAAAAAATCGAAGTCCGTTCTATATATATTTAACTTTTCATTAGCGGCTTTTAATGCTCTAGAAGCTTTGTCCAAATCTATATCGCATTGTTGTAAAGTTTTTGAAACTAAATTAATGTCGTTCAATATAGTGTAAAAAAATTCAAGCAGCAGAACAAATTCAAAATTAAATACTTTTTTTTTTGTAATATTTTGGCCTCATTACGTTCATCTTTGTTAGTACTTTCTAACACTATTTCGGATAGTGATCTATATATATCAAAAAATCTAACTTTAATTGCAGATATTGTGCAAATTCTACTGGACCATCTAGTAGGATTTAACTTTTTTAAGGTCACTTCAGATTCGCCAGTAAATTTTGATAAAAGATCCCAGCGCTTAATGCTATTTCCAAAAAAGCAAAACAATTCTTGCAAAATAGCAAAAAAATTTTGTGCTTCCACACAACCGCGAACGGCATCGTTAATCACCAAATTTAAATTGTGGCTAGCGCAATGTACGTATTCGGCATTTGACTGTATATCTTTAATTTTCTTTTGGACTCCGTTATATATACCACTCATCATATTGGCTCCATCATACCCCTGACCAACGCAGTTTTTTAAATCAAGTTTTTTTTCATGGAAAAGTTTTGCAACTTGGTCAACTAAGTCTGCTGCAGAGTGTTCAGTTACTTCATAGAAACCTAAAAATATTTCTTTTACTTGAACGTTGATTGGATGTCCGTTCTCGGATCGATTTATTGATGCATATCTGACAACCAAGCTTAATTGATCCACCTTTGAAATATCTTGAGTTGTGTCCAAAATTACGGCAAAAAACGGTGATGATCTTATTTGTTCAAGTAAACAATGTTCTAGTTCGCTGCCTATGCACTGAATCATCTCGTTTTGAATTTTCGGGCTTAAGTATTTTGTTGACCCTAAGATATTCATTTGAAAAGTATAAGTAAAATGCAAAAAAAAACATAAAACCGCAAATACCTTTAGGCATATCTAAAACTTGACGCAGAACATGATCATATCTGGAAATGAGCTGGACAATTGACAGAAAATTTCCTGCATTATTCTCCTGACTTAAGTCTTCTCGGTGTCCTCTTAATGCAAGTGAGCTCTTTGCCAAAGTTATTATAATGTCGAAAAGTCGTTGCAAAACAGTTTTCCAAAAAGAGGACTCTTTTAGAATGTTACTCTCTAGATCCTTGTCAATTGTATTTCTTTTTTTCCAAGCCTCGTAAGCAGCACATGCATTTGTATGAGCATTTGTCAAACTATGCTGTTTAATTTTTTGTGACAGGTGTTGCCAAGACCTATAACCTGTACACATTGAATTTTTTTCTAGTGCAAATAGCCAGCATGGTTGACAATACACCGCATCCATAACTGTTGAATAACATAACCAAAAGCGCCTTACTGCGCCATATTTTGTGCTTGACATATAAAATAATTTAGAAAAGCATCTGTTGTCCTGTAAAGGATCTTTCGGAAAAGGTCCTAAGGGCTGAACAGGGCCCATATCAACAATTACTTTTTTCTCTTCAATGCTCAATTCTTTTTTATTCCAAATTTTCAAAGGTGAAACATTCTATTACGGTTGGT
The DNA here is from genome assembly GCA_963920525.1 of Dichetophora obliterata. Lineage (NCBI taxonomy): Eukaryota > Metazoa > Arthropoda > Insecta > Diptera > Sciomyzidae > Dichetophora > Dichetophora obliterata. The sequence continues at coordinate 202,586,557 of OY986436.1, read as the reverse complement.
GGTTCTTTCTCTCCTCTTTCTGTTGGATAAAGCTGGATATTCTGCGTTTCTGAACTAGAAGCATCTTTAACAGGCCCTTCACTAGCCTTACTGCTCGGATACTGATTGCATTTATCGGTATCTGTAAATTGCTCTTCATTATTCCTTGGACCAGAAGTAACAAAAAACTTTTCTATTTTTTGTAATTTTTCCTGTTTTTCGGCCTTTTCTTTTTGTAGTTTGCGCTTACATGCCCCACTTTTTTCTTTTTTTTTATCCATTTTTAAGAAATAGTTTCTAATTACCAATAGAAATTTGTCAACACCAACAAAAAACTCAACAAATTAGAACTGCTTAAAAGCTTATTCGAACTGCTGTTTGTTTTGAATTAACCGTTGTTTTATCTTCTGTTTTACTTTGTCTGTACGTTTCTCTGTTCTCTGTTTCATTCACACGTGTGTTCGTAGTTTGACAGATCAATCGCTGTTTCATTTACTCGTTTGCCAATATTTTGTGCTTTGACGCTTTCCCATTTTCTCAGCTGTGTTCAGTGTTTTCTTCTCCATTTTACATTGAATGCGTTCAAAATAGATTGGGCCCCCAGACGATCTAACATGTTCGTCAGATTTGTCAAATCGTGCGACAAATTTTGCCGTTCATGGGCAGAAAATCGATTTGGAGTCAGCGAAGGGCCCCTATCGACCAAGGGCCCTTGTGCACTGCACGCACTAGCACCTAAGGAGTTACGCCACTGTTTTTAAAACACCTCCCCCCCATAAAGTAACGTGACATATGAAATTAATTCATTCGAATGATCATATATTTTGACTAGCTCTGACAATTTTCACTAGTATTAGTGACTAGTATGACTAGAAACATTAAAGGAACAATTGGAAAAAAATCAATAATTAATATCATCTGTAAAAGCTATTCCATCTGCGATCCAAGATTCGATGCTCTCAATCACTGGGATAGAAGAAGCTGGTAGCTTTGTTGAGGATTCTTCAAAATAGAATTTTTCATAGGATTCTATGTCGACCCATTCAGGTGAATCCTCATTTCTAACGCAAAAAAATTCACCTGGTCTTTGACAGAGTACCCTTAAAGGCTGCACCCGAGCTGCACCAAGTTCTGTGTTTTTGTGTAAATGCTTTCTGAAAATTGATTTATTTAAATAGTATTTTTTATTCCGATTTATTGTAAACGATATAATACAAACTTATGACAATTCATAGAAGTTTTAAAAACGAAATACAAGCCGCAGGTAGGACACGACCTTGAACCGATTTCTTTTTTCTGAGAAGGACAGTACATGTCATACGGTATCTCCTTTGATCAAGAACATTCAGGCCTTAACGTCAAAGCCTGTCGCAAAAGCAAAGACCCAAATTTTTCAGACGTGTGCTGAGATGGTGAAGGAATACCAAAAGGTTCCTGTGTCGTGGGAAAAGGCGGTGGAAGAAATCGTTGAAACAAAAGTTAACCATCAATTTAGACGATCAAACATAAACATGTGAGGTTAAAATTTTTTTAAATGATTGTTTTATTAATTAGAGGTTTTTCGTTGATTTTTTTAATTTTTGGTAACGTTACAATATCTAAACACCTCCCCCCCTACCGTTACTTATCGTAGTGCATTTCAAAACACCTCCCCCCCCCCCCTAAATTGATAACGTAGTTTATGGACGACCCCTAATAGCATCTTTAGGTAAAACATAGCCTTAGTCTTAAGCTTCGTTCGTTTTCCGACGATATCGGACAAAATTGGCTTGATGTATTTTTTCCTTGCGTCGTCGTCCACGGTTACGTTGCTTACGTTGCTCAAATACTCTTAACGTGAGTATTTGTCAAAAACATTATTACCAGATTGTAAAAGTTCATCATTTTGCGTAAAACTGACAAAAACCTTAAATATTCTGTACTTACTTTAAGCAATATTTAATAGGTGGCATCAGCTGTTTGGTTTGTTTTGTTTTTTTTTTTTGACATAGATGATTAATTTTTGCTGCAAATTTGATAATAGTGAAAATTTTTGTGAAAATTAATAATTATGATGTTTTCCGCTATCGCTTTATACAATTTTAATCGGATGCAAAGCAGGCAAGGCAGGCAAATCTGCAAAGCAGGTAAAACTCCAAGATCCAATCCAACTCCAAATTGCTCGCTTGTGGTTTTTTGTGTGCTAAGTAAAATATAAATCAATTGATTCTAAATTCTTGCATTTGTTAATAAAATAATACTTTCTTTTCAGCAACTTCCATGTCAACAAACGATAAGAAAATTTTCATCGTCTATATTTGACGTTTCGTTTCAAATTTTTTTAATACATCAAGCCAAGTTTTCACTACAGTTACGTTGTCGTTCATTTATGAATCAGCTGTTCTCGTTTGGCTAAGAAATTATTTTTACATCAAGCGAAAACAGCTGACATTCGGCTTTTGAACGAAACTTTCGTGAAATGCACGTTACGTTCGTTTTACAGAAAGATGCTATAAATCACTTTTGACTTTGAAAATGTAGTAGTTAACGTAAAAATGCCTTGACACACTCCAATATATTACACATAATAGCATATATTAGAACATAAATAGCTCTTTGTTTTCTTACATGGGGGTTACACGAGACAGTACCCAATTAGCCAAACAGCTTGGAATAAGCTTTAAACAAGCTTAGAACCGTAAGCATCAAGCTTGAAAAAGCTTTAGATTACTATTGGAAAATGCTTAGTAGTAATTGTAGAATAAGCGAAAACGATCCCAAAAGATAACACAAGTGTTTCTTTACAATTGGAAAATAGTATTTGAATAAGCTTAGTCCAAGTGTTTCTTTACAATTAGAAATTAGTATTTGAATAAGCTTTTTCAAAGTGTTTTTTTACAATTGGAAATTAGTATTTCAATACGCAACTTTTATGTGTAAATATATCTACCAAACAATGCGCAACCATCTTAAATTGATAAAAAAGAACAAAAAAAGAAAATTCGCCGGTTCGAGAAGCTGTACCGTCCTCATTTCTCACTATCAAACTCGACTTGCCTTAAAGAAAGCTTGCTTTTTTGCATTTGAAGCCCTCAGTTGTGGGTTCTTGTCCTTTAAATTCAATATTTGCCACAATCAACTCGTGGATTTCTATGTTTAGTTTCCATAATTCTTAATTGTAGTAAAGAGAAAAGAAAGTGAAAAGAACCACGACCGAACCCGGACTCGAACCGGGGACGTCTGGGACAATTGGAAAATTATTACCTTGGCTAACATTTTGCAAGTATGATTGGAAAACACTTACTTAAAGCAAGTCTTTCCAAGTTTTATTGTACAACACTTACTTTTTGTGTTTTACGCAATAATTCTACAAAGCAACTTGGAAATTTATTACACACGCAAGTGTTTTACAAGCGTGCTTGGAAAATGCTTGGTTTTCACATTGTATGTAAGCTTAATCCAATCACTACTTCTAAATGGCTGATTGGGTACTGTTAAGACAGTGAGAAGTATTAGTTGTCAAACTTTGTGTCTGTGAATAAGAGTCCAGACAGTTGGCAAGACAGTAGACAAAATAGTAAAAAATTTCTATTTTATGAAGAAAATTTTGCAAATTTTCAAAAAATTCAAAATATTTTGAAAAAGTATTGCAAATTTTCAATTATTCTATTGAATTTTCTCGTGTTCTGTCATTTGATATGCAAAATATCATTCTACTGTCCCACTAACTGTCTACAAAAAAGTTAAGACAGTAGAGCGAATAGTAACAAAAGTGAGTGTGTGTGGGTAAAAATGTGGGAATGTGTTGCAACTGTCTTAACAATACTGTCTCGTGTAACCCCCGTGTTAAAGCAACAAACAAAAAATTAAACACTTAGCTGTTACCAATTCTGAGATATGATCAATTCTGTATAAGAATTTTCATGGGTGAAAACTACCCAACCCATGATTGGGCTGAATTTGCATTATTTTATAATAATTCTTCAAAAATAATTCTTAAACTCAACTTGTGAAAAAACTAAAAAGTTTACGCCAATACTGATTTTATTTTTAAGCAAACTTTAATTAACTAAACTACTTAGTTCCATAATCATTAGACAACTCCTTTTATCTTTGTCGACTTTTTCTATCTATTCAACACACTGTGCGCCGTGACATTTTCAACTTTAAATTTTTTGAAAATTCTTATTGTTACGTAAAAAGGTGTTCACAAAGAATGTTAATCAAATGTCTAACCCCTTATCTAAAATACAAGCAATACATTTTTCAAGTTGATACTCAAATTATCTATTTGTTACTTAAATGCAAATGATCATTAGCCAGTTTTCAATTGAAATGCTTGAAGATATTTAATTGTTCAGATCAGAAATTTGCTACATATAGACCGGGAAGCAATTAAAATTTCTTTAAAAACAATCTTGCATCATTCATCAATGCATGTGTATCAAGTGCATTGACTTTGAATTCATTGAAACGAATTTGCTTATCAACAAATTTAAAAAGTTCTACAAAAACGTCCAATGCCAAGTTCTCCGTGAATCGTACTCAGTGTTTTTTGTTTTTAAAAGGCATTTTGTGGATGCTGGAAGCGCATTTGATTAATTAATGCGGGTGGTGCTGGAGCATCAGTTGCAGTTTTACATTGACTTTATAACTTCATTGCGGATGCATTCAATTTTATATTGCCTTTTTTCTATATATTCTAAATATTAACTAGTTGCATGCATCATTCATGTACGCCAAGCTTTCATTTGGAACGCTCTTCATTAGACAGACGGGACAAGTTCTTCAGCTGTTATGACTGGAAACATTCAATTTACATATATTGAGGAGTTTTTCGCTGTTTTGATGGATGCATTTGTTTTTATCAGTAGCGTCGTTTGCTCTTATTTCAAACATTTGCTGGTGCTGGCGTTAAGGCAAAAGAACTTCTTTGCTTCTTTGATTTATAGATAGTCAGGGTCAGAAAACCGATTTGAAGCAAAGGCATTATGGTGCACTATGTTGTGCAGCAACCAACACATCAGCATGCGTTGTCGTTGTTGAGTGCTTCCAAAAATAATATCAACAACGTTTTGTCGATATGCTTCTGTCGAAGGGAAAAGCATGGCGTTAAGTAATGTGTAGTAATACAAACAAACAAACAAACAAACAAACAAACATACAAACGTTTAGATGCCGCATTTGACTGTGTGTTATTTTTATGCATTTCTTGACATGCGAATTGATGAGTTTCGTTCATGCCACCGAGTTGGACAAAATGTTGCTTTGATGGATCTTTCTCAATGATAATACACAATGATGATGTAAGAGAAACAATGTTCAATGTGTTTTTTGACGCTTTTGAGAGGATTATGTGCAAACACTTTTTACATAATATGTAGTACACTCAGAAAAAAACCTATCTTTTTGAGATAAAAAGTTTCTCTGTTTTCGATACTAGCAATTTTTTCTATTTCAAATAAAATTTTCTTCCATTAGAATAAATTTTCACATATTCGAAGAACTATTTCTTCGCTTGTGGGAAATGAAAATATTTCATGTCTCTAATAACACTAGCTTACAGCCAGAATGTACAATGAATGCCATTATCCATTTCTAATGTAAAATTGACCGGAATTTTTTTACAAAAAAAATTAGTTAGTTACTTAATACAAGGAATTAATGTATTAATTAGTTACCTACAAAGAATGCCCACGTTATTTTTTCATTCAACTTTTGGTTTCGCCAAAATAAATAAAAATTTTTAGGATTTTTCGTGTTTTCCAGAAAAATTTACAAAAAAAAAAAGAGCAAACTAACTGAAAATTTTGTTAATAAATAAAAATATTTTGTTAGTTTGATATTTTTTGACCAAAGCCTGTACTTTTCCAAAAAAAATAAGATATTGTTGAAGAAAATCTATTGAGAAAAGGAAAAGTTGTGTTTAATTGAACGAAAGCACCCAAATTGAGTGATTGTCTATTTATGTATTTCATAAATAAATCATGTTTTGTCATATATGTAAATAGATAACAAGTAAGGGGTGTTTTTGGTAGAAGAATTTTTATAAATTTAAATTAGGTGTTTTGAGAAAGAACAAAAAAGATACAAACATGCTGCAATAAAATCAGGTAGGCTCACGACTGAGAGCGCGACCGCCAGAACGGAATGCATTAGTTTGCATGGTGTAATAAAATCAGGTAGGCTAATGACTAAGAGGGCAGACGCTGATACAGTCAAAACGATAAGGAATACATTTGTTTGCATGCTACAATAAAACCAGGTAGGATCTCTAGTGAGAGCGCGACCGCTGGAACCGTCAAAGCGAAACGCCTGATTTTTAGACTAATGGCTATGAGAAGCAGAACACAGTCAGTCGTGACACTACCTGTTTTTATTGTAGCAAGAAAATTTTAGCATTCTAGCAAAAATGTGGCAAATAAAAGCGCAAAATTCGTAACGAAAAAAAGAAAATAATAAAAATTTAAATAAACTACAAAATAAAATGAGTAAAAGCCTGCGAGAATTCCAGTGTAAGAACGATCCAAATATTTTTTGATTCGTGAAAATAATCGAAAATCCTTCGATTCAGTGGAGTCGGGAGGACATACTACAGACATCGTGAAAAACTATTTTCCAGACACTTTACTAAGAAAGAAAATGTCTGCTATTGCGCAGACATTCCTGCAGCTCGTTCCTGTAACTCGTAGCAATCGAAGTTACCGCCTCATATTACCGATTTGACGTCACTCTGATGTCACTCTCACCTGCAATGTTTCTGTACGTAACTGAATCTATTTCTGTTCGATTCGTTCGTTCCAAATCGATAAGCTATCACATGTTCCGATTTCATTTCAATGGAACCTTTTAAAAAAGTGTTTCTGTACGTAAAGTGAATCGATAACAATGTGTCTCTTTTCTCACTGGCTTTGCGGCAAGTGAGAATTCTACCAATTTATCAAATGTCAGTAATGTTGTGTTTTATTAAGTTCTAAATAATCGAAATATACCTTTAAAAATGGTTACTTTCATATAAGTCGAATTTTTTCTGATTGCAATATTTTGTTGTTCTTAAAAAAGTTTTAGTTTTAAAGGTAATACAATTTATAAATAATGCCTACTTACCAGAGAACTGCACAAGCCAAATTGAAACTCTATTTCAAGTACTTGCTTAAAATACAAGTTCAAGCTAGCTTGAGCTTGATAATTTTGAATCAAGTATAGCTTGTAATTGAATATACATAAGCCCACGACAGCTTGCGACTAAGCAAGTATGCTAGCTTACAAGTGAACGGCACGAAGCTTCAAGTAAGGGAAAGCTTGATGCCTTCGGCAAAAAGCTTGAAAAGCTTAAAATTGAAGGCAAGTATCCAATTAAAACAAGTATCCAAAAAATTCAATGAGCTTGTTTAGAGAGAGCTTAAGCGTAATAGGACTTTTAATGATTCTGTGTACTCAGTGGTTGGAAGTTTTAGGGGTAACTTATTTCGAAGATGATGTCAAACTTTAAAATTTAAGATGGCGGATAGAGTTGCCACCTATATTTTTTTATTTTTGCGAATTTTTGTAATTTTGAAATTCTGACAACGGATTTGATTTCGAATATAATGTCACAGTCTTAAAACTTAAGATGGAGGTTAGGGCTGCCACATAAATTTTTACCACAGTATTGCCACCTAATAATATGTATTTTAAGAGTTTTAAACATCATTTATCAGTGTTAAGGGGTCGCTGATTTGGAATCTAAAGTCAGAATTTTAAAATTCAAGATGGTGGATAGGGTTGCCACCTTAATTTTTTGTAGTTTTATGATTTCGGGTCTCGCAAAAAAAATGGTAGACCAAAAATGGGTCGCTGAATCCGAATCCGTTGTCAAAATTTCTAAATTATGAAATTTTGAAATAATAGGGTTGCCACCTAATAATATGTCTTTTCAAGAATTTTAAACGTCATTTATCAGTTTTAAGGGGTCGCTGATTTCTAATCTAAAGTCAGCATTTTAAAATTCAAGATGGTGGATAGAGTTGCCACCTTGATTTTTTGTAGTTTTATGAATTCGAGGTGGCAAAAAAAATGGTATACCAAAAATGGATCGCTGAATCCGAATCTGAGGTCAAAATTTCTAAATTATGAAATTTTGAAATAGGGTTGCCACCTAATATTATGGCAATAACAACAGAAAAAAAGTTACACGAACTCCGCATAATAAATGAAACAACAATGAAACAAACGATCGTCAGTCGCATAGAGTCGAAACCAGAGTTGGAAAGTAGAAAACTTGACATTTTCCACCAACTCATATGGGGTAGAAACAAAATAGAATCACGTCAGACATATGATTCGTTTTTCAGAAGCCAGTCGCGAATTGTAAGGAAAAAAATAAATCAAGTTCCTGCATATAAACTCAAAGCTTGATATTTTTTCAAGTAGCTCGATTTTCAATTTACTTGTTGCAGATCTCTGCTACTTACATAAAAGTTAAAAATTTTAGCAAAACAGTATTTGTTTGAGCTATGAAAATCTAACCGGCTGCATATATTTGTTAAGTTTTTGCAGCACAGCACTAAGTGTAAAATTATTTACATTATTTACAACGCAACCATTAATACACATCATTATAACATAATTAATTTTCTTGAAACTGTTATAAAGTAAAAAAAATAATATATAATACTAAAATAATATATTCGAGTAAACAGCTGCTTGTCATTTGACTCAATTTCGCAACTTTTCTTCTCGATTTGCGTTCTTTTTCATCACGGTTCGAGTTTTTACCGATTTAAACGTACAGAAACATTAGTTGTCACGAAATCGGTAACTAGGGATCGATAACGGCTGACGTCACACAAATCGGTAACTTGCCGATTTTGTTACAGGAACGAGCTACTGGTTTATTTATTACCTTCGGCCAGCCGTACGATCTCAAAGAGTGGCGCTTGTTTATCGATAGCAGCAAACTGAGCTTGAAGGCTGTATTATTGCATATAGGCAACAAAAAACCATCGATTCCGATAGCACATGCAGTAAATACAAAGGAAACGTACGAAACAATGGCGAAGTTATTAACATGTATTAAATATAAAGAACACGACTGGAAAATATGTTTGTCGTTGGCCTGCTATGTGGTTTACAGAGTGGCTACACAAAAACTGCTGTTTTCTCTGCAAGTGGGACAGTCTTTCAGCATATGCATGTCATTGGGAGGAATGCTTTCCTTAGTCTTCTCTAGAAGTGCTTCCAGAACTTTTTCAATGGAAGATTTTATTGAGCCCTTCAATGAAAGGTTCCTAGTAGGTGCTTTCCAGAAGAACTTTAAGAAGGCATTCCATGGAATGAAATGGTTTTTGTGGTTTGGGGGTTAAAAAAAATCCCTGGGAAATATCCATTTTCCCGATATTCTCGCGATTTTGGTGTTGAAAATGAGAAGTGTTTGGGGTTTAAAAAAACTCCACGTAAAATATCCTTTTTCCCAATTTTCAAAGCATTTTGGTGTTGGAAGTAGTAAGTGGTTGGATTTAAAAAATCCCACGGAAAACATCTAAAACATATATTATAGTTATATATGCTTTTTTTATTTTAATTGAATTTAAATGCCATTTGAATGTCTTCCAGAAGTAGGTTATAAGAATGTCTCTTGAAAGAACTTCTTTACAAGGCTAAGAAGCACAGGTTGGTCTATAGAATGTCTTCTGGAAGCAGTGTCCCTAAGAATGCATGTCACATTTGCATCAACAATTTTGCTGGGTATTTTTTATATTATTTTTTTTTTCAAAAAGGTCCAAAATATGGACTTCTTATTCAAAAAATTACTCAAAAGTTTTTTTGTTGTAAAAAGAAAATCAAGTAAAAATTGTATTTCAGACTACCTTTAATATGGTGTAGCATTCATTTTCAAAAATTCTTCCAGCTTTGAGCAAAATTTGTTTTACTATTTTTGTCATCAAAACAAAAAAGGTACCTTAGCTTACAATTATAAGCATAAATCAATTAAAATTCAGAAATTCCATTTATAACTAAGAAAAGATCAATTAAACAAAATATCAAATGGAAATGAGAAAAGATCAATTTAAAATTAGAAAAAAATAAATAAACAAAATTAGATAAAAAATAGATCAAATTAAATTCAGGAAAGATCGACTAAATTTAAAAGGCACAATTAAAATCTTTAAAAGATCAACTGAAATTAAAAAAAAATCACTTGAAACTCAAAAAAGATCACTTGAAATTCAAAACAGACTAATTGAAGTTCAGAAAATATAAATGATATGGTAATGGTAATGATTTCGATGACATGTAATCTATTTTCTGCTGCTTTTAAGACATTTCCTTGGTTATTTAGAACGTACACAGAGCCAGAACAACCTAATAAAATAGAAGAAAATCAATCAGATTTCCATATTTCATCCAAGAAGGTTGTCTTATTAAAACCATAGAGAAAATCTTATTAAAACTATGAGCTTTTTTATTAGACTCACCACATAATTTTAAGAAGAAGCTTATTGTTTTTTATAAGAACACTTTTAAAAACAATAAGAAAATCTTATCAAAACTTCTTGGTTTTTAAGAAGAAATCTTACAGATTTAATAAGATTTATTTTTGAAATTTAATAAGGACATCTTATTGATTTAATAGGATTTCTTTTAAAATTTTAATAAGGTATATTTTTAAATCAAAACGGAATCTTCTTAACCTTTTACCAAGAAATATACTTTTATTTGCCAGTAATATTAAATAAAAAGATATTTTGATCGTTTATTACAATTTATTAGGAAATAAAATTTGACTTTGTCAACAAAATACCCGGCGCTGTCGAGGCCTTCAAAGAAAGTGGCGACATCCTCAATTTCCATTTTTTAAAGAACCTTCTTCGAGTTTACTCCATAAGTTTTTAGTAAAGTCGAAATTGAGTCACTCAAGACCCACGGCTGAAATATGGCTTAAGTTTCCAGAATTTCAGCCTCGTCGAAAACAAGTTCGGTAGCATAAGTATCATTATACATTATCACATATTTTTATTTTACTTTAAATTTAATTAAATAAATTTAATCCATAAAATGCACATAAACTTCATGAATTCACTTCACAATTACGACTGAAAGCTAAAGCAAAGAATAAGTAGCATTTTCACCGTTATTACCTTCTTAAAAGGGTTTTTCTGCTTTTATAAGATTTTCTTATTAATTTAAGGTGGTCTCTTCTTAAACTTTGGAGAATGAAAAAATGATGTTCTTATAAAAGTGAAGTATTAATAAGATTAACACTTCATTTCATTCATTTCATAAGAAATCTTATTAAAAAATGTTTGATACTAGTTGTAAATTTTTAATAAAATTTTCTTTATGGAATTAAAAAGATTTCTCTATGGAAAATTCTTATTATTTGGTAGTATTAATAAGAAAACCTAATAAAATAGCTCAATTAGGTGATCTTATTGATTTTATGTGGTGGTTTTTGGCTCTGTGAAGATTTATGTTTCCTAAATTCCAAATATGAAAAGTTTTTAGGTAATTTTTTAGTAACTTTTCATCGTTTCTTATCAGTTTTAGTTTTTGTTCCATCTACTCGAAATCTTGAGATTTTGTGAAATTTCGTAAAATCCATATCGAAATCGGAAGAGTTTGCTATACAAGTTTAAGATTTTAAAATCTTGTGATTTCAACAAAATCTAACACAAATCTCATAAAATACAATGCGGTATCCCTAAAAAGTTATATCAGCATCCAGCACTATTCAACTTAAGTAAAATTTTTCATATTGACAATTGGCAATAACATCTAATTAATTATTTAAAAAATAAACAATAACAATAAAAACTAAAAATGCCTTTGTTTTGACAAAGGAAATATGAAAATAAATAGGCTAGGAGCTTCAGTGAGGAGCAATCGTTAGTGGCAATTTTGAAGAAAAAAATTGAAGAGCTCCGGAAATGGCGAAAGAAATGTAACAACGCAATTGCTCCTTCACGATTTGCTCATTTTTAAATTTATCAAATGAAGTCTTAATTGTCAAATGAAATCTAGCTGTCATGACATGCCAGATGGAAGCACTTTGAAATCACTATTTCAAAATCTCAAGATTTCGAGTAGATGGAAACATAATATTAGCAATTTTTAAGTCGGCTTAAGTTTCTAGTCTGCTGTGTGATTAACTCTTGCAAAGTTGTTGTTGTTCTTGTTTCTATCTTTCATAAATTATTTCTATTTCTATCTTTCATATTATAGCTCAAAATAACCTTGTGAAATCATGAAAAGGTCACAATGTTATGATAAATCTAAAATATTTTTAAGTTATTTTATTGCCTTTTTTTGACATTTTGATTTTTAGAACATTTTTGGGTTTTTTTAGGTAATTTTTGTGTCATTTTAAAAGAATTTATTTTTAGTATTTTTTAGTATTTTTTTAACGTGGTGAAACTGACGAAAGGGTATGTTGAAAGATGAAGCAAGTGTTAGATAAAAAGTCAGGATATGCTAGTTTTTGTTAACTCTATTTTTATGCTCTAATGCTGAAATATTAGGGGGTAAAAGTTTTTATACTATGTAATAAGAAATTAAAATATGTTCCTCTCGTCAGTGCAGAAGTAGAAAAAAGTTTTGTTTTTGTTTACAAGAACAATTAAATTTTAATTTTAAATTTCATGTATACGCTATGTATAAAAATTATATAAAATAAACTTTAAGTTAGTAATGTTTTTTTTTTTGATTATTTTTTATGTAATTGTTTGCGTTTTTTATATCATTTTCGTAACTTTTTATGTCATTTTCTTCAGTTTTTAGGTTATTTTTTTAGGTAATTTTTTTGCAGTTTTTTAAGACATCAAAACTCGAACCGTGGTGATTATTAGTAATGGCAGCTTTTTATAAATTATAACAGGTCCTTATAGAGCCTGTTCA